>CANIUD010000078.1:335000-645418 GCA_947470075.1 Closterium sp. Yama58-4 | reverse complement strand
TCTCTCTCTCTCTCTCTCTCTCTCTCTCTCTTCTCTCTCTCTCTCTCTCTCTCTCTCTCTCTCTCTCTCTCTCTCTCTCTCTCTCTCGTTCTCTCTCTCTTCTCACTCGTTCTCTCTCTCTCTCTCTCACTCTCTCTCTCTCTCTCTCTCTCTCTCTCTCTCTCTCTCTTCTCTCTCTCTCTCTCTCTCTCTCTCTCTCTCTCTCTCTCGTTCTCTCTCTCTTCCTCTCGTTCTCTCGTTTTCAATCTCTGGTTCTCTCTCTCTCCCTCTCATTCTCACTCCCTCTCGTTCTCTCTCACGTCTCTCTCTCTCGTCCTCTCTCTTTCATTCTCTTCATTCTCTTTTAAGCTTCAATTCTTAATATCACATCTTTCTTCTTGTATTCGATGCTTCTTTTTTAATATCACAGATACTCGCTTTTAGGCAGGATGGATTTGTTGAAATATATATGTAACTGCCTGTAGCTGTAGTGTAGTGTAGTTATTATAACCTATTGGTGGTGCACCTTCTTTGCATGCTTTGTTTGCTATTTGTACCTCGCTCAATAGTGAACTCATCCTCTTTGGCTAAACTCTCTCGACATGTTCCTCTCAAGTCCCCTCCTACCCCAAACCCTAGTCTAAACCTAATCTACTCTTTTAACATGGTATTAAGAGCTAGGTCGTCCTAAGACCTATTTTTTTTTCCCCATGGGCCCACCACGTATCCCCCCGCTCATGGCGCTCGTCACGCCCCCCGTCGCGACCGTAGTTACGACGGTTTGCAACGGTCGCGACCGACAAAACGGTCTCGGCGGCGAGCTGCGCGACGGCGTCAGATGCGGCCTCGTTTCGTCTCCCCGTCGCGCCCGTTGCCCCTGCTCGTCGCGCGCATTGCCTGCCCCGCCCCGTTCTGTCACGAACACAGCAGCAGCGCGCGCAGTGCGTACGACCGTGCGCACCCGCCACGGTCGTGTGCGCCAGCACCAGCGCCCGTCGCCAGCACCTGCGCGAGCGCCAGCGACGACGCCAGCGCCAGCAGCAGCTAACGCCGCCCCCCCCTTCCCTTCCGCAGCTTCCGCCGTGGGGGGGAGGGGATGTGGGGGGTGGCGGGGTGTGAGTTGCCTGCAGCCCGTCCTTCCCCTCCCTTCAGCGTGGTCCGCCGTGAGGGGGGCAAGAGGTTGCGGGGGGAGGGTGAGGGTGAGGGGAAAGGGGGAGATTGTGAAGGAGTGGAGAGAGAGAGATTCTGCCGAGCCAGCAGCCGCCCCTCCTCCTCTCTCTCTCACTGCCACGTGTGCTGCCGTGGGGGGGAGGGTGAGACGGTTAGCGGAAAGTCAGCTAGGCATCTGCAGCTGCCGCCCGCTGCTATCGTGACACCTCCTGCTGCCGCCCCTGCCTCCAACTGCTGTTTATTCTGCTGTCTTCTGCTGTTGAGCGGCAGGTGCTGCCGTTGAGCCCTGCTGTTCCGCCGCACGCACCCGCTCTCCAGGCGACCTGCCGCCACATGCACCTTTGCCTGTTGCTTCTACCTTGGCTGAGGGGTTGGTGTAGCAGAATCTGTCACCACTGCACCGGTTGCCACTGCTCTTGTCTACTGTTGCTGTTTTCTCTGTTCGTGGTGTACCCATCCAAGAGGTGTTGCTGCACAAACTCCTGCTGCAGGCAGTTATGGGGGAGTGTTGAAATATATATGTAACTGCCTGTAGCTGTAGTGTAGTGTAGTTATTATAACCTATTGGTGGTGCACCTTCTTTGCATGCTTTGTTTGCTATTTGTACCTCGCTCAATAGTGAACTCATCCTCTTTGGCTAAACTCTCTCGACATGTTCCTCTCAAGTCCCCTCCTACCCCAAACCCTAGTCTAAACCTAATCTACTTTTTAACAGGATTTTGAAGGAAGGGAGTGTCGTACCACTTACAGTGCATTTTTTTTAGTTCCTTTAATTATGAGTAATTGTTTGATTTGTTTCATTTCTGTTTGTATTATGCTTCTTCTCGTTGCAATCGTAATGCATGTCTGCATTTTTCAAAAAAATATCTTGCCGATCATCGTCACAAAAGGTTGAGTGGTCCACCACTATGACAGTGAAGCCATTTTCAGCTGGACTGATTGGTTTAGATATTTTTTGGGATATGCAGATTGTATTGCTTTGTTACAGTAGCTGTTTATTCAACGCTTATATTGCTGACTTCCCCGACACGCTAGGCGGGGAAGCGGTGGGTGGTAGTATAAATTTTAAACTTCAAATATTCATCAATTCGTTTGATGAATATGAGAAATGCAATTATCGTTTGGTCGGTCATTGCAGTTCTCCACAGATTCTCACCTTTCTAAACCATGCGCATTACAAGAGAACGATGTAGAGTACCGTAGCAATGACCAGCAAATGACCAGCAAATGACCAGAAAGCTTAACAAGTACGGTATGATCATTATGAAAAGATTGTCAAGTTTATTAGTACCCTGAACAAGCATTTTCCAGTTATTTTACATTTTTTTTTTGCAGACAATTAAAATTTCCTTTAATTTTTTTTTGCTTTAGGTCGATTGCAATAGGTTGCTTCGCAACCCAAAAAAAAAAAAAAACAAGAGGCGACGAAATCGTCTTAGGGTTGCGAAGCGTTTCGCAGAAGAAATGCATTTTGTGCAACTGTTACTGTAAAGGTTTGAATTTTGTTTTCTCTTACTATATTTGTAAAGGTTTGTGCAACTTCTAGTACCGAGTATGATTTTATGTTTCTGGTAGAGGTTCGCAAAAGCTGCCTTCAGGTTTCGAGCCCACAACCTTTCTGTTCCAGTTCGGACTGCAAACCACTGAGCTACTACGCTGCTGGTAACATTTCTCTTTAGAATTACAGAACGTATATACAGCGCGCCAATCAATTAGGTTTCGACGGTTTCTTTCTCTCTCCTCTCTCGCTGGGCTAGGTTTCGTAGACATCCTCCCGCCAGTCACTCTCCACCTACCAATCTAAGGTGAGAAAATTTTTAAGCTTTCTAGTAGAACTAAGTTAGAATATTAAAACCTAGACTAACATCTCCTAGTCTCGTCTCTTAGTTGTTTAGAAGAGATGCGGATTGTTTAAGTTAAGGGTAGAGGCCGTTTGTAAGAACTTCACCTTTTTCCCTTGCCTTTCTTAGGTCCTATTCTTCGTGTCTTACTGCATATCTAGCATCTATTTCTTTTGTTCTTTATCGTTTCAGCCTTTCGTCGTATGCATATTTCACTTTTTGTTGTTCTTAGATCTAGAACCGTCATAACCTCCTATTTGACGCGAAGTCGCTTAAGGCCTAATATTTCTGTTGGTTTATTCGTTATCTTTCATAATCTCATTGGTTTTCTTTCTCGTATGGCGTCTCTCTCCTTGTCCAACTTTCTCGCTCGTTCCCCTCCCCCTCGTCCGTCCACTTCTCTCCTTTGAACGCTACTTTCTTCTCTCGTTCGTTCACTCTCTATTTCTCGTTCATTCTCTCGTTCGTTCTCCCTCGTTCTCTCTCTCTCGTTCTCTCTCTCTCGTTCTCTCTCTCTTTCTCTCTTACTCGTTCTCCTTCTCTCGTTCTCCCTACCTCGCTTTCTCACTCTCGTTTTTTTTCTCTCTCGTTCGCTCTCTCTCGTTCTCTCTCGTCCTCTTCTCTCGTCCCCAATTCTCTCGTTCTCTCGTTCCCTCTCTCTCGTTCTCATTCTATCTCTCTCGCTATCTCGTTCTCTCTCTCTCTCTCGTTCTCGTTCTCGTTCTCTCCCTCTCGTTCTCGTTCTCTCACTCTCGTTCTTGTTCTCTCTCTCGTTCTCACTCTCCCGTTCTCTTTCTCTTCGTTCTCTCTCTCCTTCATTCTCTCTCTCGTTCTCTCGTTCTCATTCGTTCGTGCGTTTTACTTGTACGCTTCTTTCTTCTCTCGTTCGTTCACTCTCTATTTCTCGTTCAATCTCTCGTTCGTTCTCTCTCTCTCGTTCTCTCTCTCTCTCTCTCTCTCTGTCTCTCTCACTCGTTCTCTCTCTCTTTCTCCCTCTAACTCGTTCTCTCTCTCTCTCTCGCTCTCTCTCTCTCTCTCTCTCTCTCTCTCTCTCTCTCTCTCTCTCTCTCTCTCTCTCTCTCTCTCTCTCTCGCTCTCTCTCTCTCTCTCTCTCTCTCTCTCTCTCTCTCTCTCTCTCTCTCTCTCTCTCGCTCTCTCTTCTTTCCTTTGTTCTGTACTTTTCCATTCTTACCTACGTGTAGCTCTTTGGACTTTTCTTACCTTTTTTCTCTTTCTTCTTTTCCGTTAACTCTAATTCCCTGCTATTTGTGTTCAGAAAGCCAGCTTGTGTTTTTTTTTTTTTTTTTTTCAAATTCGCCATCTATATCCTCTCAACTTCTATTCCCCATTTCCCCCCCTTTCGTTTTCCTATTTCCTACTTTTTCAGAGGCTTTGCTGTGGTTTTTAGAAATGAGAATCAGTTCTATCATTTCCCAAAGGTTCATTGAGTTACACTCGAACGGGTACGCTCACTTGAACTGGATTTGGTAGGTTGATCTCGTTTTTAGACTTCACAGATTGTGTTGTTTCATGTGGTAGTTGATTATTCAAAAGCTAAGCTATTGACCTCCCCCCCATGCTAGGCAGGGGATGGCGGTAGCTTAGTTTTTGGGTTGTTAACTGTCACGCATTTTATCATGTGCATGTGCATCATTCATGACATATCACATGCATTATATAGCATCATTCTATGCATTATGCATTGTATAGCATCATTTATGCATTACGCATGCATCTCTTTATCATTACACAACATCATCTAACAGTAACATATAATGCAAACAGTACAGCAAATCTACACTAAACAATTGCAAAAATATCATTTGGTTTAATGCACTATGAACAGTACCGTATTCAAAACTGCTCAACATGCATACATTATAGGAAGGGTATTATTGTAGTTGACAAATTTTATTTTCATGATTTTATAAAATTTTATAATAAAATATGAAAATAAAATTTGGCAAAATCGATCGTAAAGGGTTGCTTCGCAACCCAAAAAAAAAAAAAACGGTCCTACGGACCTACTGCTCTGAAACCATGTTAAAACAGTAGCTAGAAAGCTAGGGCAGAAAAGATGGCTTTCACTAGCAGGCAGTTGGGATACAAATAGCAAACCCTAATCGGGCTATACTCGCTATACAGTAAGCAAGCAATCATATTGATAAGTTCAATACTATATAATGATCCAGCTAATGTCGTTTGTAATACGGAAAATAAATGGCATTATGATTGCAAGCAACTCATAATGCTTCCAGCATCTCATGGCTAGCTAACCCTGGCTGGGGACTTTGGTCCCTGGGGCATGGTTGATCCAGATCAGGCCTCTTGTTATCAGACCAATTTGGTCTGAATTTCTGAATTTCAGACGTGATTGTTTGTATTCATCTGCTTTCTAAGAAATTCTGTTTTAGCTCATCTGAGGAGCAAGACAAAGGCTTTACGTTCGTATGATTTTCCAGACCATGTAGAATACTTCGTCCGAATTTACAGATATCGAGTTCGGTTTCGTCTTAAACCGACAAATTAGCCCACTAGGCCATATGCCCAGTGGACCATAGGACCACAGGTACAAGTATGGTTGCTGCCTTGTACCGTACTGTTAAAAGAACTAGGCAAGAATGATTGAAAGGAGAGGGATTTCACTAGCAGCAGTTGGGGTACATATAGCAAACCCTAACTGGGTTGTACTCGCTATAGAGCACCCCACTACAGGCTAGACAATAATAACATTCTGACACACCCCCATAGCCAAAGTGGGGTGTAATCAGTACAATGAGCAGGCATAGCAATAGTTCACAATTATAAGCAAAGCTAGAGGTGATCATAGAGGGCAAGTGAGGAGGAGGAGAGACTGTGAGGGCGAGAAGATGAAAGGCGCCGACTGAAGCTGCAGACACACGGGCAACAGGAGCGGCGCGCACAGTGGCTACCGAGCGCACGAGGGCACCGGACTACGGGAGTATCTGGCTCCGCGGCTACGACGAGCACACACAGGAGCAACGGACCCACAGGCGACTGGCGAAGCAGGCTCGCTGGGCTACCGAAACGCGCGAGGGCATCCGGACTACTGGCGCTGCTGGCGTCACGACGGCTACCTCCACGCAACCTCCCCCGACCGTCCCACGCCCCTCTCACACACCCCCTGCTGCGCCCCTAGCTCCACTCCCCCTTCACCCCCCTAGGACCACTCCTTCGGCTCCCCACACAACCACCCCCCTGAGCGGCAGCTGCAGCAGCGGGAGACGGAGGAGGAGGAGAAGGAGGGGACGGGGCACACAACCGGCACCCCCACACCCGCCACCCCCACACTCTACATCCCCAAACCCTAAAACGGGTGGGATAGGGGCAGGAGCGCGGGGGACGGCGAGAGGGGGACGGACGAGGCGCGCGCAGGCTGCCCGCGCCGCGCGCTGGCCTGGCGCAGCCCGTACGGGCCGCGCGCGGGCCTGGCGCCGCCCGTACGGGCCGCGCGCGGGCTGTACGGGCCGCGCGCGGGCCTGGCGCAGCCCGTACGGGCCGCGCGCGGGTCCCAGGGGCGCTTCGACGGGCGACGGGGGCGTTTTGGCGGGCGACGGGGGGCGCTCCGACGGGCGACGGGGGCGCTTCGACGGGCGACGGGGGGAGGGCGCTTCGACGGGCGACGGGGGGCACTTCGACGGTGGGAAACCGCCGCGCGCCTCGGGGCGCACGGCGTGCAGAAAACCGCCGCGCGCCCCGACCGCACGGCGAGATGAAAACCGCCGGCAGGAAGAAGTCGTCGCGCGCCCGAGGCGCCCGGCAGGAAGTAAAGCAGCGGAAGCATTAGGTGGTGGGCCCACCCACAGGATCGACCCAGGAGGGTCGACCTGCTCTGATAGCATGTTAAAAGAACTAGGCAAGAATGATTGAAAGGAGAGGGATTTCACTAGCAGCAGTTGGGGTACATATAGCAAACCCTAACTGGGTTGTACTCGCTATAGAGCACCCCACTACAGGCTAGACAATAATAACATTCTGACACGTACCTGCACGCGCATTCAATGTGCGTGTCTTGTAGCAGCCTCGCTGTCACGAACCTGCGGCATTTGCTGCCAGGAGACTGTCGTGTAGCTCGCTGTCAGTGCCGACGCCAGCCACAGCCACGGCAAGGCGCTGTCACATTGTACAAGCCCACTTTCCTTCCTACACGATACCTCACATTGGACAGTGGTTGTCCTGTCCCCCGCTCCCATCACGCATCGCCTTTTCACATTGCACGATGATGGGGTTTCATGCAGCTGAGCGAGGCTTGTTAAACAGGCTGTTTGTGGAGTTCGTCCTCCTCACCTCTCACCCAGCCGAGCATGGACTGTTTCCCTCATCACTGACTCTTTCATCTCGTTTAGGCTATGGCCGACCCCACCGCCACTGCGCCAGGGGTTTCGGCGCTAGACTTCCTGACGCGGGGCAAGCCGATCGCCCCTGTCGCCCCACCGATTGCTTCAACATCTGCTGCGGTACCTTCGCCCATTGATGGTGCGCCATTGTCGGAAAATGGCGATAATTCTGTGCCATCGACTGCTACACCTACTTCGCCCGTGTCTACGTGCATGCTGCCCTGCGCCAAGTACGGGCGCTACGATGTTGGTGGCACCGACATTCAGAAATAGACAATGCGCAAGCATCACCACAGCCTGAAGCATGAGGCGGCAGTCCTGAGGAAGGAGCAACGTGACAGAGCGAAGAAAGGACAGAAGTCCATTGAGGACTTTCACCAAGGGGACGAGGATGTCAAGCGCCTTGCTTGTTTGATGTCGATTGTCTTATTCATTTGCAAATCTGACGCACCCATTGTGCTCTTCGTGTCACTCGCACCCATTCTGAGCAAGGGACTCCGAATCTGCCCCTAAAGGAGAACGGGACGTATTACAGTGAGTAAGTGTCCCGGTCGTTGTGCACTTGAGGTTTGTTATCGAATATATGCTAATGATAATATTCCCTGCTTGTTTCAGGTACGGCTTCGCACAACTGGTCAAGACCATGGTGTGCTACTTGAAATCCCGACAGTTGAAACACATCCGGGAGAGTCCTTACCTTGGAATCCAGCTGGACGAGAGCACCGACCGACGGAAGGGGAAACACATGATCGTCTACATGACGTTCATGCATGACAACGCTCCCGTCACCGAGTTTCACGCCTTGCTGACCGTGGAGCAGTGTGACGCCGCTTCGCTCACTACCGTTCTCCATACCCATTTGAAGTGTAGCGGCATAGATCTCCAGCGCATCTGCGGTATGAGCACTGATGGAGCTAGTGTCATGATCGGCCAGCACAACGGAGTGACCGCGCGCCTCAAAGAGAAGGTTCCAGATATCGTGTCGTCACACTGCATCTCGCACAGGCAAGTGTCATCGTGTTAGTGTGTTAACCCGGGCGTTTTCTCTTATTCATTTCTAATGTTTCGTTATATGTGTTGCAGGGAGGCCTTGGCGGCCAAAGATGCAGCACTAAAACACCCGGACTTCAACGTCGTAGACAAGGTCGTTCGGTCCATTGCTGAAAACCTGGGACGTTCTTCGGTCGTCCACTCACGTTTTATTGAGCTGCAGGAGGTGATCTGTGAGACCAACCTCGAGGTTCAAGGCATTAAGGACGTTCGATGGTTGTCTCGCAGTCAAGCTATCGGGCGCTTGGTGAAAGTGTTTCCGGCAGCAGTATTTGTCCTGCACGAGTTCGACAACAAGATGTACAAGGTCATCACTAGCTACAAGTTTCAGTTCATGTTGTTTTTCCTAGCGGATGTGCTGAAGGAGCTCAACCTTTTGAGCTTGAAGTTCCAGCGTCGCCAGGTGAGCGTGTGTTATGCATGATACTCGTTTATTTTTAACCACAAGTTAAGTACTACCCTCTCTTGTGCTTCATTTCAGGTTGACGCGACCCATGTGCTGCCGATGGTACACAACACGACTTAGCTGCTGCGCACTCGTTACCTCGACAGCGACGACGAGTCTTTCGGTCAGGGCGGAGATGCGTTGGGCCCCTTTCTCAAGAAGCACGCGTCCAGGGAATCTCGAGAGGTGAAGTTGGCCGGTGCATCGTCCGACGGTACTTCGAGCAACCTTCGCTACACGCTCCACGAGGAACCCATCGATGGGCAGAAGACCGATGCGGATCACGGTGCGTGTTTGGAGTTGGCGCGCGCGTTCGTGGCAACCTTGATCGGTAGGCTCGACTACCGCCTCAAGGACCTTGCCAACCTTGACGGGGCGAAGCTGTTCAAGCAGGGTTCATACCCCAAGAGCCAAGCGAAGCGCGAGCAAAAACTTGGACAGTGGTTGCAGTCTCTGCGAAATATGTTTAAGAAGGAGCCTGAAGACCCTGACACCCTACCAGGTGTATAAAATCCTTGAAACATCATGCCTATGTGATCATTGCTTAACAAGATTAAAGCATTTCATGCTTAACCAGATTGACACATTTCTGTTGCACCTACTTCCCTTTGCAAACCCCACCCTACAGGCATCAACTGGGCGCGAGCGCAAAGGGAGATCGTCACGTTTTCTACGATCATGGCCACACATCAGGAGGATGTGGGCTTTGCAGACAGTCTGAAGGTGATGCTGTCCTCTCCCGTCTGGATGGCCTGCTACCCAAATCTCGTACACTTGTGATCGCCGTCACCGTTCTTCCGCTCAGCACGGTGAAGCTAGGGGAGCTGATGACCATCTCGCTTCTTAGCTATGACATGGAGTGGCCCAAGTTACTAAGGAGGTTCAATGCATCCAAGAAACGCAGGCCTGCCAAGGATGTGCTGATGGCTTCCGGGGAGAGACAAAGCAAGCGCGCGAAAAAAAGATCTGCCTCAGCAACAGCAGCAGCCGCAGCATTGGCAGCAGCAAAAGCTGCAGCCCGAGAAGCAGCCCTCGCAGCAGAAGCTGCAAGGCTTGATGCTGAGTATCCCTGGCTTTGTCGAAAAGATAAGGGAAAAGTTCCTCACCTTTTTGCGGAAGGCGAGAATGATACTGATGATGACGAAGACAGCGGCGATAGTGACTCTGACTAGGTTGCTATTTGTCTAGGATGTGGCAATTGCTTAACATGTTGATAGATGTAGTCAGAGTTACTTTGTAGTAAATTCAACGTACCATTACTTTGCAGTAGGTTCAGACCAGGGAAGTTTTTTCGTCTTATGGATCAGACTGCATAGAAATTTTTGTCTTTAGAGTCAGACAATAGATAGTTGGTCATCTTGGCTCAGAGATATATTTTTAGTTATACTTTCAAACAGGCCCAAAACCTAGCGAGAGCCTTGATCCAGACCAGATGCTGAAAGCATTATCAGCAGGTAAGCTTGGTTGGCAAATATCTTGAAACCAGCGGCAGCAAGCATTATGAATTGATGAAGTTGGCATGAGTTGCTGGACTCATGAGCTGATGAAATAGTAATGAGATACTGATGGCATCATCAGCTGAAGAGTCTGCTGAAAGATGATGCGAAAGTGAATGCGACGCCAGCTGGCGAAGTTGTCATGAAATGGTGGAAGTATCATGAGCAGGTGAACTTGGAATATATACTAAAACCATCAGGCATTGATGGAACTGGCAAGAGATGTTGCTGCAAACATCGTGAGCTTATCAAATTGGAAGGAAATGCCGGATAGGTTTGACTTGATGACATTGGCAAGAACTGGAAAGGTATGCGGAGCCGATGAATGTGACATGAGATGCCGAACACATTAGGTAGGAGCTGCTGAAACTTTTACATGAGACATGGCATGACGCGATGATGAGACTGACAAGAGCTTACAAAAAGTATCAGGGGTCGATGATAAGACATGGTCAGACATTGAAAACAGCATTTGCTGGTGGAATTGGGCATGAAACGCTAAAATCACCTTCAAGAAAAAGACATGAGGTCATGAGAGCATAAGCTGCTGATACTGACATACAATCTTGAAAACATCATGATCTCCTGAAACTGGCATTTATACTGAAGCACCATACATGAGCTTTTGAATTTGGCATAAAATACCAATAAAGAATGCATATTTTTTTCCCCTCATAAGTGACTGCCGTTGCTGTGAAAATGGTGTGGACAATTAGGGGTTCTGACAATATCAGTGCGGGCTGATTTTCAGATGATTGAAAGAGGGGGTGAAGGTTGAAAAGGGCAGAGAGGAAGGCAACACGACAAAACAAAACTGCTTACAGCATCGACAATGGCCAATCATCAGATAGTTAGGGAAGTGGTCTGAGGAAACAAGCAGTGATGAGAGTTGGGAGAAATATGAATAATCATGCTAGTTCCTGGCTTTTCTCAAATCAGTGGAAGAAGGCATCAAGAAGGGATTTTGAAACATGTACCATTATGAAGAGGTGAAGAGTGATGATAGCTGATTGGTTGCAAAAGGAAAGGAAGCTGAGAGATCAGGAAGGAGGGGTGATGCGAACACAGAGGGGAAAGAGTACTGAAACTTGAGAAAAGCAAGGGGGGAGGCACTAGATCCATGACCACAGACCGACAGGCACAGGTCACTGAACAAAAATTCACCCCCAAGCAATCGTAATGTTCATTGAAGCTGGAGGTAATAAAATCAAAAGGCGTCAAAAAGAGGGCATTAGCAGATGAGATCCATTACCAGTGCTTGAAGGATTCCAGCTAAGGAGCGGATGATGAGCTAATGAAAGGGACATGTCAGGGTCAAGGATAGATGATATAAGAACTGTCGTATGAGAATCGTAAAGCATCATGATATGACCTGAGAATAATAGATTGGCAAGAAATCTTGAAAGCATTAGGAGCTGATGAAACTGGCATGCGATGCAACATCATATGCTAAAAGTAAAGCACTTACAGAAACATACAGCACCAACAGCTTCAACTGATTTGAAATTGTTGGAGTTATTTGTGGTCCCTAAAACCATTATCACTGTTAAAGTTTCAGCGAGGTGAGAAAAGCTGAGGGAGGGAGATACGAAGCATGGAGAGAGGGACAGTAGAATGCTATGAGCTCATGCTCAAACGAGAATTGCATGAACAAGTGAAAGAATCAAGAGCTGATGTGGATATTGCGAGAATGATGAGCTGATGACATTTGAATGAGAGTGGTCAGGGAAGAGCTGATTAGGAAATCAGGTAAAGAATGGTAAAAGCATCAAGAGCTGATCAGGAAGAGACTTTGACGACATACATAAAGCCTGATGACATGAGGAGGTGATGAAAGTAGATTGAATTACTAACCAAGCAGCAGATGATGGTAAAATGAAACCCTGAGTTGGTTCACGCATATGCACTGTTTAAATTCCAAAGTTCTTAAGGAGAGAGGGAAGGATGGAATGGGACCAGGTGGTGGCGATTCGGACAGACAAGAAATGTCGGAAAGGGACAGAGTAAGAGGGACTGAGGGTAGAATGCTCACAAATCCCAACCATGAAGAGGAAAGGGATGGGGAAAGAGGTGACTGTGTGTGGAATCCTTGGAACCCCCAACCATGACCTCAAACTCAACTGCAGAGGAAACATGCTGAAAAAAAAATAAGCACGTGGAAAGAGAGGGGATGCAGAGGGGAGGAGATGGGTAACAACGGGGTGAAGTCACGACCTGTTTCTAGGCCGCTTCAAATGAAAACATGGAATGATGTCATGACGAGCGAACAGATACTTCTGAACAAGTCAGCATGAGTATTCCCCTTGAATAAGACAACCAGTGCCAGCACCATCAAGTGTCTTCTCCTTGCTTCACCCATCCCATACAAATACACCACACGAACACACCCACCAACCATTCCTCCCTTCCATGCACCAACCAGTCACAACACACAAACACTAAATGCACATCAACAGCAAGTATATACGTAAAGCATCAACAAGTACAAGCTATAGACCTACAACATAATTTATAATAATCTAGAACTTCCTACTAATCATGAGCCGAGCATGTGCACGGTGCAGCAACAGATGGCACAGTCAGCACAAGCATTCGGATCCAAGTGCATCCTTTTCCCCCTCATGCCATGCCTCCCCATTCCAGCTCACCACATTCCTCCACCTCTCCTCCCATCTCTCCCACAACACCCTGCAAGCAGGGTGGAAAAAGGGGTAAGTCCCTCTATGCACCTCCCTCTAGCCCCCACCAGCCATGCCATCTCACCCACCACACTCTTCCCTTCACATTCCCATTGAAAATGCCATGGATATCTGTCAGAATATTATGTTTGTCTAGTCTGCAGTGGGGTACTCTATAGTGAGTACAGCCCAAACTAGGGTTTCCTATAAATATCCTATCTGCTGCTAGTGCAACCCCCCTTTCTTGTTCCATTTTTGCTTAGTATTTCCACATGCTATCAGAGCAGGTCGACCCTCGCGGGTCGATCCTGTGGATGGGCCCACCCTATGCTTCCGCTGCTCTTCTGCCTATCGCGCGCCCCGGCCGCGCGAAGTTTTCAACGTGCCGTGCGCCCGACGCGCGCGGCGTTTTTTCTTCCCGCCGCGCGCCCCGAGCATGCGCGGCGGTTTCGTCGCTCGTCGTGGCGCCCCGGGGACCCGCGCGTCGCCCCCTCCCGTCGCCCGTCGTGGCGCCCTGGGGGCACGCGCGTCGCCCCCCTCCCGTCGCCCGTCGTGGCGCCCTGGGGGGCCGCGCATCCCCCCCCCTCCTGCGTCCGTCGCGGCGCCCTGGGGGCCCGCGCCTCGCCCCCTCCCGTCGCCCGTCATGGCGCCCTGGGGGCCCGCGCGCCGCCTTGTATGTCACCCGTAGCAGCTCCCCAGGGACCCGCGCCCCGCCCCGCTTCCGCTCGCACGCCGCCCCAGCTGCTGCCCGCGTATCTCCCCCGCCCCGCCTGCGTTGGGGGTCTTGGGGTTGCGGGTATGGGGGTGGCGGGTATGGGGGTGACGGGTGTGTGAGCCGTCCCCAGCTGCTCCTCCTCCGTCTCCCACTGCTGCAGCTGCCGCTGAGGGGGGTGGGTGTGTGGGAGCCGAGGGAGTGGCGCTAGGGGGGTGACGTGGGAGTGGAGCTAGGGGTGCAGCAAGGGGTGTGTGAAAGGGGTGTGGGACAGTTGGGGGAGGTTGAGCGGAGGTAGCCGTCGTGTCGTCAGCAGCGCCAGTAGTCCGGAGCCCTCGTGCTCTCGGTAGCCCAGCAAGCCTGCTTCGCCAGTCACCTGTAGGTCTGTTGCTCCTGCCGCTCGTCGTAGCCGCGGAGCCAGATACTCCCGTAGTCCGGTGCCCTCGTGCGCTCGGTAGCCACTGTGCGCGCCGCTCCTGTTGCCCGTGTGACTGCAGCTTCACCCATCGCCTCCTATCTTCACTCCTCTCACTGTTCAAACTCCTCCTCACTTCGCCTGTGTGTGACTGCCTCTAATTTTGCTTGTGCTTGTGAACTTCTTATGCGTCTGCTTGCTGTACTGATTAGCCCCACTTTGACTATGGGGGTGTGTCAGAATGTTATGTTTGTCTAGTCTGCAGTCGGGTAATCTATAGTGAGTACAACCCAAATTAGGGTTTGCTATATGTATCCTATCTGCTGCTAGTGCAACCCCCTTTTCCTGTTCCATTTGTTCTTAGTATTTCCACAATATCATCTGGTGCTGCTGCTCCTGCTGCAGTTTAGTTTTTTTTTTTTTTTTTTTTTTTTTTTGGGGGGGGGGGGGGGGGGGGAGAGGGGGGGGGGGAGAGAGGGGGGGGGGGAGTCTGTCACTTGACTGCTACCTTCCCTGGCTTGGGAATGTCACTCGTCATTGCTCCTGCTCAGGCCCTTTGTAACGCACTATGTGAGAGTACGACGGCTTATGCTGGCTTTGCTAGCTTGCCTGGACTTTATTATGTTATTACTAGCTTAGCTTTATTTTATCTTGCATGCTTTTGCTTGATTTCCTAGATTCGTTGCCTTTACTATAGTTATTATAGTTGTAGGCACCGAACTAGGTTGAGTGCACCGAATTCTAGGCTTTTCGGTTGCCACCGAATTGCCTTCTACCGAATTCGGGAAGGACCCGTTTGGGACGCTTCGCGACCCGCGGAACCTTCTAGTAACACCCGGGTTACTGCCTTTGTGTCAAGCCTATATATAGCCTCGCCTTGTACCCAGGTGAATCATTCAATAGAATCATCTTTCCTGAACCAGATCCTCACACTTGGTAATCAGAGCGGGTTTACACGCGAGGTCTTCAACCGCATAGTTCCGGCCTTTAAAAACCGCGGGGGCGACGACGAAGGCGCCGATACGGGTATGTAAAACCAGTTCCGCGCAATTTTTCTAAGTCCCCCTCGATTCGGTTTTCGAACATTCTCAGATTTTCTGGTGGAAAGGTTGGAGTTTCGACCGTTCGATCGAGTTTCATCTCAACGGCCCAGAGAATTTCGCCCCAAAAAGTTGGAATTTGGAGCGTCGGATCGAGTTTCTTCTCAACGGCCGAGATCGAACGCGAATATCAACTAAGGGAGATTACGCGACTTACAGAATTTGTGCTCGTCGATTCTACAGTCAACTCGACTCGCAGTAAGTCGACCAGCACCCAAAATTCAATTATTTTCGTCGCGCTTCTTTCTGTAAATCGCCAAATGGAGGGAAAAAGAGATATTTCAGTACAGAAAATCGCGGAGTTACGTGCCGAGCATAAGCAGATACGTGCGGCGCTCCCACGACTCGAGAAACTCCTTGCGAACCAGTCGGCAACCGCCACAGCAGCAGCGAATGCAGCAGCGACAGCAGCAGCAGCAGCAGCAGCAGCAGCAGCAGCAGCAGCAGCAGCAGCAGCAGCAGCAGCAGCAGCAGCAGCGGCGACACCGACAATTCTACCTGCGACAACGGCAGCAGCTACAGTTAACCTCCAAGCAGAGAAACTGAGGCTACCGGGGGCATTCGATTTCATAGTTAAAGGGAACGACGTTCGTCGATTTGTAGCTCCAAGCAGAGAAACTGAGGCTACCGGGGGCATTCGATTTCATAGTTAAAGGGAACGACGTTCGTCGAAATTTACTTCGAAGCCGTTGGATGCACGACCCCGACAGAAGACGCAATGCGCATACGGCTCGCAGCAACACTGTTACAAGGCCCAGCTCTAGAGTGGATCAACAACAGAATAGTCCAAGGCGAAGGGACGTGGGCGCAGTTTCGGGCAGCACTGATCGAACAGTTCGACACGTTGAACAGTAGCTACTACGGAACACGACGCAACAAGCCAACTAGTGGCATGGGGCGATTGGCACCACCCACGACTGCTGAACCGATGGAGAACGACGAGGGCGATGTGGAGCAGCGGCTAGCAAAAACTGAGACGTACAAATTTTGCGGCGCTACAGGACATCGTATCTTGGCGTGTTGGGAAATGAAGGGAAGGCGTGCGGAGCTGAGATACAAGAACAGTGCGGCACCCCCGAAGCAGAAAACGGACAACGTGGCAACTTCGGAGAGGGCGAAAAAAGGAGAATATGATGGCGCGAGTTTAAAACGTCACGACCAGCCGGCACCAGGGGAAATCGCCGAGACAAATGGAGACTCCGCGAAACAAGACCCTGCACCGACTGGGAAACTCCAGCCGTACACCCCGACAAGTAAGAATATTACTTCTCGTGGGTTTCAAACTTTTATTAAGGGAGGTTCAGAAATTAAACCGGTACCGGGTAATATGGGGACCCTACTCCGGAGCGCTAACAAGGGTCATGCGTTCCGAGGAGTTAATATTCTCTCCCAGCAGCTCTGTTTAAAGGCTCCCTGTTCCCCACAGATGAAGCCTACACAGCTGCAAAGGCCTAGGGGAAGGTTCCAGGCTCAAGAGAAGCTGTACCAGCCTCGGATAAATCCTTCTAACCCTACTCAGGTGATACCTGATATTGAAGCTGCATCTTCGAGCGCAGGACCTAGGGATGACATATTCGACGTACCCTACGATCCTACAAGCGATACTAGCTATGGCTACTCGGAGCAGCAACAGCCACTAGTACTCGAGGTGATCTGCAACGAGCGACGCCTCCAGGCACTGGTGGACAGTGGTGCGTCCCACTCGGTGTGCGACCGCGGGACGTTGGAGAAAATTGGAGAGTCATCGGAGGAGACCCAGTTTACAGCAACGATGGTGGACGGTACGAAGCTTCCCATCCACGGCGAGTCAACACTGCAGCTGCAGATAGGAGCGTTAAGGTTGAAGCCGACGTTGCTGATCACGAACATCAAGGGATTATATTTCATCTTGGGGCGTGATTTTCTGAAGCGGTTCAACCCCGAGATCGACTGGGTCAACCGGAAGGCGTGTATCTACAACAACGGGAAACGTGTGAAGCTGCGAAGGTGGACGGATACAGGGGATACTCCTCATCAGCAAGCCATGGAGCAGCTACAGACAGCACTGACTACAGCGCCAGTACTCATCCTACCGAATCCAGACAGAGACTACGTGGTGGAAGCAGACGCTAGTGACCAAGCAGTCGGAGCAGTACTGATGCAGGATCACGGACGCGGTTTGCAGCCCATCGCCTATCTGAGTAAGAAGCTACACGGAGCAGAACTGAACTACCCTATCCATGACAAGGAAGCCTTAGCGATAGTCACAGCCTTCAAGGCGTGGAGGTGTTACCTAGAGGGAGCCAAGACTACAGTTTACACTGACCACTACAGCCTCAAATACCTGAAGTCGCAGCCGACGCTCTCACGACGACAGGTGCGGTGGGTAGACTTCTTGGAGACCCACTTCCATTACGACATCGTCTATAAGCCCGGGCTACACAACAAGGCTGACGCGTTGAGCCGCCCCGGTCATGTAGCAGGCATCCAACTCGACGGGATGAACCCTCTGCTCAAGGGTCTATTCCAGCATGGATACTCCGTGGACGCAGAGATCGCTACAGCAGAGAAACAGAAGCTGTTACAGTGGGAGAAGGACCTAGCTGTAAGAAAGGGATCAGGAAAGATTTGGGTACCGAACTATGCCCCGCTCCGACAGATCTTACTGGAGGAATTTCACAATGTGGCATACGTGGGACATTTCGGGAGCAACAAGACGTTAGCGGGAATAACACTGTATTATGACTGGCCCCGGATGGCAACACGCGTGCAGCAGTTTGTCACTTCATGCGACACGTGCCAGCGGGTAAAGAGTAGCAAGCAGAAAAAAGTAGGGTTACTTCAGCCTCTACCCGTCCCGGAGCAGCCATGGCAAGTTGTCAGCCTAGACTTCATTACTGGGCTTTCTTCGACCTCACGAGGGCATGACTCTATATTCGTGGTGATCGATAAGTTCTCTAAAATGGGACACTTCATCCCGACCAATGCCACGGCTACTGCTGAAGCAACTGCTCGCCTCTTCTTCGACCGCATCATCACCATCCACGGCATCCCCGCTACACTTATCTCGGACAGAGACCCTAAGTTCACTAGTAAGTTTTGGAGGGAACTCATGGGATTGTTGGGGACAAAGCTTGCGATGTCTTCAGCGTACCACCCCCAGACTGACGGACAGACAGAGCGACTCAATCAGGTGGTTGAACAGTTACTGCGCACAGCTTGCAAAGACGACGTCAGCCACTGGGATTCACAGTTACCGACACTTGAGTTCGCTTACAATAACGCGTCGCATGCGGCCACAGGGAAATCTCCATTCTTCCTGTGCTACGGACGGGAACCACTTACACCACAGCAGCCAACCACACCGGCACACGTCCAAGCCGCACACGACTTCGTCACCACCATGCAGCAGTTATGGGAGAAGACTCAGCGACGTCTCACCACGATGCAGAACTCCCAGAAGCAGTATGTCGATCGCCAGCGACGTGATCACTCAGTAGCAGTCGGAGATCAGGTGCTTCTTGACACGCACAACTTGAACCTGTCTCACCTACCGTCCAAGCTCCGGCCTCGCTTCTGTGGTCCTTTTCGCATTGAGGCACAGGTGACACCAGTAACATTCCGCTTGCGCTTACCTACTACGTGGAAGCTTCACAACGCTTTCCATGTTCAGCTACAAAAGCCCTACAAGGACCCCAACCAACAGTTCCAGGGACGCCAGCTACCGCCACCATCACCTGTTCTCATACAGGATGAACCAGAGTACGAGGTGGAAAAAGTTCTCGCTCATCGACGCAGACGCGGCAACACGCTCGAGTTCCTGATACGCTGGAGGGGATATGACCCGTCGGAGGACAGTTGGGTTGCAGAAGCTGATATGGGCAACGCACGCCGTGCTCTCAAGTACTATCTTGTCAAGCAGGGTGTTTCTCACGCCACCCAGCTTTGAGGGGGGGACGTGTGAGAGTACGACGGCTTATGCTGGCTTTGCTAGCTTGCCTGGACTTTATTATGTTATTACTAGCTTAGCTTTATTTTATCTTGCATGCTTTTGCTTGATTTCCTAGATTCCCTGCCTTTACTATAGTTATTATAGTTGTAGGCACCGAACTAGGTTGAGTGCACCGAATTCTAGGCTTTTCGGTTGCCACCGAATTGCCTTCTACCGAATTCGGGAAGGACCCGTTCGGGACGCTTCGCGACCCGCGGAACCTTCTAGTAACACCCGGGTTACTGCCTTTGTGTCAAGCCTATATATAGCCTCGCCTTGTACCCAGGTGAATCATTCAATAGAATCATCTTTCCTGAACCAGATCCTCACACACTACTTGAGGGTCTGGGGATCCCAGACGCGCTAACAATACCAGCCTTCAGGGTGAGAGGAGCTGCTGCGGCTGCTGCGGGGCTGCTTGCACCTGCAGCATTCACACCAACCGCGGTAGTGGGGTTTGCATATGTCACCTTAGCAGGCATCGCTGGCGTCAGAATAGCAGGCATCGCCTTGGCTGGTGTCGCCATAGCTGGCGTTGCCTTGGCTGGCGTTGCCTTAGCAGCTGGCGTCACCTTAGCTGGCGTCACCTTAGCTGGCGTCGCCTTGCTGGCGTCGCCTTATTTGACGTCCCGTTAGTTTGCGTTGCCTTAGTTGGCGTCGCCTTAGTTGGCGTCGCCTTAGTTGGCGTCGCCTTGACTGGCGTCATCATAACTGGCGTCACCTTCGCTGGCGTAGCTTTGGCTGCTACAGCTGCGACGGTCGCTTGACCGCTGTGCACCGCTCTGGGCTTCACAGCAGCAGCGGTACCCATCACATCCCTGGGCCTGGGCTTCTTGCTGGGCGGCTTAGCCACGGGCTTGGGTCGCAGAGGGGAGAAGCCGAGCGACGCACGGGGGGAGCGCATAGCGCACTGCAATCACTTTCCGCCACATCTACAAGATGTTAGCGCGGCGCGCAGATCCAGCAATTGACGGGGGGGGGTCCGAGATGCCATAGCACTACAAACGAGAGGTAAATCGCACATGATAAACGAGAGCCGAAGCTAGGCGATGAAGCTGATCGAAGCCTCGAGGAGCTTGAAGCTGAGTTTGAGTGTCGAAGGTAACAAAAAATCGGAACTGCTTGTGGTGGGAATGAAGACGAAGGGTGGGCTTTGTAGTGTTGGGGAGGGAGGAGGTAAGGCGGAGGAGGGAAGGAAGGGTTGATGGAGCTCGGGTGGAGAGACACAACTCTCGAGGCTACGGAGGAAGCAAAGCCTCCAGCCCGAACGGAGAAGAAAGGCACTCCGAAAAGCGCTTTGGTTCTGCTCTGTACTGGGTATCGAACCACGGAGGTTTGGTCAGCAACAAGAGGATGCCGAGTCTGCTTCTCCAAAACGAACCTCGAAGCTCGACATCTGGTACGCCAATAGGAGTAGTCCGAGACTGCTTCCCAAACCGAACCTCGAAGCCCTGCACTTTCGATTGACAATATTACGGCTGATTCGTCTACATTCACGGAGTTTCTGGGCAGGAGGCTGAATTGTAGCTGCCCAAATATACGGGTCGTATTTTCTGTGTAGGTCGCCCGCTGCCCGTGGACTAGGAAGCGGCTCGAGCACGAAAATAAAAGGATTCTCCTGGTGATTGACTGAATGACGGGTGAAACTGGACGGACTTGCTGCCGTGAGATGAGCTCGAAGCTGCTCGACAATGTCTCCGTTCCGTCAGCGAGCTTCGTGAACTCTGAGAACTCTCTCAGAAAGTGAAAACAACGGTTGCATTGATTGTGTTGGGGCACAAGTGCCTAACCCTAACTGTTTGTACCCCATATAGCATGACCCACTAGAGGCTATAACATTTGACACACCCCCATAGCCTAAGTGGGGAATGCCAAGCAACAAGAAACGCAACCTAAGGTCACAAGACCAGTCGCAAGCAGGAGAGAAAACAAAGCTCAGGGTGGATCACAATGTCACCACACAGTCTGAGCACAAACAAGGGGCCACAAGGCCAGTTCAAGAGTGTACAAGCTAATATATATATATATATGGTACACACACACACAAGGCAAGAAATCACTACTGCAGTCTAGTAGACCCAGTCTCAACGAGGCCTAACTGCAGACAAAACCGGCGGTGGTCACAAGGCTGAAGAGCCTTGGTGAAGATGTCTGCAGTGTTGGCCTCGGAGGCCACGAAGTCCAGACGAGCCTGTCCGCGTCTCTGCAACTCTCGAAGGAGGAAGTACCTGACGTCGATGTGCTTCACTCTGCTCTCTAGTCGAGGCTCACGACACAGGAGAATCATCGCCTTGTTGTCAGCAAACAAGGTCGGTGCAGAGCTCGGCCGCTCACCAAGGTTAGTGAGCAAGAAGGTCAACCAGCGTAGCTCCTGTGCAGCAAGGGCTCCAGCGTAGATCTCGGCCTCTGCGGTAGAAGTCGCAACAGAGGAGGACCGAGTAGACCTCCACGAAACAGCTCCAGAGCCCAGGCTGAAACAGTAACCCTGTGTAGACCTCTGAGTCTCAACGTCGTCGGCGTAGGAGGAGTCGCAGTGACCGGTGAGTACAACTGGCTGTGTCCCTCCAAGTACAAGCCCCATGTCTGATGTCGCGCCGAGGTACTTCGCCACCCTCTTAGCCGCCGCCCAGTGAACAGGACGGTGCCTCCCAATCGCAACAAAGCGAGAAAGGATGCTAAGAGGGAAGGCGAGGTCTGGGCGAGTACATCATCAGGTACATGAGGCAGCCCACCAGCTCTGCGTAGGGACCACTGGGCTCGAACGGCTCGTCAGGAAAAGGCCCAGTGAGTCTGTGGTCTACAGCAAGAGGGGTGGGTGTAGGAGAAGAGTGCTGAAGCCCGAACCGCTGAAGGACCTGCTGCACCATGTGTGACTGAGTCAGAGTGATGGTGCGAGCGGCTCTGTCCCTAGAGATCTGCAGGCCAAGGTAGCGGCGCAGTTCCCCAAGGTCAGTGCAGGTGTGTCTCTTCTGCAGTTCGGACTTCACCTCCGCCAGTGCAACTGTGTCGGCTGTGGCAAAAACCAGGTCGTCAACGTAGACGAGAACGAAGAAAGGTGTGCGCCCACGACGAACAAACAACGACGGGTCGGCGGAAGACGGCTCAAACCCGAGGTCGGAGAGAGTAGAGCGGAGAGTGTCGTGCCACTCACGGGGTGCCTGGCGGAGACCGTAGACCGGTCGTCTGAGGCTCCACTGGGTCCCAGGCGGGAAAGTGCCAGTGAAGCCCGGAGGACGATGCAGCCAGATCTCCTCGTGTAGGCGGCCCTGGAGGAAGGCAGTGGAGAAGTCAAGAGAGTGTAGCTCGTAGTCTCTCTGCGCTGCTACGTGTAGTAACACCCGAAGAGTGGTCATCTTCGGGGTGGGCGCGAAGGTCTGAAAGAAGTCAACTCCCTCACATTGACTGAACCCTCTAGCCACGTAGCGTGCCTTGAAGACTGGAGGAGATCCCGGCGGCCGCTTCACCTTGAAGATCCACATGCCGTCAACGATGTTCGTCTCTGGGGGGGGAACCTCGTCAACGTAAGTGCCTGTGGACCTGTAGGAGGCCATCTCTGCGTCCATGGCAGCTCTCCACTGAGAGGCCCAAGGCCTTGACACTGCCTCAGCGTAAGTGCGAGGAGTAGGTATGTCAGGAGCGTCGGGGTCTCCCTCAGGAGCGAGGAGCATGGCACAGAGATGAGACGAAGCAGCTGTCAGGAACTCTAGCTCAAATTGTTTGTCCTCTAGGACGTCACAGCCAAGGGCAGACTCACCCCCGGCGGACAGAGGACGGACAGGAGGAGCGGCCACAACACGAGTGGCGTAGTCAAGGCGACGCGTAGCAGTAAAGTCAGTGACAGCGGCAGTGAGGACCGCGACGGAGGAAGGAGAGGCACGAGGGTCTGTAACAAGAGAGGCGAGAACACGAGAGAGAGTGGGGCGGTACGTGCGGTAGTAGTCAGAGACCGGAGTGGACAGGGAGGCAGTGAGGGACGACTCAGGAGGACGAGGAAGAACAGACTGAGGAGGACGAGGAGGACTAGAACAAAACAACGCAGTACGAAGGTCAGTGGCAGGTGATGAGGGACGAGCACGAGGAGGACGAGAGGTCCAAGTGTGGGTGAGAGGAGGGGGAGACGGAGGAGACTGAGAACGAGGGAACACAGCCGGAGCTGAGTCCGGAGGAGGAAACGTAGGACCGAACACAGGAGGAGAGGAGGGGAGACCAAGGGCCCGAAGGCCAGAAATAGGGGCCGGTGGCTTCTCCGGGTGCTGCGGCCGCTGCTGCTGCTGTGGTGGCTGTGCTGCTGCTGCTGCTGCTGCTGCTGCTGCTGCCGCTGCTGCTGCTGCTCCCGCTGCAACTCCAACCTCTCACGCTCCACCCGCTGCTGAACCTCCGACCTCTCACGCTCCAAACGCTGCTGCTCCTCACGCTCAAGACGAAGAAGGGCCTGGTAACGAGTCGGGTAGGGGTGAGGAGGAGGAGTGGTGTCAGGAGAAGCAGCAGAAGAACCGGCTCCGTCCGCAGCAGTACCCGGCTGAGCACCCCCAGAGCGAGTACCTCCCGCGGCAGCACGACCAGCACCAGTAGGAGGCGCACCCGCACCCCCAGTCGTGGTGCCTCCAGTGGCACCAGCACCAACCCCAGACCTTCCAGCTCCAGAAACACCACCAGCTCCAGCACCCTCGGAACGGGCAGCTGCGGCAGGTGCACGCTCAGTGTCAACGCCAACACCCCCAGAACGGGCTGCTCATGTAGGTGCGCGAACAGCTCCAACACCAGCGCCCCCAGAGCGAGCACTTCCAGAGCCCTCACCTCGAGCACCAACACCCTCAGAGTCCGCAGTGGCCGGTAAAGGAAGCGCTGGCGGCTGCTGCGGAGGCTGTGAGGACGACTGTGGGGAAGGAGGAGAGACCTGGGGGGGTACCGAGGGGGGGGGGAGTAGCGTGGGACACACCAGACGGAGCGGGAACAGGGGGGGGTACCGGAGGAGCAGGGGCGGGAGGAGGAGGAGCAAGAGCCAGGAAGAGGGGAGGGGGGGGAACCGGGAGACCTCGACAGGGGTACCGGACGTAGTAGGGGACGGACTCGTCGAAACGGACGTCACGAGAGTCAAAGAACCGGTGGGAGGGAGGGTGGTAAAAGGTGAAGTCAGAGGAGTCCTCTGGGAAACCAAGGAAGACACAGGGGACGGCGCGAGGTGAGATCTTGTCCGCGGAGGTGTCGCGGACAAGAGCCAAGCAGCCCCATACACTAAACCTTGACGCAACACCAGGAGACCCTGTCCAAAGACTGGTCGGTGAAGCCCCTGGCCGAGAGACGCGAGGCCAGAGGTTCAGCTGGTGAGCGGCGTACCGAGCCGCGTAGGGCCACAGAAAATGGGGCGCGCGGGCGTGGATCATGGAGGTGCGGGCGATCTCCATGACCAGGCCTAAGCGGCGCTCAGCAACCCCATTCTGCTGTGGAGAGTCTGGAAGAGTCCAGGACTGGGTGATGCCCTGCTCAACACAGAATCTGGCGAGTACGCCGGAGCAAAACTCACCCCCACGGTCGGAGTGGAGACAACTGACACGACGACGGCGAGTACTCTCGGTGGCGAGCAGCCACCGGATCAGCGTAGAAGTCACGTCGGACTTCTTCGCCAAAGGGAACACGGTGGTGTACCGAGAGTAATCGTCAACGACCACCAGAAAGAAACTCTCCCGCTCAGGGCCAAGACGGCGAGCGGGGCCCCAGACGTCTAAGTGGAGTGTCTCGAAGGGCTCGGTGGCCGGGCGAATGGAGGAGGAGTGAGGGGTGGCGCGCAGCCGAGCTTGGACACAAGGACCGCACGGAGGAGCTGGGGACGGCGGGAGCGACGGGAGGACGTGAGGGAGGCCTAAGACAAGACGCTGACTGGACATAGCGCGGAGACGAGAGAGGGACGGGTGACCAAGGCGGTGGTGCCACAGAACGGTGGGGTGAGCAAGCGACCGGCAGGAGCACGACGTGGCAACTGGACCTGACGCGGGGACCTGACCAGACGCAGCAACTAGACCAGACACAGCAACCGGACTGGACCTGGCGTCCTAGTGGGACGGAGGAACCTGACGGGGGTCGGTGTGGAGGGTGTACAGACCGGAGCCCGGCTCCTGGCGAAAAGTGGCCAAGGGGGCGTACGTGTCACCGTCCACACAGACTGCAGTGTCACCAGAAGGCTCAACCCAGACCCCGACGTGCTGTCTCGCCAGGGGGCCCACACCAACCAGGTTCCTAGAGAACGTAGGAACGTGGAGGCCAGTCAGGGAACCGGAAGGGGCAGCTGGGCACGGGAGAGTAGTGGCGTGAGTGGCAATGACCGGTCTCGAAGTAGGATCGGCCAGTGCTATGGAGACTGGCGCCGGTAGTGGAGAGAGAGTCGTGCGGTCGCGGAAGAAGCACTGCGTCGCTCCTGAGTCCAGTGTGAAGGAGAGACGCGTCCGTTAAGGGAGTACCTGTACTAGTAGCTAAACAAGATCCTACACTAGCACCTACTCTAGCAACAGACAAAAATCCTAAGCTAGGTACAGGCAAGTACACAGATCCAGGAGCACTATAGTCAACATCAGCATACATGGCATAAGACCTAGCATCATCCATAGTCATATCAAAAACAGCAATACCACGAGCAAGAAGTGTCCCCCAGCGTGGCGGCGGGGGAGCGGAGGGGCCGTGGTGCAAGAGGTAGAGGTCGTCGAGACGACTGAAGCAGCGTGCAGCAGAGTGGTCGGGGCGGCCACAGTACGAGTCCCGACGAGGACCCGTAAGGATCCAGTACTCACAGGGACCAACGTCGCGGCCGGCCGAGCGAGGTTCCCGACTAGAGGGGCCGCCACTGCGCCCAGTGCTCGGGGGACCCGCAGACCTCCACTGCTGCTGAGGGCCCCACTGCTGCGGAGGGCCCCACTGCTGAGGCTGCTGCTGTGGCGGGCGCTGCTGCTGGCCCTGTCGCTGCTGCTGCTGTCCCTGCCGCTGCTGCTGTCCAGGCGGTGGCAGCTGCTGGGGAGGTGACTGCTGCTGCTGCTGGAACCCCTCACCACCAGTGAAAACTCCACCGTCGAAAGGAGGGCCGTCAGGTCCCGAGCCACCCCCACCACCACTCCCACCACCTGCTCCACCGCCACCGCCACTACCCGCACCACCTCCAGTACCCCCGCCGCCCTTCCCGCCCCTCTTACCAGCCTTGCCACGTTTCTGTCCGCCAGAGACAGAAACGGCCGCCGTCTCCTCAGAGGCAGAAGACGTGGGAGTGGCAAGGGAGGCAGAGAAGGTGGGAAGCTGTGGTACCGCACACCCCTCAAAAAGACGAGGAGGAGGCGCGGAAGAGGCAGAGGCAACAGCGAGGAGGTTACTCTCGATCTTCGAGAGAGCAGTCTCAAGAAGATCGATGGTAAGCTCAGTGGGGTGCTTCAGAAGAAGGGCGTTGCGGGCTGTGGCTAGGCGGTTAGGAAGGTGAGTGAATAGCCAGTGAATAGTGAGCCACATAGGGGGCGGGGCAAGGGCAAGCTGGTCCTCAGTGCAAGCAGCGCGAAAGCGAGCGTCAAGGGAGCGCAGGTGGGTAGCGAGGTCAGAGACAGTCTCAAAGGAGGCGAGGTCAGGGTAGATAAAGGGTACGAGGAGGCGACTGAGCGACGCAGAGGAGGGAGTGGAGTAGCGAGCAACAATAGCCTTATACAGATCTGCAGCAGACTCGACCTGAGCGAAGTGGACTGCCTCTGTCGGCGGAAGAAGGTCGGTCAGGGCGAGGCAGGCAGCGGCGTCACGAGACTCCCACACATCGCGAGCGAGGAGCTGGCGCTGACAGTCGGCCTCCTGCTCAGAAGTAGGCGGAGGAGTAGTGGGCAGCGGCTGAGGCTGGGGAGGGGCTTTCTGAGTGCCGAACGCGTTTGCGAACAAGTGCACGCCATCCTGCCGCTGGCTCTTAAGGTGGCGCTGCGCCTGCGTAAGCCACGTGCTAAAATCTATAGGTCGCCCTTCAGGGTCGAAACGAAGTACTCGGGAGGTCGCCATAAGGGGCGAAAGTGGGAGAGCGCGGCTGCCAGCCGCGGGAGGGTGAGACAGTCAGTGGCGTGTGGGCAGGCGCGCAGGCGTGAAGGCGGGCAGGTGGCACGGCATGCGGACAGGCGGGCGGCGCGGTGCGCTAGCTGGCTGGCGGCGCGGCGCGCTGGCCGGCGAGCGGCGCGGCGGGTCTACGGGCTGGCGGTGCGGCGCGCTGGCGTGCGCGTTTGCAGGGCGCGCTGGTGTGCGCACTAGCGAGGCGCGCTGGCGGGCGCGTTGGCGGGGCGCGCTGGCGTGCGCGCTGGCGGGGCGCGCTGGCGTGCGCGCTGGCGGGGCGCGCTGGCGGGCGCGCTGGCGGGCGCGCTGGCGGGGCGCGCTGGCGTGCGCGCTGGCGTGGCGCGCTGGCGTGCGCGCTGGCGGGGCGCGCTGGCGTGCGCGCATGCGGGGCGCGCTGGCGTGCGCGCTGGCGTGGCGCGCTGGCGTGGCGCGCTGGCGGGGCGCGCTGGCGGGCCTGCTGGCTAGGGCGCTGGCGGGCCTGCTGGCTAGCGCGCTTAGGGCAGACCGGGGGGGGGGCACACCAAGGCTAAGGGAGCCTTAAGTCTAGGAACGGCGGAGACTAGGTGTGGCCTAGGAACGGCGAACCTACTGCTGATACCATCTCAGAATGCGCAGGGTCCAAAAAACACCCTGAAAATCAGTGTTCAAAGCTCAAATCAGGGAAAAATTCCTGCAATCTGAGGGCCTGATTACATCAACTCCATAATCGTTATTCTCAGTCCGATTCTTGAAACCGTCTTTGCTTATGCACACTTCATCACCTTCCCTCAGGTGTTTGTGGTCGTAAATGGTTTGTCACCAAGGGCTAAGTGCCATTAACAGCTTGTCAGTTGAGATGAGAATTTGTCTACAATATTTAATAATCATCGATCACATGCAATTCTACATAAAAAAATCATGCGCACATTTCACACACCCACACATACACACTAACACAAAAACACAAGTGCACACACCACCCTCAAAAAGGAAGAAAAAATATTTAAAGAGATACCTACGAGGGTGGAAAAGCGTAGAACAAACAAGAGACAAAGAGCAGACCCCTTCATCAAGCTGGTCTAACTTCATCAATCAAACTGCAGACTCAAACCGCCGTTTTGTCTTCAAAAGCAGCATCACTTCATGTTAACGAATTAGATTGCTGGTCTTTATAAGCATTCCACAAGTGTAGTGATTAGCGGACACACATGAAAGACAGCATGCCAGCTGATGTGGGTCTGTTGAGAGGCACACAAAGAAAGAAACGGGTCCATGCAGGGAGCGAGCGCACATGAGGAGAAGTGGGTGTGCATGGCAGCATGGTATTGAGTGGCTTCTCAGCATGGCATGAGAGTGGCTTCAAGAATTAATAACGATTTTGAAGCAGGGCAGGAATGAGACAAATACATGGAAAACACCAGATCGGATCGGGTCGGGTTGGGTTGGGTGTAATGACTTACGAGACACCCTCTGCATCGATGCTGGTGAGTGAGAGGGCAGGCAGCTGAGCCACCAGCGTAACACAGTTGGCATAGCGATACACGTTGACAAACCGGCAGTGCCCCGCTCCTCCCGGTGCCCGGTCCACCCGCCAGTACGACCGGACGTTGCGAGCGATTGTTGAAGGTAGGTTGGTGCATCCGGAGTATCTCACACGCATGGTGAAGGTGGAGGGCGTCAAGGCATATTCCGGCTGGCTGTAGAAGGTGAGACTCGCAGAGGAGACGGTTGGGGAGGCTCCTGGAGGGGAGGGGGTTGCGGGTGGAGATAGTAATAAGGCAGGTTGGTGCATCCGACGTGGTTCACACGCATGGTGAAGGTGTAGGGCGTCAAGGCATATCCAGGCTGGTTATACAAGGTGAGACTCGCTGAGGAGATGGTTGGGAGGGCGCCTGAAAGACAAACAGAAAAAGGGAGAACAGAAGATCAGGGTATGGGGTGTGGCATGGGGTATGGGGTGTGGCATGGGGTATGGGGTAAGGCATGGGGAACGGGGTGCGGCATGGGGAACGGGGTGCGGCATGGGGAATGGGGTACAACATGGGGAATGGGGTGGGGCATGGGGAATGGGGTGCGGCATGGGGAATGGGTTGCGGCATGGGGAATGGGGTGCGGCATGGGGAATGGGGTGCGGCATGGGGTATGGGGTGCGGCATGGGGAATGGGGTGCGGCATGGGGAATGGGTTGCGGCATGGGGAATGGGGTGCGGCATGGGAAATGTGTTGCAGCATGGGGAATGGGGTGCGGCATGGGGAATGGGGTGCGGCATGGGGAATGGGGTGCGGCATGGGAAATGGGGTGCGGCATGGGGCACGGGGTATGGGTTTAGGGGGGTAAAGGTTTGACATGGATGTATGCACCATTGATAAATAAACCTGGCTTAACCAGCACCTTGATTATCCAGAAACACAAAAACATTTGTAATAAATGAATGCAAGCATAATGGCCTTACCACAAACGCAACCAGTGGCGGTCATGCGAGAGCCAGAAGGGCAGACGCAGTAAGGTGAGGTAAGGTTGGTTTTGAGGCGTCGCACATGACCTACCACGTGACTGACTTGACGTGACTTATTCCACGTGACTTACCACGGACGCAACCAGTGTCGGTCATGCCAAAGCCAGAAGGGCAGACGCAGTAAGGAGCCTTTCTGGTGGACGAGACCAGCGTGCATGTGGCCAGGGCCGGGCAGTTGCCACACGTGGTCGGCCCTGGTGAGCGCAAGGGGGGGGGAGAAATAATGGGAATATGTCAGTGCGATAGGAGAGGAGGAAGAATAGAAGGGGAGAAGCTTAGTGCTTGGGCTGGGCTGGGCAGAGAGGGGAGAAGGGGAGCAGTTTAAAATAGATGGCAGCATGCATGCAACAAAGCACATGACAGCACAATGAGCATGATGCATAGTGTGATAGAGAGGCATGTAACAGCACGGAAATACAGTGGGGGCAGAATAAGATGAGAGCATGCAATCATAGTAGTGTGCACGGGGTGACTTTTGAGTCGACTCAAAAGTCAGCAAACATAGTAGTGTGCACGGGTTGACTTTTGAGTCGACTCAAAGTCAGCAATCATAGTAGTGTGCACGGGTTGACTTTTGAGTCGACTCAAAAGTCAGCAATCATAGTAGTGTGCACGGGTTGACTTTTGAGTCGACTCAAAAGTCAGCAATCATAGTAGTGTGCACGGGTTGACTTTTGAGTCGACTCAAAAGTCAGCAATCATAGTAGTGTGCACGGGCGAAACGATGCAAAGGAGGAAGCAAGGAAGGAATGAGAGAGGACGCAGGTGGTGTGGGGGGGAGGCGGGCGGAGGTTGTAATCCATCCAAGGGTATCAAAACAACATAACGTACCAACACAAGTGCCGTAGAGCGGCGCGTGGCCTGGCTTGCACACACAGTCCGCCGCGCCGTCTTCCATCTTCCTACAAATTTTGGGCTTCTGACACCACTTAAGGATGCAATTATCTGGGGAGGAGAAAAGGAACAAAGGCCTTGAGGGAGAGCGTGAGCGAGAAAGGAAACAAGGATGATGAGAGAGAATAGGGGCAGAGAGAGAGCACAAGAGAGGACGGGCACAAGGAAGAGCACGTGCGAGAGAAGAAGAGGTAGAGGGAGAGGAAGAGGGAGAGGAAGAGGGAGAGGAAGAGGGAGAGGAAGAGGGAGAGGAAGAGGGAGAGGAAGAGGGAACAGGGAAGAGGGAGAGAGGAAGAGCACACCTCAACACACAGCAAGGCACAGCATCCTTACCCATGCACGTGTTTTGAGACGTCTCAAAACAACGCACAGCAAGGCACAGCGCGGCACAGCAAGGCACAGCGAGGCACAGCGCGGCACAGCGTCCTTACCCGTGCACGTCCTGCCGTCATCTTGCAGCGTGAAGCCAATGTCACACACACACGACGCCGTCCCCGCCTCATCCTTCACACAGCGACCGTTCTCACCACATGCCTGCAGTTTGCACGTGTCTGCCAGGAGAGGGGAGGAGTCACAGGGTCAATAAACGCGAAGTTTCAGGAAATGAAGGAATAATTAAGTAAAAGCAAATGGAATTTGAAAGCGCATTTTACCAGTACAGCACGCAATGATGGTAGCACACGACAGCCTTACCTGGCCACTCCACATGCCGCCACCACTCTGTAACAAATAAAGCGCATCGACTTTGTCACACATTCCAGCACAGCACTGATCAACACAGCCGCTTTTGGTCATGGCATAACCCATGTCGCGTTGGGGCCGAAGTTGCGTACCGTCCATGGGTCTGCAGGCAGACACGTGGGGGCGGCGACAACACAATCGGCCCGGCCAGAAACGCCATTTGCAGGAACCACAGCTGCGAGCTGAAATGCAGATAACAAATAAATCACGCCATGATAAGCATGCAGCGGAGTGGAGTGGAGCAATCCTGCATGCGAATGGAATCATTCTGACAGCACTAGCACCCACCAACGCAGTTGACCATATCATCACATGCACAGCACAAGCGGCCAGAAACCATAACGCCATATGAAGAAGCTGTGAGGTGGAATGCAGATACCAAATTACGCCATGATAAGCCATGCTAGGCTGCAGCAGAGTGGAGTGGAGTGGAGGAGGAGCAATCATGTTGCATGCAGATGCAACCTCTCTATTCTGACAACCAGCACCCACCAACGCAGTTGCCCTCCGCGTCCTTCTCTTGGCCCCGCGGGCAGCGGCAGTTACTAGCAGCAGGTGGCAGGACGACGGCTGGAGCCCTGGGCGCCTTCTCTGCGAGACACAACACAACGGGGGGCAGGGAGGGAGGAGGGGGCTTTTGAGTCGGCTCCAAAGCACCCACCAGCGGCGGTTGCTCGCAGCAGGTGGCAGGACGATGGCAGCAGACCTGGGCGCATTCTCTGCGAGTCACAACTCAACACAACGGGGGGCAGGGAGGCAGGCGGTGCGTTTGAGTCGCCTCAAAAGCAGACGGCAGCAGCCCTTAGACATTCTCTGCGAGACACAATGGGGGCCAGGGAGTGCAGGTGAAGTTGGAAGCATGTATGTGCTGTGCAGGCATACATGCAGGCATACATGCAGGCATACATGCACAGATATTTGAAATGTTAGCAGCAACGATGGGAGGCAGGGAGGCGCAGGTGAAGAGGGAACGGTGGCAGAGAGTGAGTGAGGGAGATGGGGAGAGCGAGGGAACGAAAAGAGCACGGCGGCGCAGAGCAGCCTTACCAGCGCACGACTTGCCATCATCTCGCAGGGTGGAGCCAGCGTCACACACGCAGTTTGGTCTCGAATCCCAACTCATGGCAGCACAGTAGAGCAGAAGCCTTGCTTAGAGGCGCCTAAAAAATAGCAGCACAGAGCAGCCTAGCAGCGCAGAGCAGCCTTACCAGCGCACGACTTGCCATCATCTCGCAGCGTGAAGCCAGCGTCACACACACACGACGCCGCCCCCTCCTCGTCCTTCACGCACTGCCCGTTCACACCGCACTCCAGGAGCACACACGTGTCTGCCAGGGGAGGGAGGAGTGGCGGGAGCAGAGAAATCGCAACAGCAACAGTGAATGCAAGCAAAGCACACATGGCAGCGGCAGCACATGGCACATCAGCAGCAGTTCACACCTACATTTGCCTCCTCCTCCCCTCCAGCAGCAGTCCTCCTGCCATCCTTGTCCAGCACAAAGCCAAGCTGACAAAACACAGGATGCCATCACAGCTTTTGCGTTGACTCAAGTGTCCTGCCGTCCTCTTCCAGCGCAAAGCCAAGGACAGGCAAGGTGACTATTGTGGTCACAAACACAGGATGCCATCACAGGATAGCAAGCAGCACGGGATAGCAAGCAGCACTGACCAACACAGCCGTCGGCGGTCTTGGCGAAGCCAGTGTTGCAGCGACACGTGGTGAGCCCCCCCTGCTCCTCCTCACAGTACCCGTTCTCCCCACAGTCCGCGCTCGTGCAGAATTCTGCCAGGTTCACACAGCAGCACGAGAGGGAGGACAGAAGAGTACGCACAGGAGAGTAGGAGAAAAAAAAATTGTTGGAGTGGGAAAGTTTGAAACGAGGGGCAGCAATTGTACGTGTGTGAAGCATGCAAGGAAACAAGGGCGACAGTAGGTCATGTGCTGGACGCTGGATTGGGCAGCAGCGGGTGTAAAAAGCAACAACGGTGGGTGAAGGTGAAGGGTGGGTGAAGGTGAAGGGTGGGTGAAGGCGAGCTCACGCGCGCAGGAGGCGTTGGGCAGCGACTTGAAGACTCTGTCCTGTCACACACGCAGTACCTTTTGAGAAATCTCAAAGGTAAGGCACTCACGCGCGCAGGAGGCGTTGGGCAGCAGCTTGAAGCCCCTGTCGCACACGCAGTCCGCCCAGCCCGCCACGCTCTTGAGGCACCTCGCGTTGGCGCCGCAGCTGCGATCAGTGCATGCCAGGCGCAGGGCTTCCGCCGCCCTGGGCGCACACGCTGGGAGACACCGACCAGGGAAGAGAGGGGGAAGGGGTGGGAAGGGGTGGTAAGGGGTGGAGGAGTTGGAGGAGATGGTCAAGATGGAAGGGCAGAGGAGGGCTGGCGATGTTAAGGCTTACGAGGAACTATGCAGACATGTATGTGCAACAATAGTTTTATTTGGAAAATTCTGAGAAAAGAAAAAAAAAAAAAAAAAAAAAAAAAAAAAAACGCAGATAGCTGATAGCTGACTAACTAACTAACTTACTTTACAAGCGCAGATAGCTGTTCGCAAGGCCGGTGAGGGAATGAGCATACCTGAGAGCATGAGAGCAGCCAGCGCAGCAGCGAGCACAAGCCTGAGGCCAGACCGTTGCATCGCAGCGACGTCGCACGCAGCCATGGCTGATCTGGATTCTCGAAAGCGAGAACTCGCGAAGAACGCAGCCCGGAGAGGTTTTTGAGGAGGTGCTTAACGGTTGAAATCGGTCAAGCAGGAAAGGGTGGAAAGGGATGATTTGTGGACTGGAATGATGATGGGTTAAGTCCCATCGCTAAAATACTTCTACCGCCGGGCTCAGTCCGACCTCCTAGGCTGGCAGAGTACGCTCAGCCCTAGATGCCTCCTAGGCTGCCGGATGCCGCGGTTGGAACTCCGCCCTTCCACCCTCCCTTTGCGGGTGCAACAGTAGCGCTGCACGCAGTGACCAATGGCAGGCATCCCCTGGGCTTCAGTACGTCCTACCGCCGCGCGGAAGATATGCACTAGCCCGGCTTGAGCTTGAGCCATGACTCTTGGATGTCTACAGTACCCAGGATGCTTCTGTTCGATGATTCCGGCACGCGGAGGAACGCTGGGCGGTGAGCATTCGTTTTGGCTCAATTCTTCGGAAGGAATTCATCGGATGACGTGGCGCGCCCTCCCCGGCATTTGGACAAAACACAAGACTTCACCAACGACTCGTAGATTTTTTTTTTGCATCCCGACGCACGCATTGGTGGTGTTCATACGAAACTACGACTCAGAAGGACGGTCAATAAAATCTGACTCTTGCGACAAATTCGAGCTAAAGTGGGCAGTCATTAGCTGTCCAGACGAAAGGGTCTCGGTGATGTTCTGCTGCGCCGATACGTTGCTGTCACCGTACGAAAATCGCGCAGCAGGAGATTCTCAGCTGAACACAAGCACTGTACATTGGGCACAACCTCCCCAAAAGACGGCCCAAAGACGGCAGGTTTGCTGGTACTTCTGTTCTGTGCTGAATGGTGGTTGATTTGGAGTGACGACCAACCTTCGAGTTGCTGTTGGATTCGCACTCAGCAAGGAAAGAATGGAAGACGAAGGGAAGACGAAGGGAAGACGAAGGGAAACGAATCTGTGCCACATATCTGCAAATTCATGGACGAATCATAGCTACGTCCGGTCACTCTGATTTTGTGGTTTCAATCAATCGAACGGATAGCGGAAGCCCAAGCCCAATGGGTGCCGCACATCTCAGCAATCTAGAAGCGTTGAGGATCGTCCTCCTGACGTGTCCTGTCCTCCTGCGACTACACCTAACCACCGCTATTTTCTTTCGGTCTATTTTCAACCCCACTTGCGCAAGTGGGTATACACCCTTTCTAGAATCGTTGACCGAGGGTTGTGCGGGCGTCAGAACTTTCACACTGATTTCACAGTGCGTCGATCCAGACCCCCAAAAAGAGTAGAAGTGGCACAAGGGAATACGCAACAGCAAGCGTGCCCGGTTCGCTGAAACCACAGCGACCCGGTTTCAGGTCACTGTGATGCTAGGAGCTCTGTTAGTTCGCCAATCAATCTACCGTACTTGCCGTATCTCGCAAAAATGGAAACGGCTAGCGACGATACGTGCCTGCTCTCGCAACATGAATTGTAATGAATATACATTCATTACTGTAGAGGCTGCTCCTAGCGAGGACAGCCCGAACTGTTCGCGTCAGTTTGGGTTCGGCCTACACTTCAGTACCGAACCAACGCCGAGTCGCCTCGCACCAATTGCGACATTTCCGAGCCACACAAATCTGGTGGTTCTCGCCTAGCTAGTTTTCGCCCTATATATTCTCGCTTTCTTCATTGTTTCGACATTCTGTAATCACGTTCTCTTTATAAAGTCTTCCGCGCACTCTTCTTAGTACAACTCATAACACTTGGTATCAAAGCTACTTTCCTAGCTTCCCCATTTTTTAGAGAGTATTAGCCCTCGGGGGGTGGGACAGGGAAGAATGCCGTAGTGACAGGAGCAGCGCAATTGCCGGCCAGGAGAACGGGTAGTTGCTCCAAGCGGCCATGGATTTTACGGGCGCTCCTGCTGCACCGACGGATCCTTGCCCTCGACGGTCAAGATCGACCGTGGCCTCCCTCCCCCCAGGTGGCGGACAGCTTTTGCTGTTGTCGCATTTAATGCGTGAGTTAACAGTGTTCGTTTCGGCAATTTCGGAGTTAATGTTGTGTAGCAGCTGACGTCGGCAGGCTCGTCCTCGGCGCACGTCCGAAGTTGTCGGAAGCAAGTCCATCGTGCGAGTGGCGTCGGCACGTGGTCGACAACTGCGCGACAATCTCGGAGTGGATTGCATGCAGCAAGTGGCGTCGAGCTTCTTCGTCACGTTGCGCATAAGTCCGCTGGAGGTCTTCGGCAAGTGACATGCGTCGTCACTGTGCGCGAAGATTTCGGGTAGCAGCACGTGGAAAACGACTGCTGTGCGAGCAGCCAGGCGCATGGTGATTTGCGTCAAAGAATGCAACGACGCGGAGAGACGGCGTGACGACTGCCCGAAGAAAGCGGGGGTCTACCGTCGTCCAGCCCGGGTGTGGCCGGTGTGGCTACAGGAGGGTGCGTCGTTGGCGTTTTCGGCAAGAGCGGCACAATGTGGGACGGAAGCTATTTTCAAACCGCTGAAAAGATCGGAAAAGGCCGCCTACGACTAGACTGTTTTCGTTAGGGTCACTTCTGCGCCTGCAACAACGTCGGCCGAAATTTTCGGAGCAACAGCAGCAGCCGACACTGTACTTCAGGCGGCAAAGGTTCACCCTGATCAAGGGAAGTTGCGCCGCAGACAGGGCAGTACACCGACGGGACAACGGTTTGGCGCAGCGTTTAGACCCGCGAATTTCGCCTGGTCTACCGGCTACAATAAACGGAGTTGCGACAAATACGGGTCTGGCGAGAGAAACGGATTCCGAGCTTCAGGAGGGGAGAAAACGACCTACTGCGACGACTTTTTGCTGAGGCCAAGATTCACGGCTAAGCGGCGGTAGCAGAAGGAGCTCCCTACCGGCCAAAGTCTACTGACGTCTCACATACCTCACGCCCAGAAAAGCCTCGAAGGCAATTCGTAAGTCCTGTTGGCTACTGGATACAAAGGTGGGGCCCTGTGTTTAGCCCTGTGCTGGTTAGAAAGGCGTGGGTGGCGCTGGTTCGACAGCAGGGCGTACAAGAAACATTTTCCTGGTGCGGCACTGTTTGGCCCCGACAAAAAAGGACCACCAGCAACAGTTTCCCTGCCAAAAATGTCGGGACCGAAGACATTGTGGCAGCTGTCGGTGTTTCTCCAACTTCAACGGTCTACCCAACGGCGGTGTAGCAGCGAAGACGGAGTCCCGAAGCTGTAGAGTTTTTAAATGTGATAGGCACGGTGGGCAGCGAAGCGGCCGGCTGAGAGTTTGATATGATAAACTCGCTCTGACTACGATTGCGTTCGCGCCTGCATCGAACGCCAGAAAAATCACGGGTCAACACGAAGAATGCCTCATCCGACAAAAGCGGACGTTGGGTGAACGACGTCACGCGAAATTGTCGGGGGGCGAAAGCAAAAAAGGAGGGAAAGTTGCGGGTGCCGTTTCAAGCAACTTGAGTGATAGGCGGAGCCCGTACATCACTCCACCATGAATTTCGGGGTCTACTCGGTGGGCGCCGGAAGGGTCAGAAAACCCACACTTGGAGGCACGGCGAGGGGTGTATTGCCAAGGATGCCTGGGATTTGCGAAGTAATTTTGACAGGTACGAAAATGGGTGAACGTCGGAGTACTAGGGTTAACGGCGGAAATGTCGGGCCTACAAGGCAGAAAATATTTCGGGGCTTGATTCCGCAACCATGATTTTCGGGTGCAATTTCGACGGTGGGAGACGGGTGAACGTCTGCTCGCCAGCTGTTTTACGCGTTTTACGGTGTATTTTGAGGCCATCTGGGGAAGTCATACAGCGAGATCTGCGGTGTCGATGCCGGCTAGGTTCCGTGAAAGTCGGTCCCGGTAGACCCACAGCTCTGGGTTCCGCATGGAAAACCGCCTCCTTTTGGTGGGTTGCTAGTGTGGTTAACCATAGGCGATGAGAGTGGCGACGGGTGGGCACGCTAGATACACCGGTTCTTCAAGGGGATAACCTGCAGCTGACCAAGATGTACGAGAATTTTCGGCACCGACACTTACGGGTTTTCAGCAGCAGTACTGGGAGCTGGGTCTTAGCGGAGTTCGGCGTCAACTGTCGACGGTTCCATTCGAAACGGCGGCGATGCAGTGGCGCTTGGATAAGCGCGCAAAACCGACGGGAACAAGATTGGCAGTTAATTCCGACTCCGTTCGGGGGTACCAGCGACATCACTGGCGAAAATTTGCAAAAAGTCAAGGGAGGGGACGACAACTGTTTTCGCCCCTGCCCGGGAGTTTTTGGCGAGTCACGACAACGCCGACAGTGCAGCTGACGTCATCGGCAGTTCGAGTTCAACTTCGGAAAAATAGTTGCGAGATCAGGGGGATGAGCAGCAGCTGGTTTTTCGCCTCTGCCCGAGAGTTTTCGGAGCATCACGACAAATGGCTCGGCGAGTTACGACAAAGTCGCCGAAGGTGCTGATGTCATCCGCACGCGAGTTCGAGTATTTCGACCGAGCTTTCAAATCTTATCGTGTCAATTACGTGACCAAACTTTCTCGCCAATAGTCGCTGATGCGCTACAACGTCTTCGTGATTTTCGCGACGGTCTTCCGACGACACGCCAAAACGATCCGAGGTCACGACTGACGGAGTCCTCGGATGGTTCTTCAACTGCTCGATTCCAACAAAAGGACAACCCGTTATTTTCGGGTGGCAACAGCTGGACAGCAAGAGATGCTACAGCAAGAGATTTTTCTGCCACCAGGGCTGACGATTCAAGGGCAAATGCCCTTAATGCCCTGAACATGAAGGGTTGGGTTTGGCCTAGCTTCCGAATTTTAAGGGTTGGCTTTTAGGGCAGCCCGTCCCCGTAAAGTGCTGGTTGTGGGTCTAACCCGGATTTCAAGTGTAGATCCCTCGGCTAGCCCTTATTGTCCCATACTATCACACCCTACCTCCCATTCCCCTACCCGCTCCCCCGCCTCCTCCCAGCCACTTCCCCCACTTTTCGAAAAATAGTATATAGCGCTAAGACCAGCAAGCCGGCTACTTAACGTATTTCTTGATGTGATAGCATCGGGCTCCGAAAAAATGTAGGTTTTTCCTTAGCGAAAGGGCAAAAAAGCTGGTAGCCCTGATTTCAAGTGCTAGGTTAGCTCTCAGCCCGTAAATTTCAGGGCAACTTTTGGGGCACCTCAGCCTCTCAAGTTCTGGCTCCAAACCAATCGACAGCCCTGGCTGCCACCCCAAAAACCCCTGCGTGGCAGTACGGAAGTTGCTGCTGTTGTCTTGTTGTTGTAGTATGTGCTGTTGTAGTATGTGCTGTTGTAGTATGTGCTGTTGTAGTATGTGCTGTTGTAGTATGTGCTGTTGTAGTATGTGCTGTTGTAGTATGTGCTGTTGTAGTATGTGCTGTTGTAGTATGTGCTGTTGTAGTATGTGCTGTTGTAGTATGTGCTCTTGGCCACCTCATTGAGTGGTGCTCAGGCTGTTGGACCTCGTTGAGTGGTGCTGTGCCATGAGTGGTGAGTGATCGGCTTGATCAGACTGTACAGTGAGTGGTGATCCGTGTGCTGTTGCGCATGGAGGGACTTTTGAGTCGACTCAAACATCACCACAGAGCAGGTGCAGCGAGCAGTGAGCAGTTCCGACCAGTGCAGGTACATACAGACTGTATGGTGAGTGGTAGTTAGTGTGCTGTGATGTTGACCATAAATTGTTTAAAACCTCGTTGTTGCCCCACTTTCTCCTAGTTCTCCCTCACTCTTCCCTTATTCGTTCATCATTCCCCCTTCATTTCTACCTCATTCTCCTGCACTTGCCACATGTCCTTCCCTCGTCCTTCTCTCAATCTACTCCCCTCTCCCTCTCGCTGCCCTTCCTTCCCCTCGCTTCCTCCCCCCAACCCTGCATCCTCCTGTCCTCTCAGCAACATCAACTTGCTCTGGCTGGCCTACGTCCCACCATCATTCTATTGTCCCATACGTCTCTTCACTCTGTCGTCACCTCGCTAGTTTTGAGGCGCCTCAAAATTGGCCTACGTCCCACCATCATTCTATTTTCCCATACGTCTCTTCACTCTGTCGTCACCTCGCTAGTTTTGAGGCGCCTCAAAATTGGCCTACGTCCCACCATCATTCTATTATCCCATACGTCTCTTCACTCTGTCGTCACCTCGCTAGTTTTGAGGCGCCTCAAAATTGGCCTACGTCCCACCATCATTCTATTTTCCCATACGTCTCTTCACTCTTTCGTCACCTCGCCCCACTCCCCCACACCCTGCGCCCTCCCCTCCATGTCCTCCCAGCGACATCAACTCGCTGTGGCTGTGTCACTTTCCTCTCCCCTCCCCCATGCGCCCCCCTCTTCTCCCAGCGACATCAACTCAGTGTGGCTGCGGGACCCCCGCCGCTACTTCCCACCATCCCACTCCCTCGTGCTGCCATCCCTCTCCCACCAAGTCCCACCTCAGCAGCAGCACCAGCAGCTAGACGCACCACCAGCACAAGGGGCAGCAGAGAGCAGGCAACAGGCAGAGGCACCTGCACCCCCCAACACCACCGCCCTCACGCCACCCCTTCTAGGGTCCCTCTCTCCGTGGCTCATGGCTCTTCGCCCCTCTTCTGCTGTGCAAGCCATGGTGCACCGCTGGGCGGTTGGGGCTTTAAGGGGGTATGTGACAGCAGGTGCGGCAGCAGCAAGGGGTGGTTCGGGCGTGTTTTCTGGTTTGGAGATTCTTAGCACGGCGCTGAATCACGCTGTGGCTGAGATGGTTCGAGGAGCGAGGCTCATGGGAGTCGAGGAGGATGGGCTCGGTGGAGGTTCGGAAGGAGGTACGGAAGCAGGTGTGGGAGAAGTTACGAAAGCAGGTCAGGAAGAGGGTACGGAAGCAGGTATGGGAGGAGGTACGGGAGATGCAGGAGAGGGGCAAAGAGGGGCAAGCGTGGGGGTGCTGTCAGAGAAGTTATTCCCGCCTGGGTGGAGGGCGGTGGGGGATAGGGCATGGCTGGAGGCGCATAGGAAGGAGATAGTGGCCTTGCAGGTGAGCTGTGGGGAGGACGGCAGGCAGCAAGAGGTTTGTCTTCGAGACATGAAGCTGTGGCTGTAACTTGTAATCATTGCTGCTGCCATGGCTGTACTGTGTCCTGGCAAGGCGTGACCATCGGTCAAAATGGAGTGCATGGGATCTGGGATGATTGGTTGAAGATTCATCAACCTGGCTGGATTTTGTCCAATAAAGCCCCAGGGTGGAGCCATGGTGACTTCTGATGACTCAAAATTCCCGCCATGACAAGGTGGCCATTGTAGTTGAAGAAATTGGATGTGTCTCGGTTGATATGTTTCTTTCTTTCAAGTTTTTTTGCAATATCCTTGGTACGGTTGATTGATTAACAATAATCATCTCTCACCAACAGTGATATAGATGAGTAACCAGCAGTGTATTCATGTTATGAGTTGTACTAAGAAGAGTGCGCGGAAGACTTAATAAAGAGATCGTGATTACATAATGTCGAAATAATGAAGAAAGCGAAAATATGTAGGGCGAAAACTAGCTAGGCGAGAACCTCTAGATTTGTGTGGCTCGGAAATGTCGCAATTGGTGCGAGGCGACTCGGCGTTGGTTCGGTACGGAAGTGTAGGCTGAACCCAAACTGACGCGAACAGTTCGGGCTGTCCTCGCTAGGAGCAGCCTCTACAGTAATGAATGTATATTCATTACACTCTTCCACCTTCTAGATATCTGTAGTCGAGTCTTGCAGTAGCATGAAAACTGCAGATCTCGTTCGAAACTGATCTGACGGTGCCGAATGCACATTGACTTTCGAGTTGACGCGTGGCTGAGCGCGTTGACCAGGCGGAATTCAGAGTTGGAATGTCAGCCGCCGATATTGCCGATGTCGATCGGGCGGTTGAAAACGAATGTCGAATTGAAAATCCGCCGATGAGTGAAAAGCGTTGATGTGGCGGATATGAAAACGGACGATAGAGATGGACGAGATATTGGCGGGAGTGCTGACGCGTTGTCAGAGTACGATGAATGTGAAGCCGTCGATGTCGTTGAAAATGATCGCGAGCGTCGGTCGTGTGGAAACGTGTCAGAAGAGATTGGCGAAGTACAGTGCGAAAGCACTCTTCCCCCCCACAACAGCACATACTACAACAGCACATACTACAACAGCACATACTACAACAGCACATACTACAACAGCACATACTACAACAGCACATACTACAACAGCACATACTACAACAGCACACACTACAACAGCACACACTACAACAGCACACACTACAACAGCACACACTACAACAGCACACACTACAACAGCACACACTACAACAGCACACACTACAACAGCACACACTACAACAGCACACACTACAACAGCACACACTACAACAGCACACACTACAACAGCACACACTACAACAGCACACACTACAACAGCACACACTACAACAGCACACACTACAACAGCACACACTACAACAGCACACACTACAACAGCACATACTACAACAGCACATACTACAACAGCACATACTACAACAGCACATACTACAACAGCACATACTACAACAGCACATACTACAACAGCACATACTACAACAGCACATACTACAACAGCACCACGCAATGAGGTGATACATACTACATGTCCGAGAGCACACTAATCGCCACTCTCTGCACAGTCTGAACCTGCACGTGTAGCAACCTAGCAGCATTGCACACTGCATCTGTCGCTGTAGCAGCAACCTAGGAGCACAGTGCACTGTACCTGTAGATAGCAGTGACATTGGCAGCCAGCAGGCACGCGAGGAGGATAAGGAGACAATGAGGCCAAGCTATTATAATAACTGAATTGTATCAGCATTGTGCACTGTACCTGTAGACAACAGTGACATTGGCGGCCAGCAAGCAGGCGAGGATGAGGGACGGCAGCAGCAGGCACGTGGTTCTGGCCACTCGAGGTGACAAGCTTTCACTGGAGCGAGTGATCACATGGCCGCCTGGCGTGCGCATCTGCATGGCGGGGGGACATTGGAAAAGAGGAGGGGAGGCCAGAAGACGGCTCAACAGGGACGGCAGCAGCAGGCACGTGGCTCTGGCCACTCGAGGTGACACGCTCTCACTGAAGCGAGTAATCACATGGCCGCCTGGCGTGCGCATCTGAGAGTTGAGGGGAGAAAAGTTTCAGGAGAGAGTTGAGCAGCAGGCACGTGGCTGTGGCCACTCGAGGTGACACACTCTCATCGGAGTGAGTAATCGCATGCCCCCCTGGTGTGCGCATCTGCAGGTTGAGTTGAGGGGTGAGGTGATGAGACGAGACAGGAGAGAGGGGAGGATCACAGGGTAAGAGCGTAGGAGAAGAGCATGAGCTGTCGAAGAGCTTGATAGACGGCCGGGTAAGAGCATGGGAAACGTGTTCTCCCTTTGGGTGACAAGCTCTCATCGGAGCGAGTAATCACATGCCCCCCTGGTGTGCGCATCTGCAGGAGAAGAGCATGGGAAATTTTTGAGACGTCTCAAAGCATGGGAAACGTGTTCTCCCTTTGGGTGACAAGCTCTCATCGGGCCGTGTGACCACATGCCCCCTTGGTGTCTTTTGAGGCGCCTCAAAAGTCGTGTTCTCCCTTGGGTGGCAAGTGCTCATCGGGGTGAGTAATCACATGCCCCCCTGGTGTGCGCATCTGCATATTCAGTTGAGGGGTGACGCGACGAGACCGGAGATGAGGGGATGATCATGCGGCGGAGAAAATCAAGTGCCCCCCTGGCGTGCGCTTCTGTAAGGAGGGTGTGACCCCTCACCCTCCTGGCGTGCGCTTCTGGGTGTGCTTCTGCAAGGAGGGTGTGAGGTGAGGTGACCCCTCACCTCACTCACACCCTCTGCTGGGTAGACCGGCACTCAGCAGAGGGCGCGGAAATTAGAACGGCAGTCACCTGAGGAGCAGTGTGAGAACTACAACAACACTCACTTGAGGCGAGTGGGAACTGGCTGGAATGGCACTCACCTGAGGCGTGTGAGAAATTGAAGGGCACTCTCACTCTTGCTCTCACTTGCCTCAGGAGGAAGTTTGAAAAGTCTCACTGGAATGGTGCTCACCCACCCACCTGAGGCATCTCAAAATCGAAGGGCGCTCTTATTCTCAATCTCACTCACCTGAGGAGGCAGTCACCTGAGGAGGCACTCACCTGAGGAGGCACTCACCTGAGGAGGCACTCACCTGAGAGGGCACTCACCTGAGGAGGCAGTCACCTGAGGAGGCACTCACCTGAGGAGGCACTCACCTGAGGAGGCACTCACCTGCGGAGGCACTCACCTGAGGAGGCAGTCACCTGAGGAGGCAGTCACCTGAGGAGGCACTCACCTGAGGAGGCACTCACCTGAGGAGGCAGTCACCTGAGGAGGCACTCACCTGAGGAGGCACTCACCTGAGAAGGCACTCACCTGAGGAGGCAGTCACCTGAGGAGGCAGTCACCTGAGGAGGCACTCACCTGAGGAGGCACTCACCTGAGGAGGCACTCACCTGAGGAGGCAGTCACCTGAGGAGGCAGTCACCTGAGGAGGCACTCACCTGAGGAGGCAGTCACCTGAGGAGGCAGTCACCTGAGGAGGCAGTCACCTGAGGAGGCAGTCACCTGAGGAGGCAGTCACCTGAGGAGGCAGTCACCTGAGGAGGCAGTCACCTGAGAAGGCAGTCACCTGAGGAGGCAGTCACCTAAGGAGGCAGTCACCTGAGGAGGCACTCACCTGAGGAGGCAGTCACCTGAGGAGGCAGTCACCTGAGGAGGCAGTCACCTAAGGAGGCAGTCACCTGAGGAGGCACTCACCTGAGGAGGCAGTCACCTGAGGAGGCAGTCACCTGAGGAGGCACTCACCTGAGGAGGCACTCACCTGAGGAGGCACTCACCTGAGGAGGCAATCACCTGAGGAGGCACTCACCTGAGGAGGCACGGAAGCGAGTACGATGTTGCCGAGAGAAGGGATGCGGCCCACGTGGGTGAACCAGTTGCGGAACAACGCCTCCTGGCCTGAAAAAACAGGGAGGAGAGGGGAGAGAGAGGGGGAGAGAGGGGGGGCGCGGGCAGGCGATGGTGGGGAAACAGGGATGCGACCCATGTGGGTGAACCAGTTGCGGAATAACGCCTCCTGGCCTGAAGAGGGGGCCGGGGAGGGGATTGGGCATAGGGGAGGCATGGGCGAGGCATGGGCGAGGCATGGGCGAGGCATGGGCGAGGCATGGGCGAGGCATGGGCGAGGCAAGGGCGAGGCATGGGCGAGGGATGGGCGAGGCATGGGCGAGGCATGGGCGAGGCATGGGCGAGGCATGGGCGAGGCTGGTCAAGGGAGAAATGCGACCCATGTGGGTGAAGAAGTTGCGGAATAATGCCTCTTGGCCTGAAAGGGAAAGTGGGGGGGGGAGGGAATGGTGGGGGGAAAGAAGGGAATCCGGCATGCGAAAGGGATGGGTGAGGCAGCAACAAGAGGGTGGTACAATATACGAGGGAGGAGGGAGTGATGCCACCCATGTGGGAGTGATGCCGCCCATGTGAGAGTGATGCCGCCCATGTGAGAGTGATGCCGCCCATGTGGGAGTGATCACCATGCCAGCAGCCCCTATGACCTGCATCCCTCATTCCTGCAATTTTCCCACATGCTCCCCCCCCCCCTCTCATGCATGCATGCTGCACCAATCCAGAAAACACATCTCTCTAACAGACAGCAACGCACCATCGCAGGCAACAGTGACGATCACCATGCCAGCAGCCCCCTTGATCTGCGTCCCCTTCCCCATATACTCCCCCCCCCATGCATACATACATGCTGCATTTGAGTCGACTCAAAAGCAGACTCCCCCCCCCATGCATACATGCTGCTGCTGCATACCCCTCCTACCCACAATCTAGCAATCACCAACGCACCATCGCAGGTGACTGTAACAATCACCATGCCAGCAGCGCCCTTGATCCGCGTCCCCTTCCCCTCCAACTCCCCCAAATGCTCCCCAACCCAAGGCTCTACTGCTGCCATTACCTCCGCCTCCCAATCCCCCCCTCCCTCTCCACCGCTTCCCCCTGACGCTCCCCCTCCTCCGCCTCCTGCCGCCAGCGCCTCTCCCACCCGGGCCTCCCCCCCCTTGCCCTGCCCCCTTGCCCTGCCCCCTTGCGCTGCTCTCGTCTCTCCCTGTCTCCGGCATCCCAGGGGCCTCCTCAAACCTGTCCTGCTCTCCAGCCTCATCCGGGCGTCTGGGCAGTGGGAACAGCAGCACTGGCTCTTCCTCCTCCTCATCCTCCTCCTCCTTCTCCTCTTCTTCTTCCTCGTCCCCTTCTACTCCTGCATCCTCCTTGTCATTACCCCCTTTCCCCTTCCCAGCCGAAGCAGCAGCAGCAGCAGAAGCCTCAGACGCAGCAGCAGCAGCAGCAGCAGCATCACCAGCTGCAGCAGCAGTCGTATTGTCATGCTCTTTCACCTTCACCCGCCACAGACCCGCCTTCTTCAGCCCCTTGATCTTTGCCTCCTTCCCAGTGAGATAATTCGCATGAACCATAACCACTCTTGGCCGCACCTCCTCAAACTTCCCCCAGTGCTCATTCATCAGCTGCCCAGACGGGAACTGCAGCGGCGGCAGCACACCGATCCTCGGAAGCACCTTCCCTTCAAGCATCCACTGCATGACTAGGTTCAGCTGATCCTGATCCAACCCTCCCTGCCGGCCTAGCTTTGCCATGCGATACGCCCAGTTGCCGACGATGCTTTTGGCGGGGAGCGTGGGGCGGAAGAAGAGGAAGCAGCTGCAGAAGAGGGGCAGGCCGTTGAGGAGGTTGGGGTCGATGGGGTCTGTGTAGGGCGACGGCTGCGGCATCGAGCGGTCGTGCGTGATGAACATGTCGAAATCGCTGATACTTTCGGCATCTAAGCCACTGCCGTTGTCGCTGCTGCCGCCGCCACTGCCGCTGCTGATAGGGGTTCGGAGGGATGAGGCGGGAAGGAGGGGGTCGGTTCGGTTGGAATGGAAGAAGGGGAGGGGGCCGGGTCGGTTGGAATGTCGATGTAGTGCACGGAGAAGCCAAAGGAGAGCAGCAAGGTGGTAAATGTAGAAGAGGAAAGAGAGAAGGTGATAAATAATGTATTCAATCAAGGTCCCAAGGGTCTTCTTCACTTCACTAATCGCGGAAGAGCAGAGCAGAGCAGCAAGCAAATCTGAAGCTTAGAAAACGCTTGCAGCAGCTAGAGGAAACGAAGCTGTGAATTCCCGTTCCTGTAAAAGACCACTAAAAAAAAAAAAAATCAAGCAGAACCTTACTCGATGTTATTTGGGTCGGGTTTTTTGAAGAAAGGGAGGGGGTTGTGGAGGAAGGCGATGTCGATATCGCTGTAGAGCAAGGAGAAGCCAAGGAGAGGAGGTGGTGGATGTAGATGGCGCGGTGGGATGCCACGCGGTGAAAGGCGGCTGACCCAATTCACGATGCCCCCTTCACGTCCGCCCTCTCCTCTTGACCAAACTGCCTGCTCAGGTCCAGATGTATGGCCTGCGGGAATGGGTGTGCGTGAGAGAGGGGGGTGTGAGAGAGAGGAAGCTGTGAGAGAGGAAGCTGTGAGAGAGAAAGCTATGAGAGAGGGAGTTGTGAGAGAGGGAGTTGTGAGAGAGGGAGTTGTGAGAGAGGGAGTTGTGAGAGAGGGAAGGAGTCGAGAACAAGGGTCTGCAGGACAGGGAGGGTGGCAAGGAGAGCACGGAGAAGCCAAAGGAGAGGAGGTGGTGGATGTAGATGGCTCTGTGGGAGGCCACGCGGTGGAAGGCGGCTGACCCGATGACCGATGCCCCCTCCACGTCCGCCCTCTCCTCTTGACCAAACTGCCCGCTCAGGTCGAGATGTATGGCCTGCGGGGACGGGGAGGGACGAGAGGAGGGTATAGGGGTATGAAGGAGTGTGACTGGGGTTTAACCCGATGCATGATACCCCCTCCACGCCTGCCCTCCCCTCGACGTCGAACTGACGACTCAGGTCGAGACGCATGGCCTGGGGGAGTGGGGACGGGCGAGCGAGAGAGGAGGTTATAAGGGGGATGGGTGAACGAATAAGGAGATTGACCTGACCAGTGCCAAAAACCTAGACTGAGCAAAAATCCTTGAACTGTCGATTTAAGTGTACAGTTACCAACTACCAGTAACCATTTACCAGCAACCAACATGGAACCAGCAGTAACCTAACCAGGTACCACTTTTTGAAGGCCTCTCATTCACCGACTCAAATCAAAACACAATTCTCAGCGCCTCACCTGGCCGGGCCACTTGGAGTGGGCGAATTCGAGGCTCTTGCTGTCGGCAGCAAAGACTATGAAGTGTTGACCCAGCCCCACCCGCTGCAGATGCAGCACCCAGTTCTCCAGCATGTCCTCATAGCCTGACGTAGCGACAGCGCAACAGGGCGACAGGATAACAGGGTAACATTCAACTTAGCGTCCTCAGGTGCAGTGCAACTCACACCCTCAGATGCAGCATCCAAGTCTCCAGCATGTCCTCGTATTTGCAGTGGACGGTGATGTGGTAACAGGGTAACATGTTAACAAGGTGACAGGGTAAAAGCGGAGTCAAACGCCTTCAGATGCAGCAGCACAGCTCCCAGCTCTGCAGCATGTCCTCATAGCCTGTGTGCCAGCCCCGCGGCGCGCGGTTACAGGGTGACAGGGTACTAGGGCAAAGGGATTGATCCCACCAAGAATGGTAGTTAAGTGGCATGCAACGCACAAGTACGCGGAAGGCAAAAACCTTCCAATCCCAGCTATTACGATATCCTTGTAACGAGGGCCACATGGCCACGTGATTATAAAGGGCCTTATATAAACTCACCCAATTTCATTCTAGGGCATACCTGCATTCGAGGACGCGATAATGACAGTTCCTTAAGCGAGACACGGCTGGCCATGTCCCATAGCGCGCCGAGCTTCTCGTGAAGATCGCTCAGGCCGACTCCTGCCAGGCGACGACGGACTGGTTCGCAAAGGGGCTCGCGAAAGGGTTCGCGAACAGGTTCGGTGAAGGAGCATGCGACGAAATGATTGCCGAGAAGAATTGCGAAGAGGAAAGTGAGAGAGGAACGGAAGATTCGTTGACAGGAGAACGACGACGGTCTCAGCGCACGTGGGGGATTTTGTATGGCTGACGGATCAACTCCGACACGTGCCAAGCGTCGTGTAGAGAGTTCTGGCGCGAATGAAATGCGCGCTTGTCGTCCTTGAGTCCATTTCGTTGCAGGTGCTTTTTCAGGTGACTTTTGAGTCGACTCAGAATCCACCTGAGAATTGTCAAAAAGAATCTGCAACGCAAATGACGTGCGCCCTTGGCCTCGAGCCGGCGACATCCGTGTGATGCCTGAAATCGGACGTAGCAACCTGTGCGCAGCTAAGACAGTTGATTGAGTCGTAGCCGTGGAAAGTCCCTTCTTTCGACTATCTCGGCCTCGAGTGCGGTTTCACTACTACGCATCTGCTGTTCGCGGTAACGCGTATGGGACGGTTTGCTCGTGAGGGAAGCGCGCCTCGAGGCACGTGACATATTTCGCTCTAGATGACGACGATGGCAAGTATCAATTTTCCAGACGTTCGCCGTGACTGGCGGCGGCTGGTGGCTGTCACTCTTTGACCAGCTGGAAAGCGCGAGCAGATCACCAACGGTCACTGTCGGCGTGGTTGGTGGGCTGGGTTATCTTAAAATGGCTCGCCACCGTACTGAACCCATGTGAAATTGCTCCGCTTCACACGGTTTCGGGTACGGAACATATGTACGCACAACACGTGTTAGGCCCGCTGGCCTAAGTCCGCTAAGGAATTAGCGGGGTCGACTAAGTCGAGGATGAAGCGCGGCGGAAGACTTTGGCGAAAGAACTACTAGCGAAATAGGCGAAGGAGTTACTGAGTAATTGAAGAAGAGTTGAATGAGAATTGGTTGATATGAGGGAATACAAGCAAGGTTTATATAGCATGCAAGAAACAAGGTTGGAAAGTGGATTGTGGGACCAAGAATTGTAGTGCAAGAAAAGTAGAGTGCCACGTGGCACTAGAGAATCTGAGAAGATAAGGATAAGGGTGACTTGGATGGGTTGGGAAAGTACTGTTCAAAGGGAACAGTAAATCCCCCTTTAACAATACGTGTGCGGAACATGCGTACTGTACATCACATTCGCAATCGAAGCATTGTCAAGCAGTGTGGAACGTCAGAATTTCCCCAGCTGTGCACATCGTATCCTCCTTCATACCCCACCCCACCCCATCCCGGTTGAACAGTACTATGTGGAATTTGCCAGCTGCTGTAATATCCATCCACATTCTTTGCCTACTGGTTCCTCATGCAGCCTATTTCAGTCCAGACGCAATAGCAATGGGTTTCCATGCCACACATTCAGTTCACTTACAACATAAAGTCGTTTCCTTTAGGTCGTATCCCTGCCTAGTGTCAAGAAGTTGGTGTCAAGGAGTTAGCGCACGCGATTGGTCCAAAGAAGACGTTTGGCCAATGCGATTGGTCAAGCGTCTTCTTTGGACCAATCGCGTGCGCTAACTTCTTGACACCAACTTCTTGACACTAGGCAGGGATACGACCTCATACTACAACGCCTGCATCCACTAAATCGCACAAGCCTCTCGGCATTTTGCGATCCGGCAAGTTTTGTTAAGGATGGATCTTTCAGCCACAGTAAAGCAGTTGCCACCTGTGCACCAAACCTCGTCGTTTTCCTGTCAGTGTCTCTTCCGCTCCTCTCTTCTCCTCCTTGTCGCATTTTTTTCTCAGCACCCTTTTCGTCGCCTGCTTCTTCGCCAAACCTACTCGCGAACCCCTTCGCGAACCAGTCCGTCGTCGCCTGACAGAAGACGGCGGCCTCGGCGAGCTTCATGAGAAGCTCGGCACGCTATGGGACATGGCCAGCCGCCTCTCACTAAACGGGACCATCATTATCGCGTTGTCCAATGCAGGTGTGATGATAGTTCGCTTAATTCTCCTGTCCGCCATTCCCCAATATTCCGTTACCAGGTTACTGTCTTCGTTTTCCCATGTTACCCTGCTTCCGACCTTCGAGACATGCTGAATAAACGAAAACTTCTTTCCTGCTTCCCTCTTCACTGGATTTTCTTCGTGTTGTTACCCTGTTACCCTGTCGCTACGTGAAATGGTGAGTCGTCCATGTTGCATCCAGTCAATGTAATTGCATTGGTGGTCACCAGCCTGTATGCTGGCCTGGCCAGGACTACGGCAGTATGCTTACTTTTAACGACCGCAGGTGTGTGTGCTGTGGCTTCTGAGTCAACAATCATCCCCAATTGTTAACGCGCCTGACTTTTGAGTTAACTTAAAAGTTTGTTCGCCTGTATGCTGGCCAGGGCTACGGTTGTATGCTTACTTTTGAGGACCGCAGGTGTGTGGGGCTTCTGAGTAGACTAGCATCCCCATTCCTGCCGGGCAATGTTACCCTCTTACCCTCATTCCCTGTCGCCGTGGGGTGACCATGTTTTGAGGGCATGCTGGAGAACTGGGTGCTGCATGTGAGCGCGTTAAGATGCGCCAGAAGGCTCCGAGTTCACTGTTACCCTGTTACTCGGTTACCCTGTAACCCTATTACCCATCACTGTGCCACTGCAGGTTTCGAGGACATGCTGAAAAACTGGGTGCTGCATCTGGAGCGGGTGGGGCTGATCCGCCACTTCATACTCTTTGCAGCAGATAGCACAATTCTTGAATTCGCTCAGTCTAAATGGCCCGGACAGGTGAGTTCCTGCGTTGGAGGCGGCTCAAAAGAATTCATACGCTTCACACCAGCAGACAACACAATCCTTGGATTCACTCAGTCCAAATGGCCCGGACAGGTGAGCTTTCGTAATGCCATTTGAACATTTGTCCAAATGCATGCATGCTCCATCCAGCTGGACGGCAAGTTGAGAGTTCGCTCACTCTATCTAAATGGCCTGGACATGCATGCTCTTGCAGTGAGTGAATGGGGCATGTGGGACAGGTGAGCGAGTTCCTGGAGTGCCCCACATGCCCCATTCATTTCATTCACTGCAAGAGTCGTCTCCCAAATGGCAATCCATGTGTTGAGACGCCTCATACGTTCTCAAACGGGCAACTTAACGACAAAGAGGACGTGAGCCGACCGGATATTTTTTTTATTTTTGATGCGCCTCAAAATTCAACTCAACGCACCTGGCCAAGCTGCAGGCGCTCATTCTCTCAACAGTGAGTGCACTACACTGCACTCTTGGGAGGATACCCAAAAGCCTCTTATGTGGAGAAACGCTGACTGCACCACATGCATGCCTGCCTGCTCATTTGTATTCGCTACTGTGCTGCCTCACACCCACCTGATAAAGCTGCTAGTTCTCCCCCCCCCCCCCCCCCCCCCCCCCGCGTTTCTCTCCCCTTTCTCGACCCGACTCCTCTCTTCGCTCCATCCCCCTCTTCTGCACCTCCTCCCTCCTCCCCTCTCTCCCCCACTCTTCCCTTCTCTCTCCCCCCTCCTCCCCCCTCTCCCCCCTCCTCCCCTCTCTCACCCCTCTCCCCCCTCTCTCCCCCCCTCCCCCCCTCTTTACCCTCCTCTCCCCTCTCTTCCTCTTTGCACTCCTCCCCCCTCTCTCCCCTCCTCCTCCCTCCTCCCGTCTCGAACGGTCCTTGCATTAAATATAAGGTGTTACAAGGCAGATGCAAACACATACAAGACAAGCAAACCATCACCCCCCCTCCTCCCCTCTCTCTCTCTCTCCCCCTCTCCCCTCGAACGGTCCTTTCATTGATGTATATATTGGGGTACAGGTAGTTGCAAGGCAGGCATGAGCTAAGCTATTGCACATGGGACTAACCATTCTGACCGTTCCATTCCCTGCCCTATCTAGCCCTCCAGGGTTGCAAAGCAGTCCCCTGGGTTCAGCACCCCCTCTGCCCCCCCAACCGGCGGGTTCTCCGCTCGTGCCGCCAGATTCAACTTCTTGAGATAGCTGAGCGCCTGTCCCCTCTGCAGGGCGACGGACCAACGCTGCCGGTATTGGTGCAGCATTTTTGCGGCCTGGTAGGAGGTAGGGTCTGCGTTGAAAAGGTTCCTAGCAGCCGAGTCAGCAAGCATCTTGAGGAAGGTGTGGACCTCCTCGCAAGGGCGCCCATAGGTCTCCACTGCTAGTGGGAAGAACCCCACCCACGGTAGGCGCGTCCGGTAGTGATCAATTTTCTTGTCAGCCATCTCCCGCGCCATCCAGCCCCGCCCCTTGGTGGCGTCCTCGTCATGGCTGCTTATTGGGTCGGTAACCGTGACGTCGCAGATGTGTACTGCGCCGGAGGTTCGGTCCCGTATCGCCAAATCCGCCTTGTGCTTATCCACGGGGCAGAAAGCCACTGTCTCCTTATGCACTGTAAACCCCGCATCTTGAGCCATACGTATGCATTCGTCTCTGATTCCGTTGTGTGTGTCCATCCGTCTATGTCCCGTGCCGCAGCGAAAAAGATGGTTGGGTAGCCGTTTATCCAGGATAGCGATCCTGTCACGGCAGTCGCAGCGGTCTGGTACGGGGAGGGGCAGTCCTAGCCGGAATTGCAGAGCGAAGGCAAACAGCTCTGGGGCGAGGCGGAGGGAGGGCATGTAGGGGATGGCGAGGAGCCAATCCCCCGCTCCATATCCTGTGAGCGACAGTAGCCGCTGCGTGTGGCCCTTGAGCGGGTTCAGCTCCATCTGCCTCGATGCCACCACTTGTGCGGCGTAGCGGTTGCCTTGGATGAGCAAGGCCAGGTTGTGCTGCAGCCTGTCTGTTGGCTTAACCCGCTCCGCCGCCAGCAGCTCTATGGCCTCCCGACCTAATGAGGCCTCACATTCGAGGAGCCAGTGCTGTAGCTGGTGCTGGTCTGGTCTGTCAACAGCTGGTCGTGCTAAGGTGCCAGTCAGGTGAAGGCTTGCAGGTCCTGGGAGGGTGCCGAGCAGGTTCTGCGCCTGTACAAAGCTAGCGAGGAAGCTGTATTTTCCCTCCACCGCGGGGTCTGTGAGGCCTATCCCCCCAAGGGATGGCGGCAGAGAAGCCTGTCCCCACACCCTCTGTTCTTCTTCCGCCCCCCTCGAATGGTGGACGCCGCATGCGTCTAGGAGCGTGAGGAGTTGCGCGTGGGCCCAGCGGGACCATTCGGCTTCAGGAAGGAGGTGGAGGGGTATGGTGCGGGCCAGGTATGACACACGCCGCGAGATGCACCGCGTCAGGAGCAAATTGGCCAGCTGCGGGTTCATTTCAGCAATTTGTGGCAGTGGCGCGGCCATCTTGGCAAGCTGCTCTCGTATGAACGTAGATGCGTCGTCTTCTGGGCCAATGTGGCTGCCCAGGATGCGGAGTCCTTCCACGTTGTATGGGACCCCAGCTGGTAGGATGGACACGTCTTCCAGACTCCGGCTCCAGGCCGAGCACTTCGATGGGTTATGAGTCAGCCCCACGCCCGCCAGCTGCAACGTGAAGTGGTTGAATGCAGCTGCGCAGTCTGCCGCTGCCCCGAGAAACGTCACATCGTCCGCGTACGCCATGCACAGGACGGTGGGGAATGCAGCTGCTGTTGTTTTGAGGGCGGGGTGTATCCCGGCAGCAAACAGCAGGGGGCCCAGGGGGTCGCCCTGGCGGACGCCTGCTTGGCTTAGCAGCGGTTCACATCCATACTCAGCGCCCAGGTACAGCTTGGATGGCGCTCTGTAGGAGAGGCGGACCAGCGGCAGCAATTGTTCCAGGTCAGTCCCGCGTATGGCCCTGACAATGGCTTCTCGGCTGATACTGTTGAACGCATTCGTTAAGTCTGCTTGCAGGATGAGGGCATCTTGATTCGTGCTCATGTATGCTCGTGCCGCATGGATAATGGCCTCGCTACCCCCCTGGACTGCTACCCCGAACTGGAGCGGGAGGAAGAAGGAGCGGGCAGCATCGGCTATGGCAAATAACGCAGATTTGGCGGCGAGGCGGAGGAGGCACTCGCCAATAGCTATGGGTCTGGTTCCTCCCCCAGGTTTCTCCAAGGCAAGCAGTCTAGATGAGGTGAGTAAGTTGTTGACTTCAGCTGGGAGTGATCCGCGCATAATTGTGTTGACGAGTGCGTGAAGGTGAGTGTTGACTGCGGCACTAGTGACGGCTGCATCTCTGAGGTGTTCGAAAGTCATTCCCGATGGTCCGGCTCCTACTCCGTTTTCCGTTCTGCATAGCAGCTTCGTGAAGGCCGCCAAGTCGATTGAGGTGGGTGTAATAGTTGGGCTTGTGGTCCAGTCTATGGGCCCGTCAGAGGAAGGTGGGTGTTTGGATTTCAGTGCGCCGAGTACCTCAGGCGAGGCTGTCGCCACTGGTGTCGCTTCCAGCGCCATCACTGCTCTGCGCAGACTTCCACGCCGCGCTAAACCCTCTGCTCGAGAGCGCCTGCCTAGGTTGTCAGGCTGGTGGCGCGGGGGAGGAGTGGAGCTAACCGCTTGCCAAAGCCGCTTCGAATAAGGCTCCCCACTCGCCCTCGAAGAATTTGCGAAGTCGTGCTGTCACGGCCAGCCAATCGGGCTTCTTAGGGTTGTTCTGGCGGAGCAGCAGCCGTGGTAGGAAGAGAAGCAGGCGCCAGCCTGCGACTGACTCAGGGTTTCGCGCAAGGTGCAGGAGTGGCGTTAGCAGTGCCATGGCGATTTGGATGCGGGTATCCCGCGGGAGTTTTCGTGACAGTGGGGGCTGGCGACTGTCGCGAAGCAGTGTCAGGTCCCAATTTCCAACTTCGCTGAAACGGGATTGGTCCCTTGCCAGCTGCTCAGGCGAGAGTTGGCGGGGAGGTTCAGGGTTCCCGTTTTGTCCAGGTTCCTGATGCGAAATTCCCCCCCTGGTGGCGATGTTTGGGGATGCGGTTCGGTTTTGTGTTGGCCCACTCCTTCGACCCCTTCCTCTCTCCCCCCTCTCTCTCTCTCTCCCCTCCTCCCCTCCTCCCTCTCTCCCCCCTCTTCCTTCGTCTCTAGACAACCTGCTTGGTTCCCTCTGCAATCTAGCTCCTCTCACTGCTCTCAACACACTGGGTGAGTTCCACCAACCCCTCATGATACCCTGAAAAATGAGGGGTTCGAACAGACGGTACACCATATACTACTTTCTCCCAATTATCGCACTGCTTGTTGTGTTTCAGCACATGTATGTATCTTTCATGTTTACCTTTTCTATCCTAACCTTCTGCACTTCTAACCTCGTGCACTCTCTCTCAACTCTTTCAAACCACTCTCGACCGCTCTCAATCCCTCGTGCAGTGCTATCCCACAACGAGCTGCCTGCTCTTGGAAACTCCTTGCGCGGCCTCTCTGCTCTCAAGAAGGTACGAGGGTTATTTAAATAAAGGCCCAATTTAATCCAGAAAGGAGCAGAAGGTACGAGGGTTAGCCAAGTAAAGGCCTCTTTGCTCTCAAGAGACGCAGGGTGACAAGGTGCCTTTTCTTTACTGTGGTAACCAATCAAGTTACTCTTCCTTTACTGGGGCGATCAGTTGAGTTGAGGTACCCATTGTCAGCAATTACTACCACCCCACACATGCAAGTATTTCCTCCTTTACTCTTCATGTTTTCCGGTCTCTCTTGAGCTCTCTCTTTCCATCACCTACTGTCGTATGGGTCTAGTTTTGAGGCGCCTCAAAACTAGACTCCCTTTCCATCATCTTTTGTGGTATGGGTCGACTCTAGAGGTGTGATTTTGAGCTCTCTCCATGAACCCCCTCGCCTCGTCTCTCTTCCCCTCTCCTCCCCTCCCTTCTCTCCTCCCATCTTCTTGCCTTCCGTTTCCTTTCCCCGCACCTGTCCACCCATCCACCCCTGCAGCTCTCCCTGTCGAGCAACGGCCTCACATCCCTCACCAACGATCTCAGTGGGTGGTCTTGGTTCAACTTGGATCGTACTCATCTCTTTCCCAACACCTCTTTTCACCTCTCCACCCCTCCATTCTTGCAGCTCTCGCTGTCGAGCAACGGTCTGACGTCGCTCACCAACGATCTCAGCGGGTGCATGTCTCTGGAGGAGTTGCGACTGGCCCGCAACCACATTCCGGTGAGAGCAGTTGTGCATGTATGCAGTTAACATAGGTGCATGCATTGTAAAATAAAGGTGCGCCTTGACAACATCCCTCACCAACGATCTCAGCGGGTGCATGTCGCTGGAGGAGCTGTGTCTGGCTCACAACCACATTTCGGTGCGAACTCATGTGCCGAATATTATGTTATAGTGTTCAATAATGAAATACTAGTGGTGCCTATTATGAGTTTAAAAAAGAAATTCTGGCACACGCTGTGAACCTTTTTGACGAAGGGATACAAGCGTATGTTTCTTTTACTACTATATGATCTCACATTTGAATCAATTTGAAAGACTGTGAAGCAGTTCACCAATGTTTTTCCTCCACTTCCACCTTCCTCCATCCCACCCAACAGGCTCTCTCCCCCGCCCTCTCCTCCCTCACCCGCCTTCGCACCCTCGATCTCTCCTCCAACAGAATCGCCTCACTCAAGCTCCTATCCCTCATGAAAGCCCATGAAAGCAGTTTTATGTATGTGTTTGTTACCTTCCTCCCCTCCTCCATTCGTCCCATTCCCCCAGGCCTTCTCCCCCGCTCTCTCCTCCCTCACCCGCCTTCGCATTCTCGATCTCTCCTCCAACCGAATTGCATCGCTCAAGCTCCTCTCGCTCTCAACCCTCTCTGCCTTCCCCCGTCTCAACTCCCTCTCTGTGCGTGGGAACCCTCTGCTCGGGGACAATCCTTCCAAGGTTGAGGCTCAGGTGAGGTTTGATAGGTTACAGAACACAGGTAAGAACAAAGAAGCACAAAGAGGCCAACCCCTTGCGACACCTGAAAAGGCCAACCCCCTCAGGCCAACCCCCTACTCAAGAACTATCTCCTCATACCACACCCTAAAGCACCTGCCTTGATCGAGCAGGGTGGGGCACCCTAAAGCACCTGCCTTGATCGCCATTGTGCTGAATAAAAAACATATAATATCTAGTTTGTGGGGCTTTTCAACTTCTTTCTCTATTCCCCCTGTTTGCCCCCACTTCCAGCCCCACCCACACCACACCAAATTCTGAAGCACTTGCACAAAGTGGGAAAGGGTTTTTGAGTCGATTCATGTTTCATCCTCCTTCCTGGTCCCCCCCCCCCCCCCTCCCTCTCTTCCCCCTACACCACCTATCCCCACCAGATTCTCAACTCAATCACCTGCCCTGCTTAAGTTTTTTCCAATCGACCCCGGCATTTCTCTTCCTTCCGCCTTCTCCCCCCCCCCCCCCCCCCCTCCCCTGTACCTTCCTCGATCATCTCTTGTGTCTAGACTCCAGATTCTCAACCACCTGCCTGCCGCGCTTGCGACTGTTGGATTCACGCAAGCTGCGGAGGGGCTGTTGAGTCGACCCAATGTTTCCCTCCCTCCCTCTCCGCCCCCCCTCTTATCACCCTCCTTCCCTCTCTCCCCCCTCTCTTTTCACCCCCCTTCCCTCTCTGCCCCCCCTCTTTTCACCCCCCTCCCCCCCCCGCCCCACTCACCCACACCAGATTCTCACACACCTGCCTCGCTTGCGACTGTTAGATTCGCATAAGGTGGGGAAGGGAGGAGGGAGGGGGCGAGAGGCTGAGTGGGCTGGGGAGGAGGGTGAGGTACAGGGTGATAGCAGCGGAGATGCTACTGTGGAGGATGAGGAGGCGAAGGAAACGAAGGGAGAGCCGGGGAAAGGGAAGAAGGGGCAGAAGAAGAAGCGGGGGGGTGAACAGTGGGAGGAAGAGGGGCAGAAGCAGGAGGAAGGGGGAAAGGAGGGGAAGCAGGAGAGTGAGAACACTGCAGAGGTGGTTAAGGAGAAAGGAAAAGAGACTCACAGTGCTGCTGGTGGTGCTCGTGCTGTTGCTGGTGCTGCTGGTGATGCTCGTGCTGTTGTTGGTGCTGCTGGTGATGCTGCAGTGGGGGCGGAGGGGAAGAGAGCGAGGAGAGACAAGGCCAGGGCGGAAGGGGAGGCGAAGGTGATGTATGGGAGTGATCTGCTGCTGCCTGTGATGGTGGACAGAAAGGGAGGGAAGAGGGTGGTGAAGGGGAAAGTGGGGGAAAGGAAGGAGAAGTGAAGAGAGAAGGGAAGAAAGGAGGGGAAGGGAAAGGGGAGGTTGCGAAGGGGGTGAAGAGAAAGTCAGAAGTGTTGGTGGAAAGTGGGGTAGGAATGGGAGAGGAGGATGGTATGTGGATGGCAGAAGGCAGGGCAGGGTTGCTAGAACTCAAGGCAGGGAATGTCAGGGTAATAGAGAAGTTGAAGGGAATGGAGAAGGTGGGGAAGAAAGGTGTAGCTAAGGTGCTGAAGAATGAGTGGGCTGACACGATTGGGGAGGGAGGTGAGTCTGCTTGGGACTGAGTGGAGCTTGCTTGTTTTGAGGCATCTCATAACAGGTTTGCCATCAGGTGGGGAAGCAGGTGTATCGAAGATGTTGAAGGGTGAGTGAGTGGGTTGACCAGATTGGGAAGGGAGGGGAGTCAGCCTCGGATTTTTTGGGGCTTGTTCGTAAATATATCGTATGCATGTTTAATCCATGAGAGTTTGATCTTACATGTGGAGTCTAAAAGCACCTCAATGATTGAAACCGTAACAGGTTGAGAGGTGTGAAGTTTGGTTGTCATCGAGTGCTTGAAGGGATCAGCTACATCCCAAGTTTAGCCATTTCAGACCCCGCCTTGAGTTATCTGCTTGTTCCACCATCCGATTAAAGATTGCTTAATGACACAAGATAGCATCATATTTTCATTTACTCTCAATATCTCAGCTCCAGCGCCAACAGCTCCAGCACCTCCAGAAGCAGCTCCCCCAGCTCCAGCGTCTCCAGCGCCAGCGCCTCCCGTAGCAAAGCCTCCAGCTCCAGTAGCGCGGCCCTGACGGCGAGCGTACCACTCACGCAGCTGTTGTGGGGAAAGCGGCTCACGCAGAGGGGAGGGCTGCGACGAGGCACCAGTGGTGCGACTCCGAAGACGGCCGCTCCAGGGAGACTGCTCACCAGAAGCCTCAGCACCCCCAGGCGCAGCACCCCCAGGCTCAGCACCCCCAGGCCCAGCACCCCCAGACTCAGCACCCCCAGGCTCAGCACCCCTAGACTCAGCACCCCCAGGCTCAGCACCCCTAGGCACAGCAGTCTCCAGGCTCAGCACCCCCAGGCTCCGCACCCCCAGGCTCCACACCCGCAGGCTCAGCACCCCAGTCTCAGCACCCCCAAGCTCCGCACTCACAGGCTCACCAACCCCAGGCTCCGTACCCCCAGGCTCAGCACCCCCAGAAGCAGCACCCCGAGCAGGACCACCCCCAGCAGCACCTGAGTCACCAGTGACCTCAACAGGCTCAGTCAAGGGAGGAGGGTCTACCTGAGACACACCTGAAGGAGCAGGACCTGGAGGGGGGAGGGGGTCTACCTGGGGGGGACCTGGAGCGAGAAAGAGTGACGGGGGAGGGAGAGGGGCAGTGCGGTAGGGAAAGAGACGGTAAAAGGGGACCGACTCGTCAAAGGTGACGTCCTGAGACGCAAAGACACGGCGCGAGGCGGGGTCGTAAAACTGCCAGCCAGGCGCGTCAGGGGGAAAGCCAAGGAAGACGCAGGGAATGGCGCGAGCAGAGAGCTTGTCCGCGGTGAGATCGCGGACAAAGGCACGAGCACCCAAGACCCGGAATCGGACGGATCGCCAACCTTCCCCGTCCAACGCAGTGTGGGCGAGGTGTCCGGCAAGGAGACACGGGGCCAGAGGTTGAGCTGATGCGCGGCGTACCAGACCGCAAAGGACCACAAAATTTGGGGAGCAGCCGCATGGATCATGGAGGTACGAGCGACCTCCATGACTAAGCCAATGCGGCGCTCAGCAACCCCATTTTGCTGCGGAGAGGCCGGAAGCGTGAACGACTGGAGTATGCCCTCCGCCTGACAGAAGGCACGCAAAAGGTCGGAGGAGAACTCATTGTCAAACTATATATATGTCTGCTGTAGTATAATCTGTAGGCTGTAGTGGGGTAGCCCATATGGGGTACAGCCCAATGTTAGGGTTTCTATTTGTACCCACATTCCTGATAGTTCATTCATTCATGTCTCTAGTTTCTAACATGGTTTCGGAGCAATAGGTCCGTAGGACCGTTTTTTTTTTTTCCGGGCCCACCTACCGCTACCCCACGACTGTGACTGTGCCTGTGCCTGTGACGTGCTGCGCTGCGCGCGCCAACTGCCTGCTGCCTACTGTGCTGTCTGCTGCTGCTTAACGCGCAGACCTAAGTCACGCACGCTGCCAGCTGCTGCCTCGCGCGTCGCCCTCGCTGCTCGCGCCGCTTTGCTGCAGCCCGCGCATGCTTTGCTGCTGCCCCGCACGCGCCGTCCGCGCTGCCCGCGTCGAGCCCGCGCAACCAGTGCGCGCGGCCCGTAGTTGCTCCGTGCACCGCCCGCGCACCGCCCGCGCAGCCCGCGCCGAGCCCGTGCAGCCCACGCCGAGCCCGCGCAGCTCACGCCGAGCCCGCACAGCCCGCACCGAGCCTGCACAGCCCGCGCGCAGCCTGCAGCTGCCCCGCGCACCGCCCGCGCGGCCCGCGCCGAGCCCGCGCGACCCGCCCTGAGCCCGCGCAGCCCGCGCGCGGCCCACTGCCAACCGCGCCGAGCCCGCGCAGCCCGCCCTGAGCCCGCGCAGCCCGCGCGCGGCCCACTGCTGCCCGCGCCGTGCCTCCGCGGCTTCGTGCGCCGTGCCCTACCGACGAAGCGGCCCTGCCAGGCCGCAAAAGCGGCCCCGACCTGTCGCTGCCGCGGCCCCGCTTTGCAGCTGCCGCGGCCCCGACCTGCCGCTGACGCGGCCCCGCCCTGCAGCTGCCGCGGCCCCGACCTGCCGCTGATGCGGCCCCGACCTACAGCTACCGCGGCCCTCCTCTGCGGCCACTGTTTTGGCCCCGCCGTCGCCGCCGTCATGCGCCTACCCTGCCGCCGCCCGCCGATTGCCGGCCCTGCTCGCCTCGCAAGCGCCTACCCTTCCCGCCTCTGGTGAGCACCTGCCTTGTTCGCGCGCGGCCACGCCCTCTACCTTCCTGCCTGCCTGCCGGCCTGCCTGCCTGCCTGCCTGCCGGCCTGCCTGCCGGCCTGCCTGCCTACCTGCCTGCCTACCTGTCTGCCTGCCTGCCTGCCTGCCTGCTTGCCTGCCTGCCTGCCTGCCTGTCGGCCTGCCTGCCTACCTGCCTGCCTGCCTGCCTGCCTGCCGGCCTGCCTGCCTGCCTGCCTGTCTGCTTGCCTGCCTGCCGGCCTGCCTGCCGGCCTGCCTGTTTGCGTGCCTGCCTACCTGCCTGCCTGCCTGCCGGCCTGCCTGCCGGCCTGCCTGCCTACCTGCCTGCCTGCCCTGCCCGAGCTGCTGCTGCTACTACTGCTCCTGCTACTACTTGCGGGTGGCCAGATGCAGCTCCAGCGACGTTCACGCGAGTCTCTCACGCCCCAGCAGCTTAGTGAGTGGTACGCTAGTTGGGGTTGTCGCGGTAGCCATCGTAGCTGTCGCCCTAGAGCTAGTCAGTTGGGAGCATCTGGCAGTGGCTACCTGCAGCTGCAGCGGCGTCCACGCGAGACACTTACGTCCCAGCAGCTCCACGAGTGGTACGCTCAGAGTGGAGGGTCTTTGAGTACAGTTCGCTGCCCGTACGTCATTCGCACAGGTGATCGGGCTGGTCAGGCTTGCGGGACGCTTGGTCACACACAGTCCCGCTGCTTCGCCCGTCTGAGCGACGCCTGGCGTACCGAGTTTGGCGACGAGGCTGAGCTCCCCACCTGGCTGGAGCTGCTTGGACAGAGGGTAGATATCTTTGCTCTTGACTATGATGCTATTCTCACTGCCATGTATGCATTGCCTACTAGTGCTGACCAAGCCTGTTACCTGTGTGTACCGCCTGACCCAGGTATAGAGCCTGCTGCTCTCGGTGCTGGTGAGGCTGCTGCTCTAGGTGCTCGTGCGTCTCCTGCTCTAGGTACTGGTGAGGCTGCTGCTCTAGGTGCTAGTGCGTCTCCTACTCTAGGTGCTGGTGAGGCTGCTGCTCCAGGTGCTGGTGAGTCTGCTCTCTCTGGTACTACGCCTGCTGCGGTCTTGCACACCTTCACCCTCGACTCAGGAGCTTCCCGCTCCTTCTTTCGCGACTGCACCACACTCACGCCGCTTAGTCGGCCAGTTGCAGTCTCCCTGGCGGACCCCTCTGGGGGTCCAGTCCTTGCCCACTACTCCACGGTTTCGCCGTGGCCGGCTGTCCCGTTTGGTTCGCTGTCAGGTCTCTACCTCCCCTCGTTCTCTACGAACTTGGTGAGTGGAGCTGACCTCCAGGATGGGGGGGTTGACCAGTTCACTCCTGCGAGTCAGCGAGTGACTCACTGTACGTGTGCTCGGACGGGCCGACACCTGGCCACGTTTACCCGTGCGCCTGGCTCGAGTCTGTACACACTGACCACTGAGTCCCCTCAGGTAGCAGCGGCTGCGTCTACGTTAGGTCAGCTAGCGGCCCCCTGCTCGTGTCGCGCTTTGTCGCACCAGACCCTCCTGTGGCACCACCGCCTTGGTCACCCCTCGGTGCAGCGCCTTCGTGGCATGCACTCTCGCTCCCTGGTTTCTGGTCTTCCCAGGTCTCTACCTGCCCTCCCTCCCTCGCCTGGCCCACCCTGCATTCCTTGCGTCAAGGGGCGGCAGCGCGCCGCTTCTCACCCCTCCTCGTTCCCTCCCATCAAGGCTCCCCTGCAGACTCTCCACCTGGACGTGTGGGGCCCAGCCCGCGTCCGTGGACAGGGCCACGAGCGGTACTTCCTGCTGGTCGTCGACGACTACACGCGTTACACCACGGTCTTCCCCTTGCAGCGCAAGGGGGAGGTCCCTGATGTTTTGATCCCTTGGATCCGCGCTGTTCGTCTCCAGCTCCGCGAGCGGTTCGAGCGGGACTTTCCTGTCCTGCGTATGCACTCTGACAGAGGTGGTGAGTTCACCTCAGACCTCTTGGCAGCCTTCTGTGCGGAGCACGGCATCCGCCAGACATTCACGCTTCCGGCCTCTCCGTAGCAGAATGGGGTTGCTGAGCGCCGCATTGGCTTAGTCATGGAGGTCGCTCGTACCTCCATGATCCATGCGGCTGCCCCCCATTTTCTGTGGCCGTTTGCGGTCCGGTACGCCGCGCATCAGCTCAACCTCTGGCCCCATGTCTCCGTGTTGGAGACCTCGCCCACACTGCTGTGGACGGGGAAGGTTGGCGATGCATCGCGTTTCCGGGTCTGGGGTGCTCGTGCCTTTGTCCGCGATACTACTGCGGACAAGCTCTCCGCCCGCGCTGTTCCCTGTGTCTTCCTTGGCTTTGTCCCTGACGCGCCTGGTTGGCAGTTTTACCACCCCACCTCGCGCCGTGTCTTTGCGTCTCAGGACGTCACGTTCGACGAGTCGGTTCCCTTTTACCGTCTCTTCCCCTACCGCACTGCCCCTCTCCCCCCCCCCCCGCCGCTCTTCCTCGCTCCAGGTGCTCCCCAGGTAGACCCCCTCCCCGCTCCCGGTCCTGCTCCTTCAGGTGTGTCTCAGGTAGACCACCCTCCCTTGACTGTGCCGGTTGAGGTCACTGGTGACTCAGGTCCTGCTGAGGGTGGTCCTGCTTGGGGTGCTGCTTCTGGGGGTGCTGAGCCTGGGGGTGCTGAGCTTGGGGGTGCGGAGCCTGGGGGTCCGAGCCTGGGGGTGCGGAGCCTTGGGGTGCTGAGCCTGAGTGTGAGGAGTCTGGGGGTGCTGAGCCTGGGGGTATTGAGTCTGGGGGTGCTGCACCAGGGGGTACTGAGGCGTCTGGTGAGCAGTCTCCCTGGAGCGGCCGTCTCCGTAGTCGCTCTGCTGGTGCCTCGCCGCTGCACTCTCGTCGTCTACTCCCTCTCTCCCCACAGCAGCTGCGTGAGTGGTACGTTGGCCGTCAGGGTCGCGCTGCTGGAGCTAGGGGCCCTGCTGCTGGAGGCGCTGGAGCTTGTGACTCTGCTACTGGAGTTGTTTCTGCTGGAGGTTCTGGAGCTGCTGAGGGTGCTGGCACTGGAGGTTCTGGAGCTGCTGGAGGTGCTGGCGCTGGTGGCACTGGAGCTGGAGGTTCTGGAGCTGCTGAGGGTGCTGGCGCTGGAGGTTCTGGAGCTACTGGAGGTGCTGGCGCTGGTGGCGCTGGAGCTGGAGGTTCTGGAGCTGCTGAGGGTGCTGGCGCTGGAGGTTCTGGAGCTGCTGCGGGTGCTGGCGCTGAGGGTTCTGAGTCTGCTGTTGCGCGGTCTCCTTGGAGTAGCCGCCTTCGTCCGCGTGTGCCTCTCACGTCACAGCAGCTCCACGACTGGTACGGTCGCCGTCAGGGTCGCGCTTCTGGAGCTCGGAGTTCTGCCGCTGGAGGTGCTGCTGCTGACGTTGCTGGAGCTGCTGGTCCTTTGTCTACTGGAGGTGCTGGAGTTGCTGGTCCCGGAGGTGCTCGTACTAGAGGTACTGGAGCTGCTGGGGCTGGGAGGTGCTGAACCTGCGAGTGCCACTGCTGGAGACACTGTGACTAGAGACCCTGGGTCTGGGGGTGCTGCTGCTGGAGACACTGAGGCTGGAGACCCTAGGACTGGAGGTGCCGGTTCTGGGGGTGCTGCTACGGGTGGAGCTGGTATTGGAGGTGCTGGCACTAGGAGTTTTGGAGCTGCTGGAGGTACTGGAGCTGCTGGTGCTGGTGGCACTGCACCGCCGCGACTGTTCTTCGCTCCGCCGTCTCCGTCGTCTCAGCCACCACCTGACACTGTTCTTCGTCATGTTCACCACCCGTCTTCTACTGGTCTTTCGTTACAGCCTGGCTCACCGCTGCCTGCTCCTTCCCCTTACACTGAGCAGGCAGGAGGTCTTGCTGAGCATCGTGAGCCTGCGTCGCGTCCTGTCTCGCCTGTTCGTTCTGGTCGTACCAGTCGTCGTGTTCCTCGTCCGCGTTCGCCGGCTGTCCCCACCGCTCACCTCGTCGTCCGTCGTCCTTCCTCTGCTCCGCAGCCTGTTCCTCTGCCATCTCCTCCTGCGTCCTCTCTGCCTGACATTGTGGACCCTGAGTCTAACCGGTTTCGTGCTGAGCACCCTACAGTCACGCGTCTGTTAGCCACTGTTGTCACTGACCCATCGTTTGAGTCTGCTGCTGCGTCTGCCTTGGTCGCTGAGCTTGTCGACTTTGCTGCTGCCTGTCGTCTAGACTACGCTGCCAGTCTAGTTGCTGAGTCTGAGTCTGTCTGTCCTCCGTCCGTCGGGGGTGAGTGTGCTCTTGGCACGGACGTCCTTGAGGACAGACAGGAGGACCTTGAGTGTCTTGCGACCGCTGCGCCTCATCTCGTGGCCATGCTGCTTGCCCCTGAGGGAGACCCGGATGCTGTAGACATCCCGACCCCGCGCTCTTACGCTGAGGCGATCGCGGGCCCCTACTCCTCTCAGTGGCAGGCAGCCATGGACGCAGAGATGGCATCCTGGAAGTCCACAGGCACTTACGTCGACGAGGTTCCCCCTCCTGGGGCGAACATCGTCGATGGCATGTGGATTTTCAGGGTGAAGCGGCCGCCAGGTTCTCCGCCTGTCTTCAAGGCTCATTACGTTGCTCGAGGCTTCAGTCAGCGAGAGGGAGTCGACTTCTTCCAGACCTTCTCCCCCACCCCAAAGATGACCACTCTTCGGGTGCTGCTGCACATTGCCGCTCAGCGTGACTACGAGCTTCACTCACTGGACTTCAGCACAGCCTTCTTACAGGGCAGCCTGCACGAGGAGAACTGGCTGCGCCGCCCACCTGGCTTCACTTGGTCGTTCCCGCCTGGTACCCATTGGAGCCTTCGGTAGCCAGTCTACGGTCTCCGCCAGACGCCTCGTGAGTGGCACGACACACTGAGGACTACACTTGCGGCTCTTGGGTTTGCTCCTTCGACTGCTGACCCGTCGCTGTTTTTGCGCACCGACACTTCGCTGCCGCCGTTCTACATCCTAGTGTACGTCGATGACTTGGTCTTTGCCACTGCTGACACTGAGGCTCTCGCCCTGGTGAAGTCGGAGCTGCAAAAGAGACACACGTGCACAGACTTGGGTGAGCTGCGCAGCTACCTTGGCTTGCAGATCACCCGGGACAGAGCACGCCGCACCATCACTCTGACTCAGTCACACATGGTGCAGCAGGTCTTTCAGCGCTTCGGCTTCACCTGGTCCTCGCCACAGTCCACTCCTCTGGCTACAGGTCACTCACTTTTACCTCCACCTTCGGACGAGTCCGTAGAGCCGAGTGGTCCTTACCCAGAGTTAGTGGGCTGCCTCATATACCTTATCACCTGCACTCGTCCTGACCTTGCGTACCCTCTTGGCCTTCTGGCCCGCTACGTGGCTCCTGGTCGGCACTGAAAGGTGCACTGGGATGCTGCGAAGAGGGTACTGCGCTACTTGTGCAGTACATCGGGCATGGGGCTCGTGCTTGGAGTGCGGAGAGACTTGGTCCTCACTGGGCACTCAGATGCTTCTTGGGTTGACGACCAGGCTACGCAGCAGTCGTCACAGGGTTACACTTTCAGCCTTGGCTCCGGTTCTGTTTCTTGGCGGTCTACTCGCTCGTCTTCTGTTCTCAGCTCCACTTGTGAGGCTGAGATCTACGCCACCGCCATGGCTGCTCAGGAGCTACGCTGGCTCACTTACGTGGTGACCGACCTGGGAGAGCGGCCTCGTTCTCCTCCAGTTTTGTACGTCGACAACAAGGCCGCCATTGCCTTGTGTGAGGAGCACAGACTGGAGCACAGAACGAAGCACATCGCTCTGCGCTACTTCCTGGCTCGAGAGTTGCAGCAGCGTGGTCAGCTTCGCCTTGCTCATGTGGCCACTCGGGCCAACACTGCTGATATATTCACCAAGGCACTTCCGTCTGGTGATCATCAGCACTTTTGTACTTTGTTGGGCCTTGTGCCTACGTTTCCACACTTGCTGTAGACTTTGCTTGTACTGTGATCTATATATACCTGCATGCTTGCTCTTGCTAGGTAGTCATCACTGTACTGTTGTTGTTGCATATATGTCTCTGCATGTGGACTGGCCTTGTGGCCTTTTTGCTTGTGCTCTGTGTGTGTGGTAACGTTGTGATCCACCCTGAGCTTGCTTTGCTTCTCTTGACTGGTCTTGTGACCCTTGTTCTCCCCCAGTTTGCCTATGGGGGTTGTCAAACTATATATATATGTATGCTGTAGTATAGTCTGTAGGCTGTAGTGGGGTAGCCCATATGGGGTACAGCCCAATGTTATGGTTTATATTTGTACCCACATTCCTGATAGTTAATTCATTCCTGTCTCTAGTTTCTAACACTCACCACCTCTGTCAGAGTGCAGACGCAAGACAGGAAATTCCGAGTGGAACCGCTCGGGGAGCTGGAAACGAGCAGCGCGGATCCAAGAGCGTGTTCCTACGGACCCCTATCAGGCTAACCCCTAGTCAGGCTGGTGCATGCGAGCGATTTCGTTATTAACACCGTTTTCCAGACTCGTAAAATTACAATGCTGTTCAATGAATTGGTCGCGCAAAATCTTTGACACGTGCTGCTCAGTGACCCTTGTCAGGCAATCGTGCGAAATCTTTCGCACGTTCTGTTTCAGCGAGCCATGGTCAGGGAATCGCGCGACATTCTTCACACATACTGTTTTGTCGGGTATGAAACATACAAAGAATTTTCCGCCAAACATACGTTTCAATCGCCTGGAATTTGTCTGAACTCGGAGATTTGTTCCTTCGCGACCTTTCCGGACCGTTGTGCAGTGCCACGTCACCCAACGCATTTTGTCGCGCACTTCACAAATGATCAAAACGTCTAATACAAAATGCGTTTAATCTGAAATTCCGGTGTTTGAGGCGAGTCTGACAAGGGGCTGGCCTGATAGGGGCCCGTAGGAACACGTTCTAAGGGATCAAAACAGCAGGGACATCCACCTTGCTGTGCAGGGGGAAGACCGTGGTGTAACGCGTGTAGTCGTCGACGACCAGCAGGAAGTACCGCTCGCGGCCCTGCCCCTGGATGCGGGCTAAGCCCCACACGTCCAGGTGAAGAGTCTGCAGTGGAGCCTCTGTGGGAGGGAACGAGGAGGAGTGAGGAGCGGCGCGCTGCTGCCCCTCGACGCAAGGAATGCAGGGCGGCGCAGGCGAGGGTGGGAGGGAGGGCAAAGATCTGGGAAGACCAGAGACCAAGGAGCGAGAGTGCATGCCACGAAGGTGGGGCAGGGAGGGGTGACCAATGTCGTGGTGCCAAAGGAGATTCTGGTGCAACAAGCGGCGACACTCACACTGAGTAGCTACCTGAGTACACACATACAACTGAGGAGACAAAGGGGTGTAGCGCGACACAGCAGTGAGGGTGTACAGACTGGACCCAGGCTCACGTGTGAACGTGGCCAGGTGGCGGCCAGTCCAAGAACACGTGCAGATCGCCACACGCTGTCCTCCAGGAGTAAAGGTGTCAACCCAATTATCCTGAAGGACGGCGTTACTCACCAAGTTCGTAGAGAACGAGGGGATGTGGAGACCTGACAGCTCACCAGACGGGACCGCCCATGGAAGCACAGTGGAAGAACAAGCAAGCACTGGGCCCCTAGAGGGGTCAGCCAGTGAGACAGGAACAGGTGCAGGGAGGGGAGTGACTGTGGTACTGTCGCGAAAGAAACAGCGGGAAGCACCAGAGTCAAGTGTAAACGTGTGCAAGGCCTGAGCCGACGCAGTACCAGAGAGAGCAGACTCACTAGCACCTAGGGCTGCAGTCTCTATACCTGGGTCAGGCGGCACACACAGGTAACAGTCACCCTTAGCACTAACAGTCAATGCATACATGGCAGCAAGAATTGCATCATAGTCAAGATCAAAGATAGGAACATTATACCTAAGCAGGTCTGCCCACTGGGGCAGCTCAGTCGCGTCAGGGAACTTGGCGCGTTAGGCGTCGCTAAGTCAAGAAAAACAGCGATACTCAGTGTGAAACCCATTGCATGGGTGACCAGCGCGGGGACCTGTGCGAATGATATAGGGGCAGCGAGCAGGACCCCCCGACCCCCCACGTTGAGCGTACAAGTCAAGAAGCTGCTGAGGCGTGGGGGTCTCACGCTGACGCTCTTGCTGCTGCAGCTGCTGTGGTTGTTGTTGTTGTTGCTGCCCTGGGCCACCACTCGAGCCCCCCTTCTTGCCGGTCCCACTCCAGCCCCCACCATTGCCGCCACCACCACCCCCTCCTCCCCCACTACTACCGCTGCCACCTCCACCGCTCCCTGTACCACCGCCGCCCCAACCACTATCTCCACCCCCACGACCACCCCCGCCGCCTCCACCTCCCCCGCCGCCTCCACCACCGCCCCCTCCACCGCCACCTCCACCACCCCTACCGCCCCTGCCGCCCCTTGCGCCGCGGCGCTTCCCACTAGGAGCGGAAGCAGCTGCAACCTCCTCAGCGCCAAGGAAGTTATTCGACGGCAGCAGCAGCAGAGGCGTAGGAGGGGGCAAGAGGGGAGGGGGAGCACCCCTAAAAGAGGGGAGCGCGAGGAGTGCCACAAGCAGTACCTGCAGCGAGAATGCTCTTTTTTGCTGCTAGGAGCTGCTGCTCGAAGTCGGCTAGAGTGAGAGTGGTAGGGTCTTTGGCGAGAAAGTGGTCCCTTACTAAACAAAGAGTGTCAGGGAGGCGGGTGACGAGGAAGTAGAGGGTAAAGTACATCGGCGGGGGGGTTCTCGGCGAGGAACTTGTCTGGGAGGGCGGCACGAAAGCGAGCGTCACTAGTGCGGTGGTGAGAGGTGAGGTCCTCAGCGGTGGCAAAGGAGGACAAGTCAGGGAACATATAGGGCAGCATGAGACGACCTAGGGCTGCAGTGGCTGGGGAAGAGTAGCGGGCAACTACAGCGTCATACAGCGCCTTAGCAGTCTTGTGCTGGCTAAAATGCGCGCGTTCAGTGATCGGAAGATTGTTGTGAATAGCGAGGCGCGCAGCAGCATCACGAGTCCGCCACAGTGAGGGGTCAAGAGTGGTAGCCGTATCAGCAGGAGCAACTGAGGTGCCAGACGCGTGATCGAACAGTGAAACACCGTCTTTGGCATCGGTCATAAGGAACAGTTGCAGGTCGTCGAGCCAGATGGCAAATTCTATCGGGCGACCGTCAGGCTCGAACGCGAGAACATTAAGAGTCGCCATAATCTCAGCGCAGGCAAGGGCAGCAGGTAGACAGTAAGGCAAAGAGCAGGCCAAGAGAGTCTGCGCGCAGGGTTGCAGAGGTGGCGCAAGTGGCAGCCGCAGATGTGGTGCGCAAGTGGCAAGGGCGGCGCGCTAGCGGCAAGGGCGGCGCGCTGGCGGCAAAGGCGGCGCGCTAGCGGCTGGGGCGGCTGGGGCGGCGCGCAGGGCAGCCGCGGGCAGCGCGGAGGCTGCTGGTGCGGCGCGCAGGCGGGTAGCGCGGCGCGCGGGGCAGCAGCGGGCTGCGCGCAGGCTGTTGGGGCAGTGCCCGGGCTGCTAAGGCGGTGCGCGGGGCTACAGCGGGCTGCGCGCGGGCTGCCGAGGCAGTGCGCGGGCAGCGAGGGCGGCGCGCGGGACGGTAGCGGGCTGTGCGCGAGTTGCCGAGGCGGTGCGCGAGCAGTGAGGGCGGCGCGCGGGGCAGCAGCGAGCGGCGTGCGGGCTGCGGAGGCGGTGCGCGAGCAGCAAGGGCGGCGCACGGGGCAGCAGCGGGTAGCGCGCTGGCAGCAGGACGGCGCGCGCAGCGCAGCACATCACGCAGGCTAGGCAGAGCGCGCGCAGGTGGCGCAGCGCAGGCAAGGCGTGGGGTAGCTCAGTAACCGCAACGGTAGGAGGGCCCAAAAAAAAAGACGGTCCTACGGACCTACTGCTCTGAAACCATGTTAGAAACTACAGGCAGGAAAAAAAGAACTAACAGAAAGTTGGGTACAAGTATGAAACCCTAAAGGGGTTGTACCCCATATTGGCTACCCCACTACAGCCTACACAAACAGAAACTATACAGTTTGACACCTAGGACGAGAGAGGAGGTGCGAGGCAAGAAAAAATGAGGAAAGCGAAGTTGGAACGATGAAATGACGGATGGAGTCCAACCCCCTCGTCAAGAAATGGCCATGGGCCGCCGATCGCCCACGGCAGCACTCGGCCGCTTGGGAGCGAAGAAGGTCGTGGACGAGGGCGAGCCTCCGGCTTCGGCCCGAACCGGGCCTGCCCTCGAGGAGGGGGTTCGGGGGGAGCATGTGGTCCGTGCATGGGTGGTCGGGGTGGCGAGAGCGAGCCACGTGTCCCCTCCCGAGGGGCCAGCGATGTTGACGAGGGTGGGGTTGGGCCCCCCGAGTTTTGCATCCAACCCGCCTGCCCGGCCAGGGCAGTCAAAGAGGGTAACTAGGGCCTCACGGGCATCGCGAAGCGAAGGTCCGCCTCCGTGAAGGGGTTACTAGGCCCCTCGTCGCTCGCGCGCCATTTCGCCACCCGGAGGGCGTGACGTGGGGTTCTATAGCAATTTGGGGTGGGGGGGGGTCGGGGCGGGGGTCGTGGGGGGGGAGTCCCGCCCCGGGCCAGCCTGGCGGGGGATTCATGCGAGGGAGTTGGTGTTAGAATCCACAGGCAGGGAATGAGTTGCATTGAGAGAAAGTTGGGTACAAGTAACAAACCCTACATGGGTTGTACCCCATATTGGCTACCCCACTACAGCCTACTCAAATATAACATATATAATTTGACAGTTGGCTGCCCTGACGCTTGGGAATAGGACGGAATAAACAACGGAATTACATTCAATGCCCATTACAAGAACACCAGGTAGGCGGGCGGCATGTGAGTGAAACGAGTTTTGGCTTTTCGCTCACTCGCGCGTACTTTCGCCCTCGTCGCCTCATGCAAAATTGTGACTCAAAAATGAAAGTGCAATGAAAGTGGAATGTGGGGGTTTATTTTTGTAAGCAAGTCACCACTCTAGTGACGTGGATCCTTTGTTGTTTATGCACTGTAGATGTTGACTCCCGCACTGAGGTCACTGTACAACAAAAATATCGTAATGCTCAATTCAGTCACCCCCCGGGCAAAAACGTTTGCGAGTGAGTAAATTTGTAATACCGTCACCCCCCCAGATATAAGCGCCACCCTAGGATAAGCGCCTGACGCTTCTAATTGGCATATGGCGCTTATATCCCCTCCTCGATTATAAGCGCACCCCCTGTAAAAACTTTTTTTATCGGCGCATGTAAACTATAAAATCTGAAATTGGTTCAACACACTGTAACGATTTTCACTTTAGAAGGCGGAAGTGTTGCAAACTCGGTTCTCTTAACTTACGAAGCCTGCACTGGATGCGAGCCCAATCAGCAGGAGCTGTCAGGGGCACCTTATGAGTCAGATTGAGTGTATCTCCCAGCGCGCGCGAGAATTTCACGAAAGATCCCTTGTAACTTCGACTCGATTGAAAATGCAAGCACGAGATCCACAGCTTGGTGTTGGAAAATACTAAAAATATATATGTCATTTTGTAAGCGCCTGCGCTTATAAATTTACTCGATTATAAGCCCACCCCCCTAAAAAAACATGTTTTATTACACCCCCCCATGGGGGTATATCCGGGGGGTGACGGTAGTGATGAGCAATTTTTTGGCAAAAGCTACTCGTTTTTTAAAAGGGGTCTCTTTAGCGTGGGCTCATTTGTAGTCGCAGGAGGACAGGACACGTCAGGAGGACAGGACACGTCAGGAGGACAGGACACGTCAGGAGGACGACCCTCAACGTTGAAGCAGCTTCTAGATTGCTGCTGAGATGTGGGGCACCCATTGGGCTTGGGCCTCCGTTATCCGTTGGATTGATTGAGACCACACAATCAGCGTGACACGACGTAGCTATCAGATGTGTGGCACAGATTCGTTTCCATTCGTCTTCCCTTTGTCTTTCCTTAGTTCATTCGTCTTCCATTCTGTCCTTGGTGAGTGCGATGCGAATCCAACAGCAACTCTAAATTTGGTTGTCACTCCAAATCAACCACCATCCAATAGTACAACACCCGTGCTATTGAAAGGGCGTGTCACGTTTATATAATCAGGTACAGTTTTTGGGTTGTGTAGCAACCCTATATAATTGGTTTCACTTTTTGGGGATATCATTTCAAGAGTGTCTTTTTTAAGCACTCTTTGGGGCACCCGCTTGAACTGTTTTGCACCTTGTTCAAGAGAATGCCTCAAATAGTGTATAAGAATCACTCATGAATGAGATATCCTAAAAGAGAAACCAATTACATATCATGTTGAAACCATGATTTTGTTCCGACCGTCACAGCATCGTCGATTAATACGGCGGATGGTACGATCGAACATGGCATCAACATGAGCGAAAGCGTTTGTACAAATGAACATGGTATGAAGTGAGGTGCAGATGCTTCAACAGATGTTAGACTGTATCAATGTAGCAATAGAGATTGATGGGGCCGTTGAAACAGCAAATACACGCTGCCCCAACGACGATGACAACCTCTAGTTGCATACACGATGCAATGTAACCCCTTGCCTTGAAACACGCACACCTTACAAACACGAAATGCACAGCGTCACAAAAGTTGTTAAGACATCAAAATGGATGCTTAATATGCACCAATGCTGCAGCTGAGGTTGATGGGGTCGTTGACATAGTGAAACACACGGCCCCAACGACGATGACAACCTCAACTGCAAGCACGATGCATATGTTAGGCCTAACGGCCTAAGTCCGCTAAAGAATTAGCGGGGTCGACTAAGTCGAGGATAAACGCGGCGGAAGACTTTGGCGAAAGAGAGTGTTGGCGAAATAGGCGAAGAAGTAACTGAGTAATTGAAGAAGAGTTGAATGAGAATTGGTTGATATTGGTGGATACAAGCAAGGTTTATATAGCATGCAAGAAAGAAGGTTGGAAAGTAGAATGTGAGACTAGGAATTGGAGTGCAAGAAAAGTAGAGTGCCACATGGCACTTGGAAATCCAAGAAGATAAGGTTGGATGGGTTGGGAAAGTACTGTTCAGAATGAACAGTAAATCCCCCTTTAACACTACCCCCCTCCCAAGGAGGCGACGTCCGCGGCGCCTGCAGACTGAAGGTACGCTCGGAGGCAAGCGTTGTCGGGAGACAGCGAGGACGAAGGAACCCAGCTGTCGTCGGCTGCATCGTAACCACGCCAACGAACCAAGAAGTCGATGAAAGAGACACCTCCCTGCAGACGGCGACGGTGCCTGAGGATGCGCTGGATCTGGTAGTCGGGCTCGTCGGTGTCAACAGCTACCGGCAGTGGAGTGCGATCACGGCCCGAGAAGGTGGAGTTGGGATCGGTGTATGGACGAAGGAGAGACACGTGGAATGACGGGTGCATGCGGAAATGAGCGGGAAGGCGAAGGCGGTATGCGACTGGACCAAGTGCGCGCTCAATGACAAATGGACCAATGAAACGTGGGCGAAGCTTGCTGTCCTGTGGCAGTCGGAGGTTGCGGCTGTCGAGAAGGACACGGTCACCGACTGCGAACGACACCTCACGACGACTGCGGTTGGTGGTGCGTGCCATGCGTGCATTAGCGAGCTCAAGGTGCTTCCTCACGTGATCATGAATGAATGTGAGATGCTGATGGAAGTTGTCCGCACGAGGGACTGTGGGTGTGAGATCGACACGAGTGGGGACATTGGGGTGCTGACCGTACAGTGCAAAGAATGGTGACATGCCCATGGCGGAGTGGTGCGTGTTGTTGTAGGCGAACTCAGCCATGCTCAGCTTCTTGTCCCATGCGGCTGCGTCGTGCATCGTGATGCTGCGAAGAATCTGCTCCAAAGTCTGGTTCACACGCTCGGTCTGTCCGTCTGTCTCTGGATGGTACGCAGACGACATGGCTAAGCGAGTCCCAAACAGTGCAAAAAGCTGCTTCCAGAACTTCGAGGTGAATCCAGGATCTCGGTCAGAAATGATCGAATCTGGAACCCCGTGCAGTCGGACTACGTTATCTACGAACAGCGTCGCGGCTTCCTCTGCTGTGACCTGGCCGTGCGTGGGGATGAAGTGCGCTGCTCGAGAAAACTTGTCCACTACCACGAAGATGGCGTCGTGACCCCTAACTGTGCGCGGTAATGCCATGATGAAATCGGCAAGGGCGGTCGGGCGGTGGAATCGGCTGCAAAAGTCCTGCCTTGCGCTGTCGCGAGGACTTCGTACGCTGACACGTGTCGCACGAGCGAATATAATCCTCTACGTCTGCTGCAAGCCCTGGCCAGTAGTACGTGCGACTAAGCGTCTTAGCCGTCTTATCTGCTCCGAAGTGACCTGCACTAACTACATCGTGTGCCTCTGAGAGAAGGAGCTGTCGAAGAGGGCGGTAGGCAAGAACCCAAATCCGTGCTGTACCCTTCCGTATGTAGACACTACCCTGCACCTCTGCTCCTGCGGGCGGCTGCGGTGTGAAGTCGGGATCTACTGTGTAACCGTGCTCGAAGAGTGCTGTGAGAAGTGGATGGCCTGCAGTGACTGTGAGACTAGCGAGCTGGCAACTATGGCGAGCGAGCGGGTCGGCTGGGTTGCGCACGCCTGGCTTGTACTCTATCCTGTAGTGGAAACTCCCCTCCATGAACTCCATCCATCTAGCCTGGCGACGACTCAGCTGCGGCTGCGACTTGAGGAAACGAAGCGAGCAGTGGTCTGTGCGTATAACACTATTAGCATCCTCTAGATAGCACCTCCACACCTTATTCGCTTGGATGATCGCGAGCGCCTCCTTGTCGTGAATCGGATAGTTCAACTCCGCTTCCCTAAGCTTACGCGAATCGTACACGACCGGCTGCAACCCGCGTCCCTGGTCCTGAAGAAGCACTGCTCCTATGGCCTGATCTGAAGCGTCGGTCACTACAACGTACGGGCGAGTGGGATCGGGGTACGACAGTGTCGGTGAAGACGTGAGCGACTGTTTCATCTGCTTAAACGCCTGCTGCTGCGCTGGACCCCAAACGTACTCTACGCCTTTCCGAAGTAGGTCGGTGAGTGGACTAGCGATGGAAGCGTAACCCTGAACGAAACGACGGTAGTAATTCGCGAAACCGAGGAAGCTCTGCAACTCTTTAACTGAGGTCGGTGCCACCCAATCCTGTACGGCTGCGATCTTCTTCGGGTCGGTCCTAACGCCACTAGCGGATACGACGTGTCCTAGGAACTCGACCTCGGGGAGGAAGAACTCGCACTTAGACTGCTTCGCGTACAGCTTCTCCCTCCGCAAGACCTCGAAGACCTTCTGCAAGTGCTGCACGTGCTCCTCTTTCGACTTTGAGAAAATGAGGATGTCGTCTAGGTGAACTACAACGAACGAACCTAGGAACTCGGAGAGGACGGTGTTCATGAGCGTCTGGAACGTTGCTGGGGCGTTGGTCAAACCGAACGGTAGAACCCTAAACTCGTACAACCCCTGCTTCGTACGAAACGCCGTCTTGTGCTGGTCCTCTGGAACTACACGAATCTGGTGGTAACCCGAACGAAGGTCGATCTTGGAGAAGACTCTAGCGCCCTGCACTGCATCTAGAAGATCCTCTACTCGTGGTACTGGGAACCTGTTCTTGACGGTGGCGGCGTTCAGTGCGCGGTAATCTATGCACATCCGTAACCCTCCGTCTTTCTTAGGCGCGAAAAGGATCGGTGCTGCCCAAGGCGACCTAGATGGCTGTATGAAGCCTTGTGCGAGAAAGTGCCTAACCTGCTGCGTCATCTCCTCTGTCTCTGCTGGACTCAACCTCCACTGCGGCTTCGCTACTGGCCTGCTCCCCGGCTCCAACTCTATTCGATGGTCTACTGCTCGGCTGGGAGGTAACCCTGGGGGCAACTCGTCAGGGAAGACGTCTGCGAACTCTGCTGATAGTGCACTCACCTCAGCAGGAAGAGTCGCCTTCTCACTAACTGCTGCACTCCCTCCTTTCCCCTCCTCAGCTTCCACCTCCTCAAGGAAAACCGCGAAGATCCGTGCCGCACGCTTCACTAACTGTCGCACACGAACAGCATTAATGATAGCTGTGGATGATGTGGCCCCATCGCTCCACTGTGGCAGCTCCCGGAACTCCCCGTCTACCTTGACGCTGCAGCTTCCCTGAGCCCAGTTGAACTGAGTACTAACCGTGCGTAGCCAATCTCTCCCGAAGATGAAATCGTATCCGTCCAGCGTTGCAGAGTCGAAATCACGTCTAACCGTAATCGGTCCTGGCACTACGCGCAACTTGCGAATAACTGATCCAATGTGAAGCGGCGTCCCATCTACCATGCGTGCGTCTCTGAAGTTGACTGCGGAATCTGCTTCGAGATGGAGACGGCTAACTAATGAAGACGAAACGAACGAGTGGCTAGCTCCGCTATCTACGAGAATCTTAACAGGAACTCCGCGAAGCTTCCCTAGAAGCACGACTGGTCGGTCAACAGTGTCTACCTCGTTCTCCGTAGATGACTGCTGCAAGGCCGTCTCCTCTACGTTGGTAGACGTGGCGGGTACGGGAACCTCCACACCAGCTAGCGACCCGCTATCTACTGGCGGTTTCCGTTTCCCTGCTGCTGCTCCTTGAACTGTGGACAGTCCCGCTTCATATGACCTGGCTTTTTGCAGTAGTAACAGTTCCCCCTAAAACCCGTCCGCTGTGAACCGTCACTGTTAACTGCACCAATCTCCATGGGCGATGGTCCGTCCCTCGATCGAGCGTCGTTGATCGGTCTGTTGTATCCCCTATCGCGATCGTCACTGCCCCGTCTTAGAACTTAGGCTAGGCATGAGCGCATTGGGTCAAGGAGGGGTACAAGAAGAATGTCGAGAAAAATATTGTACCCCCTAGTCCTACCCCACTACAGCCTACAAGTGTATAACCCCTAAAAAAATTGACACACCCCCATAGGCAAAGTGGGGGAGAACAAGGGGTCACAAGACCAGTCAAAGCAAACAAGCAAGCTCAGGGTGGATCACAACGTCACCACACTCTCTGAGCACAAGCAAAAGGCCACAAGGCCAGTTCACATGCAGAGATATATATACAACAATAACATCACAGTGATCACTACCTAGCAAGAACAAGCATGCAGGTATATATATATATATATATATAGATCACAGTACAAGCAAAGTCTACAGCAAGTGTGGAAACGTAGGCACAAGGCCTAACAAAGTAAAAAAACGTTGATGATCACAAGACGGAAGTGCCTTGGTGAATATATCAGCAGTGTTGGCCCGAGTGGCCACGTGTGCAAGACAAAGCTGACCACGCTGCTGCAACTCTCGAGCCAGGAAGTAACACAGAGCGATGTGCTTCATTCTGTGCTCCAATCTGTGCTCTTTACACAAGGCAATGGCAGCCTTGTTGTCGACGTACAGAACTGGAGGAGAACGAGGCCGATCCCAAGTCGGTCAGCAAGTAGGTGAGCCAGCGTAACTCCTGAGCAGCCATGGCTGTGGCGTAGATCTCAGCCTCACAACTGGAGCTGAGAACAGAAGACGAGCGGGTAGAACGCCAAGAAACAGAACCAGAGCCAAGACTGAAAGTGTAACCCTGTGACGACCGCTGCGTAGCCTGGTCGTCAACCCAAGAAGCGTCTGAGTGCCCAGTGAGGACCACCTCTCGCCGTCCTCCAAGCACGAGCCCCATGCCCGATGTATGTACAAGTAGCGCAGTACCCTCTTCGCAGCATCCCAGTGCACCTTTCGGTGCCGACCAGGAGCCACGTAGCGAGCCAGAAGGCCAAGAGGGTACGCAAGGTCAGGACGAGTGCAAGTCATCAGGTACATGAGGCAGCCCACTAGCTCTGCGTAAGGACCACTCGGCTCTACGGACTCGTCCGAAGGTAGAGCTGAGAGCGAGTGACCTGTAGCCAGAGGAGTGGACTGTGGCGAGGACCAGGTGAAGCCGAAGCGCTGAAGGACCTGCTGCACCATGTGTGACTAAAGCAGTGTGATGGTGCGGCGTGCTCTGTCCCGGGTGATTTGCAAGCCAAGGTAGCTGCGCAGCTCACCCAGGTGTGTGCACGTGTGTCTCTTCTGCAGTTCGGACTTCACCAGGGCGAGGGCCTCAGTGTCAGCAGTAGCAAAGACCAAGTCGTCGACATACACGAGGATATAGAACGGCGGCAGCGAAGTATCGGTGCGCAGAAATAGTGACAGGTCAGCAGTCGAAGGCGCAAACCCAAGAGCCGCAAGTGTAGTCCTCAGTGTGTCGTGCCACTCACGGGGTGCCTGGCGGAGACCGTAGACTGGCCGCCGGAGGCTCCACTGGGTACCAGGAGGGAACGTCCCAGTGAAGCCAGGTGGGCGGCGCAGCCAGATCTCCTCGTGCAGGCTGCCCTGTAGGAAAGCTGTACTGAAGTCAAGGGAGTGAAGCTCGTAGTCACGCTGAGCGGCAATGTGCAGCAGCACCCGAAGAGTAGTCATCTTCGGGGTGGGGGAGAAGGTCTGGAAGAAGTCAACTCCCTCTCGCTGACTGAAGCCTCGAGCAACGTAACGAGCCTTGAAGACAGGCGGAGAACCTGGCGGCCGCTTCACCCTGAAAATCCACATGCCATCGACGATGTTCGCCCCGGGAGGGGGAACCTCATCGATGTAAGTGCCTGTGGACTTCCAGGATGCCATCTCTGCGTCCATGGCTGCCTGCCACTGAGAGGAGTACTCACCCGCGATCGCCTCAGCGTAAGAGCGCGGTGTGGGGATGTCTATAGCATCCGGGTCTCCCTCAAGGGCAAGCAGCATGGCCACGAGATGAGGCGCAGCGGCTGCAAGAGACTCAAGGTCCTCGTGCCTGTCCTCAAGGACGTCCGTGCTAAGAGCACACTCACCCTCGACGGACGGAGGACAGACAGACTTAGACTCAGCAACAAGGCTAGCAGCGTAGTCTAGACGACAGGCAGCCGCAAAGTCAACAAGCTCAGCAACCAAAGCAGACGCAGCAGCAGACTCAAACGAGGGGTCAGTGACAACAGTGGCGAGCAGACGCGTGACAGTAGGGTGCTCAGCACGAAACCGATCAGACTCAGGGTCCGGAACGTGAGGCAAGGAAGACGCAGGAGGAGATGGCAGAGAAACAGAGAGTGGAACAGAGGAAGGACGACGGACGACAAGGTGTGCGGTGGGGACAGGCGGCGGACACGGACGCGGAACACGACGGGTGAACTACTAGGACGAACAGGCGAGACAGGACGCGACGCAGGCTCACGACGCTCAGTAAGGCCCCCTGACTGCTCAGGGTAAGGAGAGGGAGCAGGCAGCGGCGAGCCAGGCAGTAACGGAAGACCAGTAGAAGACGGAAGACTAAGAACCTGGCGAAGCACAGAGTCAGGCGGTGGCTGAGACGACGGAGACGGCGGAGCGAAGAACAGTCGCGGCTGTGCAGTACCAGCAGCACCAGTAGCTCCAACACCTCCAAAAACTGCAGCACCCCCAGCGCCAGCTCCTCTAGGACCAGCTCAACCAGTAGCAGCACCCCCAGAACCGGCACCCCCAGTCCCAGGGTCTCCAGCCGCAGTGTCCCCAGCAGCGGCACCCCCAGACATAGTACTCCCAGCCCCAGCAGCTCCTGTACCTCCTGTACAAGCACCTCTGGGACCGGTGACTCCAGCACCTCCAGTAGGCAAAGCACCAGTACCACCCCTAGCTCCAGAGACGTCAGCAGAAGGACCTCCAGCAGTAGAGCCCCGGGCTCCAGTAGTGCGACCCTGACGGCGACCGTACCAGTCGTGCAGCTGCTGGGAGGTGAGAGGCACACGCGGACGAAGGCGGCCACTCCAAGGGGACCGCACACCAGCAGGCTCAGCACCCTCAGACCCAGCACCTCCAGGCTCAGCACCCCCAGACTCAACACCCCCAGACTCAGCACCCCCAGAACCCTCACACGTAGGCTCCGCACCTCCAGGCTCCTCACGCGCAGGCTCAGCACTCCCAGACGCAGCACCTCCAGGCTCCTCACTCCCAAGCTCAGCACCCCCAGGCCCCGCACCCTCAGTCTCCTCACGCGTAAGCTCCGCACCCCCAGGCTCAGCACCCCCAAGCTCCCCACCCCCAGGCACAGTACCCCCAACGACAGCACCACCTCCAGCAGGACCGGAGTCACCAGTGACCTCAACAGGTGCAGGCACGGGAGGGTCTACCTGAGAAACACCTGAGGGAGCAGGACCTGGCGCGGGGAGGGGGTATACCTGGGGAGAACCTGGAGCGAGGAAGAGCGGCGGGGGGGTGCGAGGAGAAGTACGGTAGGGAAAGAGACGGTAGAAGGGAACGGACTCGTCAAAGGTGACGTCCTGAGACGCAAAGACACGGCGCGAGGTGGGCTCGTAGAACTGCCAGCCAGGCGCGTCAGGAACAAAGCCAAGGAAAACACAGGGAATGGCGCGAGCGGAGAGCTTGTCCGCAGTAGTATCGCGGACAAACGCACGAGCACCCCAGACCCGGAAACGCGACGCATCGCCAACCTTCCCCGTCCACAGCAGTGTGGGCGAGGTCTCCGGCAAGGAGACACGGGGCCAGAGGTTGAGCTGATGCGCGGCGTACCGGACCGCAAACGGCCACAGAAAATGGGGAGCCGCCGCATGGATCATGGAGGTACGAGCGACCTCCATGACTAAGCCAATGCGGCGCTCAGCAACCCCATTTTGCTGTGGAGAGGCCGGAAGCATGAACGACTGGGTGATGCCGTGCTCCTCACAGAAGGCTCGCAAGAGGTTGGAGGAGAACTCACCACCTCTGTCAGAGTGCAGACGCAAGACAGGAAAGTCCGACTGGAACCGCTCGCGGAGCTGGAGACGAGCAGCGAAGATCCAGGGGATCAAAACAGCAGGGACGTCCCCCTTGCTGCGCAAGGGGAAGACCGTGGTGTAGCGCGTGTAGTCGTCAACTACCAGCAGGAAGTACCGCTCGCGGCCCTGCCCCTGGACGCGGGCCGGGCCCCACACGTCCAGGTGGAGAGTCCGCAGTGGAGTCTGCAGTTTTGTCTTTCGCGCGCGAACAATGTTGACGGTGCCGATCCGAGAATTTCGCTCCGCGCCAATCTCGAACGGTCGCGATGAAGTCCGTTCGAAACCTGAACGAGTCAAAATGTCGGTGGCGATCAATAGAGCTTTCGATCGCTCAACTGCTGCTCACCACGTGCCCTTGTTCCGAACTTCCTTTTGATCCGAACTGTCAATGCTGGTAAAAAACGTGAGCAACCGGACTTACCCGAAATCTCGCTGATCTCCCCACCTGTGCTGAAAAACGATTCGTGAGCATATGACGCTCGCGTTACTGAGCTCGCTAATGAACACGCTAATGAACACGCTAATGAACACGCTAACGAACGCGCTAGCGAACGCGCTAATGAACGCGCTAACGAACATGCTAATAACACGCTCACGAACACGCTACACGAGCAAGGACCAATCTCGCTCCTCGAACAGTGGCAGCGCGAGCAGCTGCTTGCTCGAACTCATGAGCAACTGCCGTTTCGAACAACAGCCAATCAGAACCTCCAAAACCAGCTCGCTCAAAAACAAAAATGTCAGACTCGCACCTTGAACACCGCCAGCCGCTCCTATCGGTCGAGACCACCCTTGACTTTACCTCGATTGTATCAGACCCACCGCTCAATTCGACTACAACTGCAAAACCTGAACCATAACCTGAAATCGGCAGATTGAATTACAGAAAGTGATTCTGTAATCAATAAAACTCCCCCTCAATCTGTCGATTTTACACTACGCGCCCACCGCTATTGACTTGTCCGCTTCCCCACTCGTTAATTTTCTTTCAACTTTCTGAACCTTCACCTATGCCTTTCGCGCACGGTGCTCCAGCCACCTCACTGCAACGGCAACCCCATAATCCTTGCTGCGGGGTCAAACTCCCTTGGCTTGTTCCCATCAATAATCCGCTTCTGCCCTTACAATCTCATGCAGCTTCATTCCACACTTCGCATATCCGCTTCTGCCCTTTCCGTTGTTGCTGTTACACCATGTGCTGCATCACCTTCACTTGTCTCAAGCTTAGAAGTATTACTGCTTGTCTCGTTCCTCCTTCGCCGGCGCTGCAAGTTCAACAATACCTCCCAACATTTCTCGCACCCACTGCACCAGCTCCTTGAACACAGCGATCAATGCCGATGCATCCTGGTTCCCCATGGCTTCACTAGTCCCAATCGCCTTTCCTGAGTCAACCTTGCCAGCAGCGCCATGATTTCCTCGAACAGCTTCCTTTTGCCCCAGGCCACTGTGGATTTGCTCAACATTTCCACTCAGATTCAGCTTGTCCTTTGAAGGTTCTGCACCCTTGATACATGTGGTTGTCTTGAGCAGTCCATTGCCCTTGTATGGACCGGATTTATCAGCAACTGTCATCCCCGCGTCGCCTTGTTTCTTGCTCTTTTGCACTTGACCCGCAGAAGCTGCATCACTTGCCTTCTTGCCCTGGTCCTCAGCTTCACATGACTGTGTTAAATTGTAATGTGTTACATGTTGGTAGGCTGTAGTGGGGTAGCCAATATGGGGTACAACCCCAACTAGGGTTTGCTACTTGTACCCAACTGTTTCATTCAATGCACCATTCTTGCCTAGTCTTGTTGACATGGTATTCAGAGCAGGAGGTCCCTAGGACCTACCGACCGTTTTTTTTAGGGCCCACCACCGCTCGCATGCGGTTACCACGCTACCCCGTGCCCTAGCCTAGCTGCGCCCTCGTGCGCCCTCGTTAGCGCCCTCGCGCGCCCTCGTTAGCGCCCTCGCGCGCCCTCGCTGCGCCCTCGCGCGCCCCTCGTTAGCGCCTTCACGCGCCCCAGTTAGCGCCCTCGTGCGCCCCTCGTTAGCGCCCTCGTGCGCCCGCGCTGCCCGCCCGTCGCGCTGCCCGCCGCGCTGCCCGCCGCGCTGCCCACCGTCGCGCTGCCTGCCGCGTCGCCCGCCAGTCGCGCAGCCCGCTGCGCTGCCCGCTCGCCGCGCTGCCCGCCCGTCGCGCTGCACGCCGCGCTGCCCGCCCGCTGCGCTGCCCGCTCGCCGCGCTGCCCGCCCGTCGCGCTGCCCGCCCGCCGCGCTGCCCGCCCGTTGCACTGCCTGCCGCGCTGCCCGCCGTCGCGCTGCCTGCCGCGCAGCCCGTCCCAAGCCCGCTCGACGCGCGCGCGGCCCGCAGCTGCCCCGCGCAGCCCGTCCCGAGCCCGCGCGACGCGCGCGCGGCCCGCCGCTGCCCCGCGCAGCTCGCTCCAAGTCCGCGCGGCGCGTCCGCGGCCCGCAGCGCGCTGCGCGCCGTCCGCGCGGCCCGCGCCGCGCCCTACCCGCCAGTGCACGGCCCCCGGCAGCGGCTCGCGCCACCCTACCGCCGCCACGGCCCCACCCTGCCGCTGCCACGACCCGGCCCTGCCCTGCCGCTGCCACGACCCGGCCCTGCCCTGCCGCTGACTCGATCCGGCCCTTCACTGTAGCCGCTGCCACGGCCCTGCTGTCGCCGCCGTCGTACGCTGACCCTGCCGCCGTCCGCCGAGCACCGGCCCTGCTCGCCCGGTGAGAGCCTGCTCTTCCTGCTACTGGTGAGCCCCTGCCTTGCTAGCGCGCTGCCGCGCCGCCGGCCTGCCTGCCTGCCTGACCTGCTGCTACTGGCCGACGCCAGATGCAGCCCCAGCGACGTCCGCGTGAGTCCCTCACGCCCCAGCAGCTGCGTGAGTGGTCCGCTAGTTGGGGTTGTAGGGGTGGCCGCGCTGCTACTGCTGCCACTACTGCTGCTGCTGCTACTGGCGGTGGCCAGATGCAGCTACACTGTCGTCCACGCGAGTCTCGCACGCCCCAGCAGCTTCGTGAGTGGTACGCTCAGAGTAGAGGGTCTCTCAGTTCTGTTCGCTGCTCTTACGTCATTCGCACTGGTGCTCGGACTGGTCAGCCTTGCGGGACACCTAGTCACACGCAGTCCCGCTGCTTCGCCCGTCTGAGCGACGCCTGGCGCACCGAGTTTGGCGACGGGGCTGAGCTCCCCGACTGGGTGGAGCTACTTAGGCAGAGAGTAGATATATTTGCTCTTGACTATGATGCTATTCTCACTGCCATGTATGCATTGCCTACTAGTGCTGACCGTGCCTGTTACCTGTGTGCGCCGCCTGACCCAGGTATCGCGCCTGCTGCTCTAGGTACTGGTGAGGCTGCTGCTCTAGGTGCTACTGCGTCTCCAGCTCTAGGTGCTGGTGAGGCTGCTGCTCCAGGTCCTGGTGAGTCTGCCCTCTCAGGTTCTTCGCCTGCTGCGACCCTGCACACCTTCACCCTTGACTCAGGAGCTTCCCGCTCCTTCTTTCGCGACTGCACCACACTTACGCCGCTTCGTCGGCCGGTTGCAGTCTCCCTGGCCGACCCCTCTGGGGGTCCAGTCCTTGCCCACTACTCCACGGTTCTGCCGTGTCCGGCCGCCCCGTCTGGCTTGCTGTCAGGTCTCTACCTCCCCTCGTTCTCTACGAACCTGGTGAGTGGAGCTGACCTCCAGGATGGGGGGGTTGACCAGTTCACTCCTGCGCGTCAGCGGGTGACTCACTGTACGTGTGCTCGGACGGGCCGACACCTGGCCACTTTCACCCGTGAGCCTGGCTCGAGCCTGTACACCCTGACCACTGAGTCCCCTCAGGTAGCTGCGTCTGCGTCAGGTCAGCTGTCGGCCCCCTGCTTGTGTCGCGCCTTGTCGCACGAGACCCTCCTTTGGCACCACCGCCTTGGTCACCCCTCGGTGCAGCGCCTTCGCAGCATGCACCGTCGTGTCCTTGTCTCTGGTCTTCCCAGAGTTCTCCCTCCCCTCCCACCCTCGCCTGCTCCTCCCTGTCTTCCCTGTGTTGAGGGGCGGCAGCGCGCCGCTCCTCACTCCTCCTCGTTCCCTCCCACAGAGGCTCCCTTGCAGACTCTCCACCTGGACGTGTGGGGCCCAGCCCGCGTCCGTGGACAGGACCACGAGCGGTACTTCCTGCTGGTCGTCGACGACTACACGCGTTACACCACGGTCTTCCCCTTGCGCACCAAGGGTGAGGTCCCTACTGTTTTGATCCCCTGGATCCGCGCTACTCGTCTCCAGCTCCGCCGGCGGTTCGGGACAGAGTTTCCCGTCCTGCGTCTGCACTCTGACAGAGGTGGTGAGTTTTCCTCCGACCTCTTGGCAGCCTACTGTGCGGAGCACGGCATCACCCAGTCGTTCACGCTTCCGGCCTCTCCGCAGCAGAATGGGATTGCTGAGCGCCGCATTGGCTTGGTCATGGTGCGTGTGGACTTCCAGGAAGCCATCTCAGCGTCCATGGCTGTCTGCCACTGAGAGGAGTAGGGACCCGCCATCGCCTCAGCGTAAGTGCGTGGGGTCGGGATGTCTGGTGCATCCGGGTCTCCCTCAGGGGCAACTAGCAAGGACACGAGACGGGGCAAAGCAGCAGCAAGACACTGGAACTCCTCCTGTCTGTCCTCAAGGACGTCCGTGCCAAGAGCACACTCACCCCCGATGGACGGAGGACAGACAGACTCAGACTCAGACTCAGCAACAAGGCTAGCAGCGTAGTCTAGACGACAGGCAGCAGCAAAGTCAACCAACTCAGCGACCAGAGCAGACGCAGTCGAGGACTCAAAGGTAGGGTCAGTGACAACAGTAGCGAGGAGACGCGTGACAGTAGGGTGCTCAGCACGATACTGGTCAGACTCAGGGTCCGGAACGTGAGGCAAAGAAGACGCGGGAGGAGACGGTAGAGGGACACGCTGAGGAGCAGTAGAGGGACGCAGAGTCATGTAGTGAGTGCCTGGGACAGGAGGAGGACGCTCACGACGGACACGACTACCAGTGCGAGCAGGACGAACAGGCGACGCAGGACGAGACTGAGGCTCACGACGCTCTGTAAGACCTCCTGTGGGACCAGTGTAAGGAGAGGGAGCAGGGAGAGGCGAGGGAGGCGGTAACTGTGACTGCGACTGGACAGGCAGAGGACACTCTACGGAGGGAGAAGGACAAGGAGGAGGAGCCTGCCCAAGAACCTGCTGAAGGAGCGGTACGAAGTACGGTCGCGGCCGCGCAGCGTCTCCAGAAGCAGAGGAGACTCCAGCGGCCGGGTCCACAGCACCAGCAGCAGCTCCACCGGCCGGGTCCTCAGCACCAGTAGTAGCTCCAACGTCCGGGTCCTCAGCAGCAGCAGCAGCGCCACCGCTCGGGTCCTCAGGTCCAGCAGCAGCTCCACCGTCCGAGTCCTCAGTACCAGCAGCAGCACCACCGCCCGGGTCCTCAGCTCCAGCAGCAGCTCCAACGTCCGAGTCCTCAGCACCAGCAGCAGCTCCACCAGGCGGGTCCGCAGCACCAGCAGCAGCTCCAACGTCCGGGTCCTCAGCACCAGCAGCAGCGCCACCCCCAGGGTCCGCAGCACCAGGAGCACCACTCCGAAGACTGCAGCGCCGTGTGTACCACTCGCGGATCTGCTGAATGGGGGGGAGCTCCTGGGTAGGAGGGGAAGTACCGGGACGAGCTCCAGCAGCACCTCTCCGGAGGCGGCAGTACTCGAGGTACCTCTCCTGCAGCTGCTGGGAGGAGAGGGCTCCTCCAGGTGTAGCACGCTCAGGCTCAGCACCCCCAGACGCAGCACCCCCAGACCCAGCACCCCCAGGCTCAGCACCTCCAGGCTCCGCACCTCCAGGCTCCGCACCTCCTGGCTCAGCACCCCCAGGCTCCGCACCCCCAGACCCAGCACTCCCAGGCTCAGCACCCCCAGACGCAGCACCCCCAGACTCAGCACCCCCAGACGCAGCACCCCCAGGCTCAGCACCCCGAGCAGGACGAGAGTCAACAGCTACCTCGACAGGCTCACCCGGGTCTACCTGGGACACACCTGAGGGAGCGGCACCCTGAGGGGGGAGGGGGTCTGGTACCTCAGCACCTGGAGCGAGGAAGAGAGGCGGGGGGGGGAGCGGGGCAGTGCGGTAGGGGAAGAGGCGGTAGTAGGGGACGGACTCGTCAAAAGTGACGTCCTGAGAGGCCAGGACACGCCGCGAGGTGGGGTGGTAGAACTGCCAACCAGGGGCGTCCGGGACAAAGCCAAGGAAGACGCAGGGGACAGCGCGACGGGAGAGCTTGTCCGCGGACGTGTCGCGGACAAAAGCTCGGGATCCCCAGACCCGAAAACGTGACGCATCGCCAGCCTCTCCCGTCCAACGCAGTGTCGGAGAAGTCTCGGGCAAGGAGACACGGGGCCAGAGGTTGAGCTGATGCGCAGCGTATCAGACTGCAAACGGCCACAGAAAATGGGGGGCAGCCGCATGGCTCAAGGAGGTACGAGCGACCTCCATGACCAGACCAATGCGGCGCTCAGCAACCCCATTCTGCTGTGGAGAGTCCGGAAGCGTGAACGACTGCGCAATGCCCTCCTGCTGACAGAAGGCCTCCAATAGGCCAGAGGAGAACTCCCCACCTCTGTCAGAGTGCAGACGCAGGACAGGGAAGTCGGAGCGGAAACGCTCACGGAGCTGGAGACGAGATCTGCGGATCCAAGGGATCAAGACATCAGGGACGTCACCCTTGGCGCGCAAGGGGAAGACCGTGGTGTAGCGCGAGAAGTCGTCAACAACAATCAGGAAGTACCTCTCCTGACCCTGACCACGGACACGGGCTGGGCCCCACACGTCCATGTGGAGCGTCTGCAAGGGAGCAGTCGTCAGGGGAAAGGAGGAGGAGTGAGGAGCGGCGCGCTGCCGTCCCTCGACACAGGGAATACAGGGAGGAGCAGGCGAGTCGGGAAGGGGAGGGAGCACCCTGGGAAGACCAGCAACAAGGTCCCGCTTGTGCATGGCCCGAAGGCGCTGCACAGACGGGTGACCAAGGCGGTGGTGCCAAAGGACAGTCTCATGCGCCAGAGAGCGACACGAGCAGGGGGCGGACAGCTGACTTGACGCAGACGCAGACGCAGACGCAGCTACCTGAGGGGACACAGTGGTCAGTGTGTAAAGGTCCGACCCCGGCTCCCGAGTGAAGGTAGCCAGGTGGCGACCCGTCCGAGCACACGTGCAGTGGGTCACGCGCTCGTAGGCAGGGGTGAACTGGTGAACACCCCCGTCCTGGAGCGCACTACCTGCCACCAAGTTCGTAGAGAACGAGGGGAGGTAGAGACCTGACAGCGTGCCGGACGGGACCGCCGGACAAGGAAGGACAGTGGAGGAGGTCGCAATGACCGGACCCCCAGAGGGGTCAGCAAGGGAGACAGCAACTGGCCGAGCGAGTGGCTCAAGGACAGTGCGGTCACGAAAGAAGGAGCGAGAAGCACCTGAGTCCAGTGTGAAGGTGTGCAGTGCTGCAGTCGACTCAGTACCAGGGGGCACGGACGCACGAGCACCTAGGGCAGCGGCCTCACCAGGACCTGTGGGAGCAGACGCACTAGCACCTAGAGCGGCAGCCGGACTGGCCTGAATGCCCGGGTCGGGCGGAACACGCAAGTACTGAGCACCCTCTCCACTAATAGACATCGCATACATGGCAGTGAGAATAGCATCAAAGTCTAAAGCCCAAATATCAACACCCCTCTTTTCCAGATCAGCCCAGCGCGGCAGCTCAGTGGCAGCAGGAAACTGAGTGCGCCACGCGTCATTAAGGCGCGCGAAGCAGCGCTGCGTGGGGTGCGGCCTCCCACACTGCTGGCCGCTGCGGTCACCTGTGCGAATGACGTACGTGCAGGTAACGCTACGCTGCGCATACCACTCACGGGCGGCCTGAAGCGTCGGGGCGGGCTGCTGACTCTGCCCTCCGCCAGTGCCTCCACGACCACCACCCCCACCGCCGCCGCCCCGGCCACCTCCACCCCTGCCGCCGCCACGACCACCTCCGCCTCCGCTGCCGCCTCCACCACCACTCCCACCGCTGCTGTCTCCTCCCCCACTGCCGCCACTAGTCTCCCCAGCCGCGCCTCCACTCCCACCGCCTCCACCCCCACCTCCTCCGCCGCCACCCCCACCCCGGCCGCCCTTGTTCCTGCGGCGCCCGCTCGAAGCAGACGCGGTCCCGACCTTCTCAGCACCAAGAAGGTCGACAGCAGCAGCAGAGGCGACAGAGGGGAGGAGGGGGGAAGGGGAACACCCCTCAAAGAACGGGGTGCGGGGGTCGCCACGAGAGGTGCCTACAGCGACTATGCTCGCCTCGGCTGCAAGCAGTTCCTTCTCGAGGAGGGCAACAGTGAGCTCAGTGGGGGAGCGAGAGAGGAAGTGGTCCCTGACTGCGTGCAGAGAGTCAGGGAGCCGGGTGACGATGTGGTAGAGAGTGATCCAGAGCGGGGGGGGGTTGCTAGTGAGAAACTCGGCAGGCATAGCAGCGCGAAAGCGGGCCTCACTAGTCTTAAGGTGGGTGATGAGGTCTGCGACAGTGTGAAAGGAGGCTAGGTCGGGGAACAGGTAGGGGAGAGTGAGGCGGCCTAACGTGGCAGAAGCGGGCGAGGAGTAGCGGGCAACTACAGCGGTGTAGAGGTCCTTAGCAGTCTTGCACTGCCCGAAGTGCTCGCGCTCGTCTAGCGGCAGGGAGTTGCGAATAGCAAAGCGAGTGTGCGCATCACGGGTCTGCCACTGGGAACGCAGAGTGCTGTCAGAAGTTGAGTCAGGGGCAGTGGCATGGCCTAGGGCGTGGTCGTACAGTGAGATATCTTCCTTGGCAGTGAGCTGTAGGAACAGGTGCAGGTCATCGAGCCAGGTTTCGAACTTCACTGGACGGCCCTCGGCATCGAAAGCTAGAACTGGCGGACTAGCCATAGTGACAGTAGCAGTAGGAATCAGGCCGCTGGAAAGGTGTGCGGAGGGTCAACGGGGCCGGCGGGGCCGCTAGGCAAGGCGCGGGCGGGGTCGACTGTCCGTAGTGGCACACGAGCGGTAGTAGTAGGTATAAGGTAAACAGTAGGAACGAGGCCGCTGGGAGACTGTGGGCAGTGTCAACGGGGCCGGCAGCAGCGGCAAACGAGTGGTAGCGTACGGGCGGCAGCAGCAGTGGCGCACGGGCGGCAGCGGCTTTGGCGCACGGGCAGCAGCGGCAGTGAGCGCGGTAATGGCGGCCGCAGTAGCAGCACACGGGCGGCAGCGGCGGTAGCGCACGGGCGGCAGCTGCAGCGGGCGGCGGGAGTAGCGGTAGCGAGCGCACGGGCGGGAGCTGCAGCGGCGGCGGCAGCGGCAGTAACGCACGTGCAGCAGCGGCAGCGGCGCACGGGCGGCAGTGGCGGCGGCACAGCAGCGGCAGCGACAGTGGGCGGTGCGCAAGGATCAGCGGCAGCAGCGTACGACAGCGGCAGCGGCAGTGGCGTACGGGCGGCTGCGGGTGACGGGCGGGCGGCAGCTGCGGCAGCGAGCTGCGGGCCTGCGGGGCCACGGCGGGGCGCGCGCGAGCAGCAGGGGCCGCGCGAAGGGCTGACGGGCCGCGTGCGGGCGACTAGCGGGCCACGCGCGCAACTAGCGGGCCGCGCGCGCAAGAAACAGAGCCGCGCGCGCGAAAAAAAAAGGACCCGCGCGCGGGTAGCTAGCGGGTCGCGCGCGCGCGGTGGGGAAAGGCGTCTGAGGGCGCGAGGCCTTAAGGGGCCGTAAGAACCGAGGCGCTCTAAGGCGCAGGTAGGTAGGTAGGTAGGTAGGTAGCGGTGGGCCCTAAGAACGGTCCTAGCGAAGGACCTGCTCTGAAACCATGTCAGAATGAACGGACTGGAATGATTGAACTAACAGTGAAATCAGTACAAAATAGCAAACCCTAGAATTGTGTACCCCATATAGGCTAACCCACTGTAGCCTAACAAACCCAACATATATAATGTTTGACACTTACGTTATCGTGATGTACTTCGCTATCTCTATTCGTACTATGTGAAAGAAATTGGTCGTGCAACTCTATTTCATTAACCTCTTGTTCTAGATCACGCAATCTATCGGCATCCAAGGTTATTCCAAATTGCATAAAAAAAATATTCTCCAAAAATGATAGAGCTCGAGAAACTTTACTAGGTCGTACATTTTCATCGTATACACTATGGACGTTATCCAATTTACGCTTGAAACGCACACGTACCGTATGTGTTTCTTGCGGTAATCGTGGAAGTGCAGTTACCATATCAACAACCCTAGCTGGAACATTGACAACGCCACCTCGTATCCTATATTGTTTTCCGACATGACCTTGTGTGATGCTTGAAAACACAAGACGCGGCGAAACTAATTGTTCTTCTAAATATGTTAGCCCTTTTAGACTATCAGGTTGCGTGGGTAAGATCGCATCGTCTTTACGAGATAATGTAGGTACCTTATGGTGTATTAAGCTCTCTCTGCAACTACTACAATCAATACGTAAATGAGAAAATGAATCCATCGCCAACGTCATTAATTGCCTTCTAAAAAATAACTTTTCACAACTCTCACACGCATAAATTGTACCTTCTTTTGAAGTTTCATTAAAGCGTTTGATACCTACATCAACACATTTGTTTTGCTGTTCGACATAATCATAACGAATACTTACATCCGCAAATAAGTTGTCCAAGAAGTCATCGTGAATAAACTTTCCATCGTTATAAAAAGTTTCCACTTTAAATGGTAACTTTTTGGAGCAATTTGGACCAAAAATCAAATGCAGAAGATATTGTCTCGCATGCGCTGCTGATTTTTTTGAATCCCACTTCTCGTACATGTAGTTTTGGCCTTGTACCATTAGTCGAAATCCATATTTCTCACATCCTCTATAAACACCAACGTAGTTCTCTTCTAGTGACTGTAGCGACTCATCATTATCACCATACCCAAATATCGTATAAGAAAATGGGATCCGCACAATTTTCCCTTCTTTCATAACGAATTTTTTATCAAAAGGAAAGCTTTCTTTTGTTTGACATCCACGAAATCGAAGGACTGCATATTGTCGTGCCCAAGCGGCATGACAATCCGAAAGAAAACCATCCGCACACACCTTTTTCCCTTTTGCCATTAATCTTACAGTAAACGTAGACCCACGTTTAATGATACCTACAAACTTCGTATCTTTCGGAAGTACAGTAGGGATCGAAAAATGGATATTGCCATTTGAATTGATTTGACCATCACACACATTAAACACTCTAACGATATTTCGTGTTGCATCAACTTTGTCGCATTGAGCCAAATTCGGTTCCTCACATGTCAATGGGGTGAACACTTCCTCAGAATGCTGTGCTGGCATCATCTCACTTGCAGTTTCAGCCTCTTTCGTTGAATCATCTGCCGTTATTACCCCAATATTATCTGAAAATGCCTCACCAAAAACCTCGCCATCATTACCCTCTTCAAGTAGAGTGTAATGATTTCTTGAAAGAAGTAAATGTATATGACCTGCATTGCTTATAAACTCCAGCCCTTCGTATTGCTCCCATTGTTGTTCATTGCACCATATAATCACAGTTCTGTTAAGTATTTCACTAAATGCTTTGATCTCGCACGCTGAACCCCAGACATTGGGTTGTTCGATATACTCAACGTATTTGTCTAACGATGTTAGCGAAAAGTCATGACACATAGCAATCATGTTTTTGTAGTCCTCCTAATGAACACGAACATGATGTATAATCTCTTTTTTTTAACACGTTCCACAAGAACTCTTTCCCATAAATCGCTAATTATATACATCGATATAAACATGCACCATCTCCTAGCACTGATTTCCTACGGAACGAGTACTTCCGTCGAAGCTCACCGTCGAGAGAAGTTCCGGTGAAGATCTTGGATGACGTGGAATCCATTTTCAGCAACTTATACTCCAAACTGAAAATTGTAGATGTGCAATTTTAGGGGTAAGAGACATTTTATCAATATATAACTATGTATACAAAGAAGCTTTAACAATATGAACTGATTTATCTCAAAGACATTTTTGTACGTTGTGGATTGACCTCTCAAAGCACAACACCAACAGTAAATTGCCTAGAAAAAAGTCATGTTAAAAGAAACAGACTTACTATAGCACTTACCGAACCATAATCTAAATTTCCTATATAACACTATGAATAGATCACGCACTTTTGTTGTTTCCAATTACTACAGCCCTTTCCAGTAGGGATGTACGATGGACCTGCAACCAAAAAAAAAAAAACAAATAATTAGGTACAAACAAAGTGATTATAACAAGTCTATAAAAAAACACATAAATATTTAAGTACAAACAATTACAACATATGATTGTAATAAGTATAGTTATCCAGATATATTATTAGGTGTGAAATGGAATTTAACCAAGAACATGAAAATGTGGCATTTCAATCGACTTTGTTTACCCAATGATTGCCAAACGTCTCAAATATATGTCAAACATTATATGTTTATATTGTTCTAGGCTGTAGTGGGTGATACCTTAGGGGGTATACCAGGTTAGGGTTTCATATTTGTACTGTTGTTCCTGTTAGTCACATCATTCCTGCTCAGTTATTTCTGACATGGTTTCAGAGCAGGTCCTTCGCTAGGACTGTTCTTAGGGCCCACCGACTTACCTACCTGCTTACCTTCGCTTGTTTCCGGCCCCGCTGGCCCCGTCGATCTAGCACGATCTAGCGGCCCTGCGGCCCCGTCGAATTTTTTTTTTTTCCTAGCGGCCTCTCACGGCCCCCGTCGCGTCGCCCCTTAGCGCCCCGATCGGCCCCGTCACGCCGCCCGCGAACCGCACAGCGCGCCGCGCTCACAGCCCGCGAACCGCCCACGCACAGCCCGCGAACCGCCTGCGCAGCCCGCGACCAGCCCGCGCAGCCCGCGCACAGCCCGCGAACTGCCCGCGAGCAGCCCGCGACCTGCCCGCGAACCCCCGCGAGCCGCCCGCGACCCGCTTACGCAGCCCGCGAGCAGCCCGCGCAGCCCGCGCTGAGCCTGCGCGGCTCGTGCGCTGACCGCCGCCGGCCCGCACGCTGCCCGCACAGCTCACATACGGCCCGCACGGCCCGCGCGCTGCCTGCTCCCGGCCCGCCGCTGCTGAGCCCGCAGCCGCCCGCGCACCGCCGCTGCTGAGCCCGCCGCCGCCCGCGCACCGCCGCTGCTGCGCCCGCCGCCGCCCGCGTATCACCGCTGCTGAGCCCGCCCCTGCTGCGCCGGCTCTCGCTGCCGCCTGCTGCGCCTGTGCACCACTGCAGATCCTACTACTACACTTCCTGCTACTGCTGCTTGTGCGCCACTACAGTCCGTAGGCCCCACCGGCCCCGCTGACCCTGCGCACGCCTTTTCAGTGACTTTACTGCTTCTACTTCTGCCGCTGTCGCTATGGCTAGTCCTCCTGTTCTAGCTTTCGACGCCGAGGGCCGTCCGGTCAAATTCGAAACCTGGCTAGATGACCTGCACCTTTTCCTACAGCTCACTGCCAAGGAAGATATTACACTGTACGACCACGCTCTCGGCCATGCGACCGCCCCACTCGCTACTGCCCCCCCAGCTGAGCGCTCACAGTGGCAGACCCGTGACGCGCACGCTCGCTTTGCTATTCGCAACTCCCTGCCGCTAGATGAGCGCGAGCACTTCGGCCAGTGCAAGACTGCTAAGGACCTCTACACAGCTGTAGTGGCCCGCTACTCCTCACCCGCTTCTGCCACGCTAGGCCGCCTCACTCTCCCCTACCTGTTCCCCGACCTAGCCTCCTTTCACACTGTCGCATCACCCACCTTAAGACTAGTGAGGCTCGCTTTCGCGCTGCCATGCCTGACGAGTTCCTCGCTAGCAACCCCCCCCCGCTCTGGATCACTCTCTACCACGTTGTCACCCGCCTCCCTGACTCTCTGCGCCCTGTCAGGGACCAGTTCCTCTCTCGCTCCCCCACTGAGCTCACCGTAGACCTCCTCGAGAAGGAACTGCTTGCAGCCGAGGCTAGTATCGTCGCTGTAGGCACCTCTCGTGGCGACCCCCGCGGCCCCTTCTTCGAGGGGTGCTCCCCTTCCCCCCTCCTCCCCTCTGTCGCATCTGCTGCTGCTGTCGACCTCCTTGGTGCTGAGAAGGTCGGGGCTGCGTCTGCTTCAGGCGGACGACGCAGGGGCAGGAGTGGGGGTGGTGGCGGAGGAGGCGGGGGTGGAGGTGGTGGCGGTGGAGGTGCGACTGGAGAGGCTAGTGGCGGCAGTGGTGGAGGTGACAGCGGCGTTGGGAGTGGTGACAGGGGCGGAGGTGGCAGCGGAGGCGGAGGTGGTCGTGGCAGCGGCAGGGGTGGAGGTGGCCGGGGCGGAGGCGGAGGGGGTGGTGGTCGTGGAGGCCCGGGGGGCGGTCAGAGTCAGCAGCCTGCCCCGACCCTTCAGGCCGCCCGTGAGTGGTATGCGCGGCGCAGCGTCACCTGCCAGTACGTTATTCGTACAGGTGACCGCACTGGCCAGACGTGTGGGGGGCCGCACCAGACGGAGCGCTGCTTCGCCCGCCTCAACGACGCGTGGCGCACCCAGTTTCCTGGTGGGGGTGAGCTGCCGCGCTGGGCTGAGCTGCTCAGGAAGGGTGTTGATATTTGGGCACTAGACTTTGATGCTATTCTCACTGCCATGTATGCGATGTCTATTAGTGGAGAGGGTGCTCAGTACTTGCGTGTTCCGCCCGACCCGGGCATTCAGGCCAGCCCCGCTGCTGCTCTAGGTGCTAGTGTGTCTGCTTCCACAGGTACTACTGCAGCTGCTGCTCTAGGTGCTTGTGCGTCTGTGCCCCCTGGTACTGAGTCGACTGCAGCACTGCACACCTTCACACTGGACTCAGGTGCTTCTCGCTCTTTCTTTCGTGACCGCACTGTCCTTGAGCCTCTAGCTCGGCCGGTTGCTGTCTCTCTTGCTGACCCCTCTGGGGGTCCGGTCCTTGCGACCTCCTCCACCACCCTTCCGTGTCCAGCGGTTCCGTCCGGCACGCTCTCAGGTCTCTACCTCCCCTCGTTCTCCACGAACTTGGTGGCAGGTAGTGCGCTCCAGGACGGGGGTGTTCACCAGTTCACCCCTGCCTACGAGCGTGTGACTCACTGCACGTGTGCTCGGACGGGCCGCCACCTAGCTACTTTCACTCGAGAGCCGGGGTCTGACCTGTACACACTGACCACTGAGTCCCCTCAGGTAGCTGCGTCTGCGTCAGCGTCAGGTCAGCTGTCCGCCCCCTGCTCGTGTCGCTCTCTGGCGAACGACACCGTCCTCTGGCACCACCGCCTTGGTCACCCGTCTGTGCAGCGCCTTCGGGCCATGCACAAACGGGACCTTGTTGCTGGTCTTCCCAGGGTGCTCCCTCCCCTTCCTGACTCCCCTGCTCCTGACTGCATTCCCTGTGTCGAGGGGCGGCAGCGCGCCGCTCCTCACTCCTCCTCCTTTCCCCCGACGACCGCTCCCCTGCAGACGCTCCACATGGACGTGTGGGGCCCAGCCCGCGTCCGTGGTCAGGGTCAGGAGAGGTACTTCCTGATAGTTGTTGACGACTACTCGCGCTACACCACGGTCTTCCCCTTGCGCGCCAAGGGTGACGTCCCTGGTGTTTTGATCCCCTGGATCAGCCGAGCCCGTCTCCAGCTAGGCGAGCGCTTTCACTCGGACTTTCCTGTCCTGCGCTTGCACTCTGACAGAGGTGGTGAGTTTGCCTCCGACCTCTTGGCAGCCTACTGTGCTGAGCACGGCATTGAGCAGTCGTACACGCTTCCGGCCTCTCCACAGCAGAATGGGGTTGCTGAGCGCCGCATTGGCTTAGTCATGGAGGTCGCTCGTACCTCCCTGACCCATGCGGCTGCTCCCCACTTTCTGTGGCCGTTTGCGGTCCGGTACGCTGCGCATCAGCTCAACCTCTGGCCCCGTGTCTCCTTGCCGGAGACTTCCCCGACTCTGCGGTGGACGGGAGAGGTTGGCGATGCGTCGCGTTTCCGGGTGTGGGGATCCCGAGCTTTTGTCCGCGACACGTCTGTGGACAAGCTCTCCCGTCGCGCTCTTCCCTGTGTCTTCCTTGGCTTTGTTCCCGACGCGCCTGGATGGCAGTTTTACCACGTCACCTCGCGCCGGGTTCTGGCCTCTCAGGACGTCACTTTTGACGAGTCCGTCCCCTTCTACCGCCTCTTCCCCTACCGCACTGCCCCCCTCCCCCCTCCGCCGCTCTTCCTCGCTCCAGGTGCTGAGGTACCCGACCCCCTCCCCCCTCAGGGTGCCGCTCCCTCAGGTGTGTCCCAGGTAGACCCGGGTGAGCCTGTCGAGGTAGCTGTTGACTCGCGTCCTGCGTCTGGGGGTGCTGAGCCTGGGAGTGCTGAGTCTGGGGGTGCTGGGCCTGGAGGTGCGGAGCCTGGGGGTGCTGAGCCTGGGGGTACGGAGCCTGGGGGTGCTGAGCCTGGGGGTGCGGAGCCTGGGGGTGCGGAGCCTGGAGGTGCTGAGTCTGGGGGTGCTACGTCTGGGGGTGCTGAGCCTGAGCGTGCTACGCCTGGAGGAGCCCTCTCCTCCCAGCAGCTGCAGGAGAGGTACCTCGAGTACTGCCGCCTCCGGAGAGGTGCTGCTGGAGCTCGTCCCGGTACTTCCCCTCCTTCCCAGGAGCTCCCCCCCATTCAGGTGATTCGAGAGTGGTACACACGGCGCTGCAGTCTTCGGAGTGGTCCTCCTGGCGCTGCGGACCCGGGCGTTGGAGCTGCTACAGGTGCTGAGGACCCGGACGTTGGAGCTGCTCCTGGTGCTGCGGACCCGACTGGTGGCGCTGCTGCTGGTACAGAGGACTCGGACGTTGGAGCTGCTGCTGGAGCTGAGGACCCGAGCGGTGGCGCTGCTGCTGCTGCTGAGGACTCGGGCGTTGGAGCTGCTACTGGTGCTGAGGACCCGGGCGTTGGAGCTGCTACTGGTGCTGCGGACCCGACTGGTGGCGCTGCTGCTGGTGCTGAGGACCCGACCGGTGACGCTGCTGCTGGTGCTGCGGACCAGGGCGTTGGAGCTACTGCTGGTGCTGAGGACTTGGGCGCTGGGGCTGCCGCTGGTGTCCCTGCTGCTTCTGGAGACGCTGCGCGGCCGCGACCGTACTTCGTCCCGCTCCTTCAGCAGGTTCTTGGTCAGGCTCCTCCTCCTGGTCCTCCTCCCTCCGTCGAGGGTCCTCTACCTGTCCAGCCGCAGTCACAGTTACCGCCCGCCTCGCCTCTCCCTGCTCCCTCTCCTTACGCTGGTCCCACAGGAGGTCTTACAGAGCGTCGTGAGCCTGAGTCTCGTCCTGCGTCGCCTGTTCGTACCGCTCGCACTGGTCGTCGTGTCCCACGTGAGCGTCCTCCTCCTGTCCCTGGCACTCACTACATGACTCTGCGTCCCTCCACTGCTCCGCAGCGTGTCCCGCTGCCGTCTCCTCCTGCGTCCTCCCTACCTACTCTTCCTGACCCGGAGTCTGACGCCCGTCGTGCTGCCAGTCCCACTGTTACGCGTCTCCTTGCTACCGTTGTCACTGACCCTTCTTTTGAGTCCGCCGCTGCGTCTGCTCTGGTCGCTGAGTTAGTTGACTTTGCTGCTTGCTGTCGCCTAGACTACGCTGCTAGCCTAGTGGCTGAGTCTGAGTCTGAGTCTGCCTGTCCTCCGTCCGTCGGGGGTGAGTGTGCTCTTGGCACGGACGTCCTTGAGGACAGACAGGAGGAGTTCCATTGCTTTGCTGCTGCTTTGCCCCATCTCGTGTCCATGCTAGTTGCCCCTGAGGGAGACCCGGATGCACCAGACATCCCGACCCCGCGCACTTACGCTGAGGCGATGGCGGGTCCCTACTCCTCTCAGTGGCAGACAGCCATGGACGCAGAGATGGCTTCCTGGAAGTCCACACGCACCTACGTCGACGACGTCCCCCCTCCTGGGGCGAACATCGTCAGTGGCTTGTGGATTTTCAGGGTGAAGCGGCCGCCGGGTTCTCCCCCTGTCTTCAAGGCGCGCTACGTGGCTCGAGGCTTCAGTCAGCGAGAGGGAGTAGACTTCTTCCAGACCTTCTCCCCCACCCCGAAGATGACCACTCTTCGGGTGCTACTACACATAGCCGCTCAGCGCGACTACGAGCTTCACTCACTTGACTTCAGCACTGCTTTCTTGCAGGGCAGCCTGCACGAGGAGATCTGGCTGCGCCGCCCTCCTGGCTTCACTGGGCCGGTTCCTCCTGGCACCCAGTGGAGGCTTCAGCGGCCGGTCTACGGTCTCCGCCAGGCACCACGTGAGTGGCACGACACACTGAGGACGACACTTGCGACTCTTGGGTTCGCACCTTCTACAGCTGACCCGTCGCTGTTCTTGCGCACCGACACTTCGCTGCCGCCGTTCTACATCCTCGTGTACGTCGACGACTTGGTCTTTGCCACTGCTGACACTGCAGGACTCGCCTACGTGAAGTCGGAGCTGCAGAGGAGACACACGTGCACAGACCTGGGTGAACTGACAAGCTATCTTGGCTTGCGGATCACCCGGGACAGAGCACGGCGCACCATCACCCTGACTCAGTCGCACATGGTGCAGCAGGTTCTCCAGCGCTTCCGCTTCACGTACTCCTCGCCTCAGTCCACTCCTATGGCTACCGGTCACTCGCTCTCAGCTCTGCCTTCGGATGAGTCCGTAGAGTCGAGTGGCCCGTACCCAGAGCTTGTGGGCTGCCTCATGTACCTGATGACCTGCACTCGACCTGACCTTGCATACCCTCTTAGCATCCTTGCACGCTATGTCGCTCCTGGCCGTCACAGGAAGGAGCACATGGATGCCGCTAAGAGGGTGTTGCGCTACTTGTGCAGTACGTCGGGCATGGGGCTTGTGCTTGGAGGGCGAGACCGAGTTGTTCTCACAGGGCACTCAGACGCTTCTTGGGCAGACGACCAGGCCACTCAGCGGTCGTCTCAGGGTTACTCCTTCAGCCTTGGCTCTGGCTCAGTTTCTTGGCGCTCTACACGCTCTTCTTCTGTTCTCAGCTCCAGTTGCGAGGCTGAGATCTACGCCATAGCCATGGCTGCCCAGGAGCTACGCTGGCTGACCTACCTGCTGACCGACCTGGGAGAGCGACCTCGTTCTCCTCCAGTGCTGTACGTCGACAACCAGGCAGCCATTGCCTTGTGTGAGGAGCACAGACTGGAGCACAGAACGAAGCACATCGCTCTGCGGTACTTCCTTGCTCGAGAGCTGCAGCAGCGAGGTCAGCTTCGTCTGCGTTACGTGGCCACCGAGGCCAACCTTGCTGATGTGTTCACCAAGGCACTTCCGCCTGTTGACCATCAGCGCTTTTGTACTCTTCTGGGCCTTGTGCCTACTGGACCTCACTTGCTCACTTCTTGACCTTGCTTATACTGTGATCATTATATATATATGCCTGCATGTCTACTCTTGCTAGGTTGTGATCATTGTATATCATGATCTGTTATAAACTTGCATGTGAACTGGGCTTGTGACCGCTAGTTTGTGCTCGGAATTTGTGTGGAACCCTTGAGGTCCACCCTGAGCTTGTTGTTGCCTTGCTTTGCCTTGACTGGTCTTGTGACCCCTAGGTCTTCCCCACTTTGCCTATGGGGGTGTGTCAAACATTATATGTTTATATTGTTCTAGGCTGTAGTGGGTGATACCTTAGGGGGTATACCAGGTTAGGGTTTCATATTTGTACTGTTGTTCCTGTTAGTCACATCATTCCTGCTCAGTTATTTCTGACAATATACACAAACAATTATTTTGGTGTGTAAAATTAACAGGAAAAAAAACATAATTAAAATAATAGTAGTTCGTGGTCATATTGAAACCATACCAAATATCCAAGGTGATGATGTCAGAACACCTTTGCTTGTTGAAGTCTTCCTTCAAGTACGAACTGCCAAGTGACTAAAAGCAAAGTATCATACACATACCCAGGAAACAAACAAATGGATCAAATACCAAACAGTTCGCGCACACAATATTACATTGAATGTGCCAGTAAACCAGTTCTACCAGTAGAAAACGGAGTGCATTACCAAAGCAACATATACATCAAATTTAAGAATGTAACAAGCATGACATATGAATAATTTGATGTATATGTTTAAAGGATAGAAACTGTACAAGTTTTCCAAGTCGAAAGCGACCTTCTTCAAGAGCTTGTGAGCGAGTAGAATGAATGCTACATTGGATAAGAATTGGGATATGGTGAGCAACAGACGGGAAGTAGAGGAGAGAGTCAGATAAGACCATAAAAATTTCATCATACGCGGTGGCGAAGATATGAAGAACACTACGATCTGTAAAACATGTGAAGAGAAATGGTAACGACGATATTTAGCAACACCAACCAGCTAACCAACTAACCAACTTACTTGAAAGGGATCAAACTGACCGACTCACTTGAAAGTGTTGAAGTAAGCCTCAAAGACTCAACCAAAGAGGAGATACAACTAATGTTGTTTGAGAAGGCTTGGGAATGAGGGGTTGGAGAAGGCTTTGCCAAGAGAAGTGTCCTTGCAAAGAGCAATGTGGGTTGATTGGCTAAAGAAGTGCTTTGATTGGTGAAGAAAGTTGCTAGATTCTCACAACTGGCACAATCAAAATGTTGTCAATATGTTGTCTCAATCAATACGTCCAACACTGCCATCTGAAAAACTCCAAGAAAAGAAAGTTGGCAATGCCAAGAATGTCCACTGTAAAAAACAAAACTACCCACAGGGCAGAAAACAACAAAACAAACTAGTCGCAATTAAAAACAAAAACAGAAACAGAAAATAGATTTCCAGAAACAAGAGTTTCAAAACTGACACGCAACAGGGGGGACCGAATTTCCGCGCACAAGCAGCGTCAACTCCGCAAAATACACGGTTTATTTGTTTTAGTCACACTTTTGTGAGTTGATAAAATTTATTTGTTTTATAAAAATATATTTTTATCGCACGCTGTGGGCAAAAAAAAAAAAAAAAAAACAGCACGCTGAGGGTGTCTTTTGGAGACGTTATTATTCTGCCATGTCAGTGCAATATTTTAATGATCACAAAAAATATAGAGCAATGTTTGGGGTTGCCAAGCTTTAAACGTAATATTTTAAGTATTCTCGATGAAACAGAAATGCAACTGTAAGAAATGGTACAATTAAAGCTATACAAAAATATGGAAAACTATATGTTGTTCATGTCTATAAAGCCCACCCAAACAGCCCACAGAAACACCAACACCATTTTCTTATTGAAAGGGCAAGCTTGAAGGAACCTAAAAAATATATATTAGCATTTATATAAAAACAATCTAAATTGTATTGTAAAGTATTCTTCGAGTTTTAATTTAGAGAAGAAAAATCCAACCGTCTTGATTCATCGACAATATGACTAGTCATAACAAGAATGAATATTTATTAGATTGATCATAAATCACAAACTATGTTCACACTTAACTTTCTCAATAATGCACAAAATCTGTAGTAATACTTGATGTTTTATTGATATAAAAGAACCTGTTATATGTTTTGACTATAAATCATTCGAATCCTTTTCAGAAATTCTTAACTGCTGTTGACAATTTACTGTTGTAACAGTTGTACAACTGTTTGTTTTGTTTCTAGTTGAAAATTGTTTTCGTTTTACAGTTACAATCAAGATACAGGACAAAATAGGTCAATTGAGCAACAACTGTCGGAACAAAAAACAACCGAGCGACAACTGTCAGAACAAAACGACAGCAAGAACAATCTGAAGCTGAGGACCAGGGCACTGTATATTCGAACCCCCCTCCACATTTCTCGCGCCACCCCCCTCCACATTTCCAGCGCGAGAAAAAAAAGCGTTCGCAGCTTCGGTGTTGCGGTGTTTCTCCCTCAACACCGCAAGCTCCAAACCATCCGTCATCATGATCGGCACTACTCCGTGCGACACCTACGGAACCAGTAGTCGCTGTCCCGAGCTCGACTTGTGGGCGACGTAGGAGAAGGGGTACGGGTATTCCCGCTGCGCCTATGTGCTCATCGAAAAGACCCAGCAAAGCGGACTTAACCAGCCACGTCCCTCCTGCTGAGACAAATGAGCTCGACGATGAGCCAGGAGAGCAGCCCGAGGAGGACGATGTCGAAGAGGTGGACCCTTTGCACCCTGCTGCGGCGAATACATCAGACGAGGATGCAGCGCACATTCTCGGTGACGACCTGGGCGAAGAAAATCCGTACTTGGCGACGAGAACACTGAAAAGTGCGATTCACCGTTGTCAGCTTCCGCTGTTGGGAATCGACCAGGATTCCACTCGGCCAAACTACGTGTCTAGCTTCATGCATTACAAGGCTTGGGTTGTCTCACTCTGGCAGCCGGAAAATGCAAAGGAGTGCCTGTCGAGGAGCAGGTGGTCAACAAGGATGAGGTCGGAGAGAGATCGGCAATGATTTAGGGACGGGGTGGAGGGCGGCGCTCCTTAACCAGGAGCACCTGCATGGGCCTTGGACGTCGAAATGGCGCTTGTGGGCTTACGTCAAGTACATGTCGACCGAAACGGACGAACAGGCGGCTTCCTTGGATACCGGGCGGACCAGGGTAGCGGGACGGAAGCCGAAAAAAATGCACACCACCGATGATGCTGGCGCGCCTAACTGCGCTAGCATGCTCGTGCAGAGTGGAGGCCATACTCTTCGACGAACCGCTCACAAAACCCTTGGACGACATCACCGAGGCTAGGCAGCTACTAGCAGTCAAGCTGCGACAGCTGCACGACTACCAGTTCGAGTAAGTACCCTTCCCTACCCCGCGTGATACAATTTCTCACTCACTATCTCACTTACGAATTGCTGTATCTTCCCACTCAATGCAGGAGGTGCGTCGATCCGCACCGGGGCTCGCTCGACGATTGCTACACGGAGGAGCAGTTCCGCATTCTCGTTTCAGACATCCTGCCGCACTGTGCCAAGGTGTACTTCAGGTCGTCGATGTCGTACCCCAGTCAGAGTTGGAGGCCAAGACAGAGGCGTTCGCGCAACTGCAGAAAGCGTTCGACGCACTGAAAAAGACCGCGGCGACAAGCGCAGCTTCAGATGTGGGGGAGAGCGAGAGCGTGCCGCGGACGGTGACCGAGGAAGCCACCCCCGCTCCACAGCAAGCCCAACAAGCAACGCCCTTTCGACAGTGTGTGGGCAGCCAGCTCGACCAGGCCTTCTTCGACGCGGTGCTGTGGCCGTGGTGCAATTGCGAGACCGTGCGGAAGGCGTGCTCGTACTGGGACGGGCCAAGCCCACTGAACAACGGGCACAGTCTTCGACACGCGTACAAGAGGGGCTTCGCCGTCAAGTTCTGCAAGTTCACGCCGACTCCACCCCCCGTACCCCCTGAAAAAGAGGCCCAGCCAAAAGACAAGCCCCCAACCGCAAAAGCTATCGAGACGAAATGGCTGAAAATGGAGGCTGTCATGAAGGTCGTCGAGCATTTCCGGATCGACGATAGCAGCGCGGCTACGTCGACGGTCATCGAAAAGCTAGACTCAATTGTAAAGGACCACTCGATCAACATGCTTTCTAAGGGAATCGTGCTCAACGAGGATTCCGGGAGGCAGCTAACGAAGAAGCGCAAGGTCGAGTCTGCAGAGGAAAACCGGAAGGACAAACAACGCCTCAGAATCACTTTGGAGCTCATTCGCGTCGAGCTCCGAACCACAAAATGGGCGAAGAATGTGTTCGGCAAGGAGAAATGGAAAGAGTTCACGGGGACAACTGGCACGTGGCCTAGTTCAACGGGCCACCGTGAGGCGGGGGGAACCTAGTGTGGGTTGTTCTTTTAGAACAGTTGTACAGTTATGCAATTTGTGACACTATCACCACAAAATGAACCAAACGTCCATTATCGATAACAAAAAGTCAAGGACCATCAATCGAACACATTCTGTCGATCAAACAAACGATACAACAAACACAACTGTCGAGAGATGCAAACACCCCCACGCAAAGCGCCCGCCTATAGTACTCCCCTTGCCCGCCCGTTTCCGTATCCGCTGCATCCTCGTCGCCCAGCTTCGCCTTGCCCTTTTCTTCTGGCATTGCCAGGCTGCCATAGCCCGCGTCCTCCAGCAAGCGGGCAGCAGCTCGACAGCAGCACCATTGAGTACAGACCTGTGCTGCCACGCGCACCATCTGCAACCAGGGCCTCAGATTCGTTTTGGGTGACCCTGAGCACTCAGGGTCCCTTGGGGCTGTAACACTGATCATCAGGGTTTCCTGTGGAGAAACACTGATTTCTCAGGGCTGTAACAATGATCACTGAATCTACAGCCACAATTAAAAATAAAACGAATCTTTTTGCGCCGTTTGCATCAGCTTGGACAGCCAATCTCTTTGAGCCGTTTTGCCAACCCAGCACGAAATTACCCCATTCAGCTGTATCTAGGTGAGCCGCATGGTGGCATCGGTGCAGGGTGGGTACATGAATGATGACGGCGCGCAAAACAGCGAGAATCACGGAGTTTTCGGTTTCAGGGTCGTCTCCGATACAACACTGATTCGTCAGTGTCGTCAAACAGGAAACACTGGAAAATCAGTCCTTGGAAACATATAACACTGATTCATCAGGGTTGTAAAAAGAAAAAGGTTGATACATCAGGGTCACAATAAAAAACGGGGGTCAAACTTCAGGAAATCAGGGTGAAATTCCTGAAATCCGAGGCCCTGTCTGCAACAGGATGGCGTCTGTCGAGCCGAGACCTTCGAGAGCCGACGAATACAGCTGATCGAGCCACTGCTTCGCCGGGAACGTCTTGCCGATATGCAAAAGTACGGACACGACCGCGGCCATCGCAGCCACACAGGCCTTGGTTGCAATGTCCGGGGCGTAGAGTGCAGCGTTTGCGGCAGCTAGGGCATCATTCTCAATATCCTTCCTCGACAACTTCGTACAGGCCGCCCACAAGCTCGCCACAGTTGCTGCGATGGCCATCATGTGTGGTGTCGCCGCCATACCCTTCGGGACCGGATAAATCAGGTTCCCGTGCTTCAGGCCAAGCGACGCGACCTTACCAATCGTCGCGTACAGCATGATTCCCCAGCCGGTTCCAGCTTTCACTTCCTTATTTGCCGTCGCCAACAGTGACTGGGAGCTGCACATCGCAACAAATGCGTTAGTGAAGAGGTCAGAATTCGACTGGAAGATCATTTACCGCCAAACAGCAGGACTTGGACAACACACTCAAATAACAGGACTTCAACAGAATAGTCGAACAACAGAACTTCGACAGAACTCACTCGTCGAAACGACATTCCCCTTGTTCTTGGGCCATGCTCCAAACGCCGGTTGGCATTTCAGCGGCCGCATCGAGATAAACCTTCCAGTCCTTCGCATCCTGCGCCGTAAAGCCTTCGTACTCCGTAAGGACTATGTCGGGGAAGTACACGCACCAGCAGATGGCCGTACAGAACTTTTGGTCCTTCTCTGTTTCAAAATGTCCCAAGAACCGCTTTCTCCCGCCGACGGTCTGCTCAGAAACCCGCTTCCCCTTCCTAAACCCTAAACCCGGTCCTCTGAAGGGAGCTTTGCAGCCTCTCGTCTTGCCTTGGTCGTCCGGCCGAGGAGGTGGGGTGTAGCCGATCACCTTGGCCTTCTTCGCCTTCTCTTGTCGAGCAGCAACGACGGTAGACGCCTTCTCGACAAAAGATTGGCCAGCATGGCTGGCCAGCTCCACCACGTGACTGCTCTCTCTCGCCTCTGCAGCGCGCATTGTCGTCTTCGTCACGGCCTGCCTCTTCTTTGACGCAATAGGGGAAACCAGTTCGCTAAGGCAAACGTCGCCTAGGGCCGGAGCAGCGGCGACAGGAGCAACTGGAGTGGTTGAGGAAGATGCCAAATTTCCCACAAGCTCGACAGCTCGGCCAGCACCACCGCTATGCGCAACTGATGCCGCTTTTTTCTTCGACAGCAACTCAGCGCTTGCCTTTCCCGCTCCTTTCCCCGCATCGCCGCCGGACGGGGTAGAGGCACCTCGCTTTCCTAGGGCTCTATTCCCGGCCGAGGCGATGGGCTCGATTGGGCCACCACTTTTCTCTCCCGCAACCACTCCTTTTCCACCCGTTTTCCCCATGCCCTGCAGCATGTCCCGCATTGAATCAATCGCATCAGGTGGAGGCATCGGAGCCGCTACGGAGGTTTTTGGGAGGGGCGACTAGTCGAGTACGATGACCTCGTTATCCTCGACGGACTTGGCGACAGGATGACGGCCACGCGACGGTGGGGATGCAACCTGGCTGGCGACATGTCCTCCCACCGAAGAAGAAGGAGGAACCGACCGCTCGTGAACTCGAGGCTCAGCCCCACCCCGAACCCCTCCCACACCCTCCTGACGCGACCTCGTCGACAGGCCCGCCGAGCGCTGAAACCCTCTCGCCATCGCTTCGGTGAGGACTCCAATCTCCCTGCTTCGGCTTCATTGTACGCCTTCTCTCACAATAATCTTCAGCTCCTTCATAAGCTCGGGTGGGAGGCTGGAGTAGAACATGTCCTCCTTAATCGCTTTCTCGAAACCCTTCACGACCGCAGCAACCACCCGCTCCTCGACCTGCTTGAGTTGCTTCTCGACGGCGTCCTCGCTCGCTTTTGTGATGGCGGCTGCCACTCCCTTGATGATCTTCCCGCTCATTTCGTCGATCTTCGCCTGCGCCCCTTCCAACACTTTCCTCTCCTCTGTGACACCCTTTACAGCGTCGTCACACTGCTTCAATATGCTCTTCGACAACTCCAAAATCGTATTCCAGGCCGTCCGAAAATCTGCAGCAAGCATGTTGAAAACTCCGGCTTGCTCACTGTGTTTCCCAAAGACGTCGGCGACGAGCTGCTTCTGCGACGCCTCGACCTCGACCCTCTTCAGTAGCTCGACGACCTGGCCTCCGGATGCAACGGCCGCCGTCGATTGGCTTGTCGTCGAAGGCCGCCCGGTCAAAGGGCTCGCCTGTCCGCCACTCGCCGTGCAGTGTCTCCTTGTTACTGCGACCTGTCGCTCATCTCCTCGACGATACTCTTGCGCAGCCTCCCCGCCCTCCTGCTCCTGCCCTCCCGCCCTACCCTCCTGCGCAGCCACCACGCCCTCCTGCTGCTGCACTCCTGCCCCACCCTCCTGCGCAGCCGCCACGCCCTCCTGCTGCTGCCCTCCGACCCCAGCCACCATGCCCTCTTGCTGCTGCCCTCCGACCCGACCCTCCTGCGCAGCCGCTCCGCCCTCCTGCTCCTCGACAGCCTTTGTTTTTCCCGTCGCCTGCTGCTCGATATGCCTTACCCGCTCGACCACCCGCTCCCCGAGCACCACTCCGTCGCCATCGTGCTCGACTGACTCATCGCTCGAGCTCGAGCCGGAGCTCGATTCTGAGCTCGAGCCCTCCTGCTCGTTTGCATTGCCGCCCGGGCCGCTCACCCCGTGCTGACCTTGCCTCGATGTATCCTCCTCGATCTCCTCCTCCTCGTAGCTGTACTCAACCACGACGCATTGCGTACCCTCGCCTCCTCCCTCGTGTTCGACACCCTCTCCCACTCCTACTCCCTCCACCACATCGTCCATCTTTCTCAAAAACAGCATGACCATGAACAACGGAAGCATACTTGGGCCAGGGCTCGTTCTCCCGAGATTCACGAGCTCGCCTTGTCGAGTCTGCAGGATGAACTCGTTCCACTTCGACAAAATCCGGCGCACCCCATGCATGACACGAGCTGCCGTGTCGGGTTCATTGGGGCTCAACAGGGGCGTCGTAGTCTGTGACGGGTAGAAAACAAACGTAAGCGACAGAACACATGCTCGACGAGTAAGTGTAAAAACTAGCTTACCAGATGATCGAAACTCGTGGTCATGTCCAGACGCATGTCGATGAGGCTAAGTACCCCCTGCTCGTGCTCGGTCATAATCCACTGGGTCATCGCGTACTCGGCGCTAAGCTGCTTCTTCATCCAACTGCAAATTGACAGGAGCATTAAAGATTGTCGAGAACGGCAAATTGACAGCAGGGTGGCAACTCGGTCACTCACACGAGAACTTCCTGCGCCAGCCAAGGTTGGTGGTTCACCGCGGGAAACCTGTCTTTCGAATCGAAGTGTAGCATTCGAGTTCGACAGCCATGGTCCCTCCGAACCAGCAGATCGTCGGGGTGCGATACCACAAACAGGCTCGAATGGGGGAACGGCGCCACAATCAGGCTGCATGCAGAGCGAATGCACGTGAGCACGGGTTCAGTACTAAACACGAAAAGCGCAAGGCGACGGGATAGTGTCGAACTTACGTGGTCCGCGGCAGAACGATAATCACTTGCTTGCCGAGCAGGCCGTCGAGGTGATTGTTCGCAAAAGCGATCGGTGTGGGACGCGCCATCTCTTCATGCGCACGCGTCGAAGTCACGATCGACAGCTTGGTGAGCTGCTCGACGGACAGCAACTCCCTTAAAAACAGGCTGCACAGAAAGCTAAGGCTCAGTCAGCGATAGGTAAACAGAAATATGGCAAACCGAAAATGCTCGACAGAAAACGTACTCAATGTCCGCGTTCATCATCCTCTCGTCGAGATCCACCTTTGGCGCCTTGCTTATAGCATTCAACTGGTCTTCAAACACCTCCACCTCGACCCCGCCTGTGGTTAGGATGAGGCCGTGTCGAACCGTCAGCTCGTTCAAGACGGGTTGGGAGGAGGGGCCCGTAGTCATGACAGACCTAGTAGTAGGGAGAAAGGGAGCGCAGGGAAGTTCGGAACTAGGGAGTTCGGAAGGAAAACTCGGAGACAGCAACAAAATGAGAACGCACTCAGGGTATTAGCTGTTTGCCATCCCCTCCACCTAGACAGACTTGGGTGCAAGGGCGACGAGGCAGGGCGTGTTCCGAGACAGCGGGAGGAGGAGCTTTTCGCAGAGGGCGGCGGGGCCCTATTGGCCTCGACGTGAAATCTGGTGGTTGGCTGCATGAGTTGGGGCGCCTTGCATGCAGCTGAAAGGCCCCTTTCAAGGACCGGGAGGGGGTATGGAGGGGGCGTTCGACACGTCACCATGGTCGAGCGCCTAACGAAACGGACCCGTCGAGGGCGAGAGCGGTGGAGCGCGGCGCAAATGGACGTCGCTTTCGTCCGCTCGCGAAAATTCGCTTACGAGTTCCGTCGGCGAGGCGACGCCCGGCGAGGGTTCCGTCGGCTACCGGACGGAACCTGTCTACGAACCGAGCGTGGGGTTGGGCTCGGTTGGGGGGGGACCACTGCCAGCTCGGGGGCGCGAGTCGCTGGCGTCACGTGCAGCTGGCGCCAGCTGGGGGTACCTATTTTCGGGCGGGAGGGGGGGGGTTGGCTCCCGCCCCTCGCGTGCCCCGCTACGTGACTGCGGGAAAACGGAAATTCCTCCAGAGAAAACCCGCAGGGGCGAAAGCGGGGTTCCAGAGGGATCTCGCTGATATCTTCCCATCTACGGAATAAATAAAATCCAAAACTGGTTTAATCAGTAAGGTCGACTTTGTCTGTTAGGCCAACGGTTCAGACTGATGAGAGCTTTCTGTTAGGCACTGATGGAGAACGATCCGACAAGGACAACGCCTTCCCGGCAGGCAGAGGAGCGACTGCTACCTGTCGATGTTGAAACCATCTCGACAGAACCGCGTAGGACGTCACAAGCCATACCGGGCTCGGCACCGCCACCATCGTTGTCACGAGCCATACCGGGCTCGACAGCTGCACCCTCGACGTCAGAAGCCATACTGGGCTCGAGAGCAACACACTCGACGTCACGAGCCATACCTGTATCTACAGCGCCACCCAGGGCGCTTCCAGTTATCTCATGCATGCTTCCAGTGAATTCAGGACGTTTTGTTAATCTCTTCAGCACATGATGCTTTCACTCATCTCATCTCAACTACATCAGCTTACAACTATTCTAGTGTCAATTCCCACAGCACATGTGTTTCCAATCTCATACGATGATTTGAGAGTTCCTGGTCAGTATTTCTTAGCACATTTGGTTCCAGGTATGTCATGCCAAAATTGTCATATTTCTTTCAATACTGCACATGCATCTCTATCTCTGTGAGTCGGTGTAGTGTAGTCGATATACCAGCTAGAAATGTGGCCACTATGAAGTATACTTCTCCATTAGTCATTTAGAATGAACAAGGGTTGATGTGACAGATTTAGCAGCATTTGGTTTCTCGTGTGTTCATGGTGGTGTGTATATCTCCAAGAGTCATATTATGTTGGGAGTGAACAATCGTTGATGGCACAGTCTAGCACGAGGGCGAATCCTGTTCTTTTTCTTATTTGTTTTTTGTTGGCACGTTCCGGGCTCCAAATATTTGTTTCATGGCTCACAAGGAGTTTCAGTTTCATCACCAGCACGGCGAACCAGACCAGCTGTCACAGCCGGACTGGTCCATGGATTGCTCACAAGTGATTGGTCGGACGGGCAGAGTTGGCGTGAGTGGGGCAGTGACAGCACGTGCTGGTGCCCAGCCAGCCACTGGTGGGTGCATGCAGCAAGGAGGAGGGGAAGGGGCGAAGGGCCTGATGCAGGCAGCAGGAGAGAAGGGGAGGAGGAGGGGTGCGGTGAGGCGATAAGAGCAGTGCTCTGGGGATGAGGGAAGTCGTGCGGAAGGGATGGGTGGGTGGCATGATGGGAACATTAGGCATTCAATTCACGGCAGAGAGAAGTGCTCAGTGGCACGCACTCCATGGGAATTGCACGTCGCAAACTTGCGACACATTTGCTTGCACATGCTTGCGAAGATTTTTCTTGGCTAAAATCTGTCGACTCGATCAGGTTACATATTGTTTTTCTTTTCGTTTAAATATTTTCTCTTAACGAGTCTGCAAGTATCGCAGTTCTGCTCTTTGCTTCTCTTTCACGACATTTTCACCGTTCTGGGCTCACGAAATGCCGGAACCCTAGGTTCTCCAAAAGCAATCCGTTGGGGTGAACCATGCCTGCGAGGCGCGTTTGCTACAGTGCATTTCCTGACAGTGCGATTCATTGCGACGCGGTTCAGGCTTTCCGTCTCATTCGCTTTCGTCCCTTCCCTCCTCCGCCGCTGTACTGCCTTGCAGTGTGTTGTCGATGACGGAACTGAACCATTCTCGAGCAGCCTTGATCTTATCTCATCACAGCAAGTCCGTCCATCTCACCAACCATCGAGTCAACCAAACAACAGCCCCCCTCTTTTTGTAGACGAACCGCTTCCTTTTTCTCGGGCAGTGGGCGAGCTTTAACGCGATTGGCTGTAACGAGCCTCCGTAGGTTCGGCCCCAATCCCTAAGCAGATATTCCCCCCACCATGTATTTCGGGGTGCTCTATCTCCTAGGTTCGGGCAGCCTCTTCGGTTCCAAGCAGAAGGTTTCGCAGCCTCCAGAGTCCCGAGCTCCATCCACCCATCCCTCCGCCTTGGAACCTCGTCATCAAACACTTCAAAGCTCAACCGTCCACTTCATTCCCACCACCAGCAGTTGCGATTTCCTCTTTCCTTCAACTCTCAGATTCAGCTTCTAGCTCCTCGAAACTTCGATAAGCTTCAGCTCCTCGCTTCGGCTCTCTTTTCGCCTGTGTTCTTGACCGCTCGCTCCTAGTGCGATGGCATCTCTGACCACCCCGTCTCTTGTTGGATCCGCGAACTGTTCTGCGGTGTGCGGCATCAGCAGCAGCTTCAGCCGCCGCGCTAACGTCTTGAAGATGTGGCGGCGCGCGATTGCATGGCGCGTGGGGCGCTTCATCGAGAAAGAGCAGTGCGCTGTGCGCTCCCCCCGTGCGTCGCTCGGCTTCTCCCCTCTGCGACCCAAGCCCGTGGCTAAGCCGCCCAGCAAGAAGCCCAGGCCCAGGGATGTGATGGGTACCGCTGCTGCTGTGAAGCCCAGAGCGGTGCAGAACGGTCAAGCGACCATCGCAGCTGCAGCAACCAAAGCCGCGCCAGCTAAGGCGACACCAGCAAAGACGACGCCAGCTAAGGTGACGCCAATGGCGACGCCAGCTAAGGTGACGCCGGCTAAGGTGACGCCAGCTAAAGTGACGCCAGCTAAGGCGACGCCAGCTAAGGCAACGCCAACTAAGGCGACGCCAGCTAAGTTGACGCCGCCAGCTAAGGTGACGCCGCCAGCTAAGGCGACGCCAGCTAAGGTGACGCCAGCTAAGGCGACGCCAGCTAAGGTGACGCCGCCAGCTAAGGCGACGCCAGCGACACCAGCTAAGGCGACCCGTGCAGGTCCTACTGCCGCGGTAGGTGTGAAAGGTGCAGGTGCAAGCAGCCCAGCAGTAGCAGCAGCCGCAGCAGCAGCAGCCTCAGCAGCTCCCCAGAGCCCAAAGGCGGGACTTGCTGGCGGATCTGGAATCCCGAGACCTGCAAGCAGTGCGGCACCAAGGAGGGCCGCAGCAGGAGCGACGGCAAGTGGCATTCCCAAGCCAAGGAAGGTAGTAGTCAAGTGAAGGGGTAAAAAAAAAAAAAAAAAAAAAAAAAACATAAACGAAACAAAGCAGCAGCAGCAGATGAGATCTAGGGCGTGTTCAATGGGGATGTGAAGGGACGAGTGTGGTGGGTGAGATGGCATGGCTGGTGGGGGCTAGAGGGAGGTGCATGGAGGGACTTACCCCTTTTTCCACCCTGCTTGCAGGGTGTTGTGGGAGAGATGGGAGGAGAGGTGGAGGAATGTGGTGAGCTGGAATGGGGAGGCATGGCATGAGGGGGAATGACATGCCCTTGGATCCGCTGCTGATGCGCCTGAATGCTCATGCTGACTGTGTTCTGTTGAAGCTGTTGCTGCTCACCTGCCTGGCTCTTGAATGGCTCTGTATCCGCTGCTGCACCGCGCACTTGCTAGGCTCTTGAAGAGTGGAATGATCTAGATTGTCATAGATTCGGTTCTTCGTCTGTAGCTTGTAGTCGTTGATGCTATATTTATGTATGTGCTGTTGATCTGCTTTCTGTGCTTGTGTGTTGCGACTGGTTGGTGCATGGAAGGGAGGAATGGTTGGTGGGTGTATTCGTGTGGTGAGGGTTGAAGCAGGGGGGAGTGAGTTGATGGTACTGCCACTAACTGTCTGATTCAAGGGAAATGCTCGTGCTGACTGTTGTCATGACTTCACCCCGTTTTGATCCCTTTCCTTCCCTCTGCATCCCCCCTCTGACCCACTGCTTGGAATGATTTCGATGTGTTTCCTTTGCGCTTCTTGCTGACGTCATCGTTAGGAAATTCGAGCATTCTACCCACAGTCCCTCTTTTTGCATCGTGTCCTGACTTTTCTTGTCTGTCTATATTGCAACCACCTGGTGCCATTCCATCTCTCCCTCCCTCCTTGAATTTCTTTGGTATCTGATCAGTACTTATGCATAATCCAACCCAAGGTTTCGTTTTTCGTATGTTACCATTACCATTATGTGCTGCTTGGTGGTGAGTGTTTCATTCCAGTATTTTCGCCTCCTGTTGTCATCGGGCTTTAAATTTGTCGTCAGAGTCATATCAGCTCAAGATGCCTTCACCATTCCTTATCAGCTCTTGATGCTTTCACCTTTCCTTAACAGGTCAAGATGCTTTCACCATTTCTTTTAATTCCATTCACTGTCTCATTTCAATATCATCAGCTCATCATTTTCGCAAAATCTCATGCCATCCACATCAGCTCTTGATTCTTTCAGTGGTTCATGCTAATCTCATTCAGACATAAGCTCATAGCATTCTCCTGTCCCTCTCTTCATATTTCTTATCTTCCTCCCTCCACCTCTCTCACCTCTCTTTCACATCAGCTAAAGTTGTTGTTGCTGTCTGTTTCCGTACTTGTTTTTCTTTTAGCATATGAAGCTTCAGCATCTCATGCCAGTTTCATCAGTTCCTGATGTTTTCGAAATTTTATTTCATGTCGATCCATGAACAGATCATGGACCCTAAACCGTAAACCCTAGACGCTTTAAGATTCTCATGCGACTCTTCTCAGCCCATTAATCCTTTACCCTGTCTGTCATGTTGCTTTCATTAGCTCATCATCCACTCCTTAGTTCGTGAGTCTCATGCATATAAGCTCATGATGCCTTCAGTTGCTTGTGCTCATTTCACCTCATCATGATGCCGTGAGGGAATGGTGCGTGGGAGGGAGGGACGGCCAGTGGCGTGCCTTTGGCCAGAGGAGGGGTGAAGGTGGAAAAGGCTCAGCATGGGTTTTGATTGACGCCTTTTGTTTTGATTACCTCCAGCTTCAAGAGATTTTACTTCTGCTTAGCAATGCACTTATAGCCTGTCTTGCTCTGTCGGTCAGTTTCCATAATAAGAGTGCCTCCCTCTCTGCCCTTGTGAAGTTTCAACTCAAATTTCCATTCTGTGTTGACAACTCCCCTACTTCCTGCCTGCTCAACATCCTTTCCGTCTGCTACCAATCAGCCTTCACCTATGTTGCGCCTGATGCGTCAGGCGTTTTTGACGCTGGCGTCTGGACGGGGCGTCCAGACGCTTGACGCCCGGGTTCCTCTGCCCTGGACGCCCGCTTGACGCTAGTCCGGGCAGGGCAAAACTTTTCCCGGGCAGGGGTAAAAAGAACCTGCCTAGTATGGCTACACGGGGGTTAGTATGCAACAGTTATAAATACTTCAGAAAATCCAGGAAATCCTGAAAATCTCCTGAGGTGGTGTGGAGCCACTACCACCAGAATGACTGGCGGGACTAGGAGTTGACATGATAACTTTATCGCCTTAATCTAAATTGAGCTAGAAAGGCTTAGTAGCGTGACTGGCGGATTCTAGGCCTAGGTATGCTAGGCAATGTCGAGAGAAACAGATCTGTGTAATGCCGACCTGGATCTGGATCTCTAGTTTAGATAGATTAACGTGGTTGGGAGAAGTAGATTTCGATGGGTACAAATGTGTGGGGGGGAATAAATGAGGGTTGCGTTTCTGTAGGTAAAAAACGCAACCCATACTTGGCGATTTCATCGCAATTCTGTTCGCGATGAAATCGCGCGTCAATTTCGTGCGGGAATTTTTTTTTCGGGCTGCCGGAAAAAAAATTCCCGAACGTCCAGCGTCAAACCTGTTTGACGCGTCCAGCGTCCGGACGTGACCGTCCAGACGCTGGACGCTGCCCTTCCAGGGCGTCAGGCGCAACATAGGCCTTCACCACTCTTCAACCCCTCACACCACTTTGGTAGATTCTCTCGCAGTCCCATCTTGAGGCGTATCTGCAGCACTGAATTGAGGACATCCAGGAGCTTGCCTGACTATCCATATCTGCTTGCTTCCTCAGACCGCTTCCGTAGTTATTTGACGATTGGCCACCAATGATGCCGTACACAACTTTGTTAATCAGTGTTGCCTCCCCAGTCAATATTCATAGTGCCAGTGCCTCCCTCTATGCCCTTTTTAACCTTCACTCCCTCCTTCCTCTTTTAATCTTCTGAAAGTCAGCCAGCAGTGATGCTGTCAGCACCCCTGGTTGTTTACACCATTTTCGCAGCAACTGCAGTCTCTTACGAGGGAAGCTGATCTCGTAAATATAACTGGTACTTGATGCCTAACTCAATAGCCCTTTTTTTATGCGCTCTGTATTCCGTGGCAGTTTCAGGAGATCATGCCCAATCCCACCAGCAAATGATGTATTCAGTATCTCATGCTCATCTCATCAGCTCACCATGCTCCTGATGCTTTGTGTCACTCTCGTCAATTTAATTGTCGCGTCATGCTTAATTCAGCAGGTCTTGATGTGTTCAGTACGGGACCAGTATGTCATGCTTAAATCCTCTTCTCTTCATGGTTTCAGCAGCTATTGGTATTTTCATCAAGTCACAAATCAACCTGTATTTCTTTCGAATTTGACGAGCTCATGGTGTTCACAACAGCAGCTCATCTACTAGTCGTGATGCCTTCAACATTTCATGGCAGATTCGCCAGCTGATGATGCCATCAGTATTTCATTCGTATTTCATCAGCACATCTCATCTGTTCCTCCTGATAAGTGCAGTAACTCATGCTGAACTCATCAGCTCAAGATGCTTGCTGGTTTTTCCAGTATATCTGCTGACCAAGCTCATCTTCTCATGATGCCATCAGCACTTATGCCAACCCTGTTGCCTCATGGTTCTTCAATCTCCTAATGCCGGTTCACAAACTGACATTAACCGGATTGTCATAGAATATTATGAAAAAAAATAGAGATTCTGTTTTGTTGGATGAGTTGTTTTGTACATTATGAGGCTACAGAGAAAACAGCAGAGTTGATGAATATACTGCTGTGCATTTAGACAATTTCATGCTCATGGTGCTCTCGTGCGTGATGGTAAACAAATCTGCACATATCGCGTAGTCATTCTCTTTTCATTCTTGCCTTGGTGGGCTGGTTTGCTAGAAGCATGCGAGCGAGGCGCGTTTCCAGACAGCGGGATGCCTTCAGTCACCTTGCGACGCATTACAGGCTCCGTCTCAGTCGCGTTTGACCCCGCCACTATGCGGCGACAATTGCATTCTATTGACAATGACAGAACAGACTCTTTCGTTGAGCAGCCTAGGTCTCATCTCACGACGGCAAGTCCGTCAAGTTCACCCATCATCCAGTCAACACACCAGCAGACCCTTTCTTTTCGTTGACGGACCGCTTTATGATGCTTGGGCAGCGAGCTAGCTTAACGGAAAATGCGACCCGTATATTTTTGGGCAGCTACAGTTGAGCCTGCTGCCCAGAAACTCCGTGAATGTAGATTAACGAGCCGCATTACTGTCAAACGACAGCGCCAGGTTTGGGGGTTCGGCTTGGGACAGAAGATTCGGCCTTCACCTATTGGCTGACCAAATGCCGAGCTTCGATTTTCGGCTTGGAGCAGCAGACTCGGCCTCCTCTTATTGGCAAACCGAAACCTTCGTGGTTCGGCTTCTAATCCAGAGCAGAGGCAGAGCACTTTTTGGGGTTTTTCTTTTCTGTCTTTCTTCTCCGTTTGGGCAGGAGGTTTGCTTCCTCCATAGCCTAGAGAGTTGCTTCTCTCCACTGGAGCTCCGTCCACTCTTTCCTCCACCTTGGAACCTCCTCCCTTCCGAAGAATACAAAGCCCACCTGTCCTCGCCATTCCCACCACCACAGCAGTTGAAACCTCATTCTTCCGTTGACTCTCAGAATCAGCTTCTAGCTTCTCGAGCCTTCGATCAGCTTCACCTTCTAGCTTTGCGTTTCGTGCCTTTGCGAGTAGCCTCTCGTTTCTATCGCTATGGCATCTCGTATCCCCCCGAATCTTGCTGGATCTGCACGACGCGCTAACATCTTGAAGATGTGGCGGCATGTGATAGCAGTGCGCGTGGGACGCTTTAACGAGGTAGAGCAGTGCGCTGTGCGCTCCCCCCGTGCGTCGCTCGGCTTCTCCCCTCTGCGACCCAAGCCCGTGGCTAAGCCGCCCAGCAAGAAGCCCAGGCCCAGGGATGTGATGGGTACCGCTGCTGCTGTGAAGCCCAGAGCGGTGCACAGCGGTCAAGCGACCGTCGCAGCTGCAGCAACCAAAGCCACGCCAGCTAAGGGCGTGTGTCTTTTTTCCGGACCAACGGTCCGGACCACATGCGAAAGTGTTCGCCCATGCTCGCATGTACTCCAATACGATGACGAGCTCCGACGGTCCGGACAATCAGCGGGATACCCTGTTCGCATGCCGTCCGGACCACATGGTTCGGAAAAAAGACACACGCCCTAAGGCGACGCCAGCAAAGGCGACGCCAGCAAAGGCGACGCCAGCAAAGGCGGCGCCAGCAAATGCGACACCAGCCAAGGCGCCGCCAGCTAAGGTGACGCCAGCCAAGGCGACGCCAGCTAAGGCGACGCCAGCTAAGGTGACGCCAGATAAGGCGACGCCAAGTAAGGCGACGCCATCCAAGGCGACGCCAACTAAGGCGATGCCAGCTAAGGCAACTGTAGTTATGGCGACACCAGTCATGGCTATGCCAGCTAAGGTGACGCCATTTAAGGCGACGCCTGCCAAGGTGACGCCAGCTAAGGTGACGCCCGATAAGCTGACGCCAGTTAAGGTGGCGCCACCAGCTAAGCCGACACGTGCATGTCCTGCTGCCGCGGTAGGGGTGATTGCTGCAGCTGCAAGCAGCCCAGTAGCAGCAGCAGCCGCAGCAGCTCCCCAGAGCCCGAAGGCGGGTCTTGTTGGCGGGTCTGGAATCCCCAGACCCGCAAGCAGAGCTGCAACAAGGAGGGCCGCAGCAGGAGCAACGGCAAGTGGCATTCCGAAGCCAGGGAAGTTGGCAGCCATGTGAAGGAGTGCGACAAGCCAAAAAAATAGGCAGCAGCACCAGATGAGATCCAGGGTGTGTTCAATGGGAATTTAAGTGTACGAGCGTGGTGAGTGAGATGGCATGGCTGGTGGGGGCTAGAGGGAGGTGCATGGAGGGACTTACCCCTTTTTCCACCCTGCTTGCAGGGTGTTGTGGGAGAGATGGGAGGAGAGGTGGAGGAATGTGGTGAGCTGGAATGGGGAGGCATGGGATGAGGTGGAATGGCATGCCGTTGGATCCGCTGCTGCATTCTGTTTAATCCGTTGTTGCTCACCTGCCTGGCTCTTGAATGTCCTTGTATCCACTGCTGCACCATGCACCTGCTAGGCTCTTGAAAAGCAAGTGGTAGATTACTATATATTATGTTCTAGGTCTGTAGCTTGTTGTCGCTGATGCTATATTCATGTATATGCTGTTGATCTGCTTTCTGTGCTTGGGTGTTGCAACTGAGTAAGTGGTGCCTGAAAGGGAGGAATGGTTGGTGGGTATCATCGTGTGGTGGATGGGTAAGGCAGGGGAAGTGACTTGATGGTTCTGGTACCGATTGTGTGATTGAACGTGAATGATCATGCTGTGTGTCTTGATCAACGGCAGTATTTTCTCTTCTCCCTCTCCCTCCTTTCATCTCCTTGAGATCTGAATAGTTTTTATGCAAACCCAGGATTCGGTTTCTCCCAATCTAATCACTATGTTCGGTTTCGTGGTGATGCTTTCAGCTTTTCAGTTCCCCTCCCCGCTCCCTTCCCTCATCTCCTTTATCTCTCCGTAATACCAATTCACTACCCACTCCCATCCACTTTCCCCTTCCTCTTCGTTCATCTCCCTGAGACTTAAACAGTACTGATGATTGAGGGAATCCAGGATTATCCCATATTTTCACATCAGCTAAAGGTTTTGTTGCTGATGTGTTTGGGTATTTGCTATATGTAAAGCAGCACACGTTGCCGCATAATCATCAGCTCATGATTCTTGCACCATTTCATGCCAGTTCATCCGCTCATGTCAAGGTGCTTCAGATTCTCATGGAAGTCTTATCAGCTATTCACTCATTTACCCAGTCATGTCCCTTTCATTGGATCATTATGCGTTCCTTAACTCATGGGCCTCATGCCATTCAAATCAGCTCATGATGCTTTCAGTGGCTCGTGTATTTTTCATCTCATCTTTATTCTGTGAGGGAGTTGCGCAAGTTGTGCGTGGGAGGGAGGGATGACCATTTTATGTTGTATCATGTTCAATGAATCATTAGCCAACGATATTACAGCATCTCATGCGAGTCTCATCAGATCATGATCCATTCAGTACATCTTAAGCATTCCCTCAGTACGTGTGCTTTCATGTATTCCAGGACAATTTCAACATCTTACTATCATTTCAGCATCCCTTGTAAGTGTACTCGCCACGTGATGAATTCCGGTCATGCCAGCTTTTTATCATTCTACAATGATTCAGGATCCCTTGTCTTTTTGTCGCCACATTATGCTTTCAATTTTCTCGTTCAAATCTTATCAGCTTCCATTGATTTCAGGACTATTTGTTAATCTCTTCTGCACATGATGCTTTCATTTCAGGCATCACATCACTTTATCAGCTTACCGTACAACGTTTTGAGGTTCCCTTGTCAATTTCCTCGGTACATGCTTTTTCAGGTATCTCATACCAATCTCATAACCTTACACCAGGATCCCTTGTCAATATTTCTCTGCAAATTTGATTTATTTCGACTTAATGCACATGGACCTTTGTTTTTGTGAATCAGTGTAGTGGAGTCGATGTTCTAGGTAGCACCATGATCTTTGTTAAGTATACTCAACTCAACCAGTAGTCATTTTTGTGTTGAGAGTGACCAAGGGTTGATGTAACAGCCGGGACACGAGGAGAGGACGAGTACTTGCTAGCACGAGGACGTTTTCTCAGATTTGACTGTTGACTGTTGACGTGTTTTCTGTTGACTCGTGCTGGATTCCAAACTTGCCTTTATAGCTCACAAGGAGTTTCAGTGCCATTACCAGCACAGCGAACCAGGCCAGCTGTCATAGCAGGAGTGGTCCATGGATTGCTCACAAGTGATTGGTCGGATGGGCTGTGTTGGCGTGAGTGAGGACGTGACAGCAAGTGGTGGTGCCCAGCCAGCCACTGGTGGGTGCATGCAGCACGGAGGAGGGGTGAGGTGAAAGGGCCTGATGCAGGCAGTTGGAGAGAAGGGGAGGAGTAGGGGTGCGATGGGGCAACGGGAGCAGTGCTCTGGGGACGAGGGAAGTCGTGAGGAAGGGATGGGTGGGTGGGATGATGGGAACACCAGGCATTCGGTTCACAACAGAGAAGTGCTCAGTGGCACTCACTCAGGCCACAAGAATTCTTCGCTAGGGTGATCGCTCAATCCAGCAACATGAGACCTGCTTCCACCATCTGAGCCTACTTCCACCATCCAAGTTTACTTACACCATCTGAGGCTACATCCAGCGTACCATTGTTTTTGTTGTTCGCTCCTTCTGAACAGACTGTATTTCCCCTATCAAATTTGACTCTTCATCCTTGTTGTCAGAGGTCCACTGGTGATCCCCGATTGATCCTAGGGAAGGGTTACAGGCATGGCGGCCTGGGGGGTTATGGGCGCACTCACCCGCTATACAAACAAGCCATTTTATCCCAGTGGTTAGTGACTGGGATTCTGACATGGTATCAGAGCGAAGGTCTCGGGTTCGAATCCCGGTGTGTGCACCTCAGGCATCCCAGTGCGGGGGGGTGTCAGAGGTCCACTGGTGATCCCCGATTGATCCTAGGGAAGGGTTACAGGCATGTCGACCTGGGGGGTTATGGGCGCACTCACCCGCTACACAAACAAGCCCTTTTATCCCAGTGGTTAGTGACTGGGATTCTGACACTTGTGTTCATCAGAGCTAATTCATGGAGCTAGTGGCATAGAGCTACCAAAGGCTAAACCCCTCAAATGATAAATAAGTTATCTGGTTTTCTCAAGTCAACCCCATGCATGCTTATTGAATGTTTGAGTGTTAGCTTCTCTTCATCTTTTTGTATTTGTTAACAACGTCGAGTTTGTACTTGTTTGTTGCATCTTTCTATTCACTGTACTATGTTCGAACCTCTTAACGAGTCTGCAAGTATCGTGGTCGCGCTCTTCCCTTCCCTTTCGCGACATTTCTCAGTGCGCTGGGCTCATGAAATGCCGGAACCCTAGTTTCTCCAAGGCAATCTGTTCGGAAGGGTGAGCCATGCCTTCGAGGCGCGTTTGCTGACAGTGCATTTCCTGACAGTGCGATTCATTGCGACGCGGTTCAGGCTCCGTTTCAGTCGCTTTCGTCCCTCCCCCACCATGTTGCTGACAGTGCATTTCCAAGGTTTCGCAGCTTCCAGAGTCCCGAGCTCCATCCACCCATCCCTCCGCCTTGGAACCTCCTCACCAAACACTTCAAAGCTCACCCGTCCACTTCATTCCCACCACCAGCAGTTGCGATTTCCTCTTTCCTTCAACTCTCAGACTCAGCTTCTAGCTCCTCGAAACTTCGATAAGCTTCATCTCCTCGCTTCGGCTCTCTTTTCGCCTGTGTTCTTGACCGCTCGCTCCTAGTGCGATGGCATCTCTGACCACCCCGTCTCTTGTTGGATCCGCGAGCTGTTCTGCGTTGTGCGGCATCAGCAGCAGCTTCAGCCGCCGCGCTAACGTCTTGAAGATGTGGCAGCGTGCGATTGCATGGCGCGTGGGGCGCTTCAGCGAGAAAGAGCAGTGCGCTGTGCGCTCCCCCCGTGCGTCGCTCGGCTTCTCCCCTCTGCGACCCAAGCCCGTGGCTAAGCCGCCCAGCAAGAAGCCCAGGCCCAGGGATGTGATGGGTACCGCTGCTGCTGTGAAGCCCAGAGCGGTGCAGAACGGTCAAGCGACCATCGCAGCTGCAGCAACCAAAGCCGCGCCAGCTAAGGCGACACCAGCAAAGACGACGCCAGCTAAGGTGACGCCAATGGCGACGCCAGCTAAGGTGACGCCGGCTAAGGTGACGCCAGCTAAAGTGACGCCAGCTAAGGCGACGCCAGCTAAGGCAACGCCAACTAAGGCGACGCCAGCTAAGTTGACGCCGCCAGCTAAGGTGACGCCGCCAGCTAAGGCGACGCCAGCTAAGGTGACGCCAGCTAAGGCGACGCCAGCTAAGGTGACGCCGCCAGCTAAGGCGACGCCAGCGACACCAGCTAAGGCGACCCGTGCAGGTCCTACTGCCGCGGTAGGTGTGAAAGGTGCAGGTGCAAGCAGCCCAGCAGTAGCAGCAGCCGCAGCAGCAGCAGCCTCAGCAGCTCCCCAGAGCCCAAAGGCGGGACTTGCTGGCGGATCTGGAATCCCGAGACCTGCAAGCAGTGCGGCACCAAGGAGGGCCGCAGCAGGAGCGATGGCAAGTGGCATTCCCAAGCCAGGGAAGGTAGTAGCCAAGTGAAGGGTTAAAAAAAAAAAAAAAAAAAAAAAAAAAAGCATAAACGAAACAAAGCAGCAGCAGCAGCAGATGAGATTTAGGGCGTGTTCAGTGGTGATGTGAAGGGACGAGTGTGGTGGGTGAAATGGCATGGCTGGTGGGGGCAAGAGGAAGGTGCATGGAGGGACTTACCCCTTTTTCCACCCTGCTTGCAGGGTGTTGTGGGAGAGATGGGAGGAGAGGTGGAGGAATGTGGTGAGCTGGAATGGGGAGGCATGGCATGAGGGGGAAGAGCATGCCCTTGGATCTGAATGCCTATGCTGACTGAGTATGTACTTTAAGGGGAACGCTCATGCTCACTGTGCCATCTGTTGCTGCACCGTGCATCTGCTTGGCTCATGAAGAGTAGAAAGTTCTGTATGATCTTGGTTTATGTTCTAGGTCTGTAACTTGTAGTTGTTAATGGTATATTTAGATGTGTGCTGTTGATGTGCATTCTGGGTTTGTGTGTTGCGACTGAGTGGTGCATTGGAGGGAGGAATGGTTGGTGGGTGTATCGTATGGATGGGTGAAGCTGGGAGAAGAAAATTGATGGTGCTGGCGGTGACTGTCCAATTCAAGGGAAAATGCTCATGCGACTGCTGATCCCTTCCCTTCCCTCTGCGCTTCTTAGTAACTTCATGGGTTGGAGTTGTGAGCATTCTACCCCCTGTCCCTTACTCTTTCCCTTCCAGACATCCCTTGTCTGCCCAAATCGCCACCACCTGGTCCCATTCCATCCCTTCCTCCCTCCCTCCTTTCATTCCTTAAAATTTTAAAAAGTACATATGCATGAACCAATCCAGGGTTCATTTTTACCATCCATCATGTGCTGCTTGGTGATCAGCTCTTGATGCTTTCACCATTCTTTACCTGATTTCTTGATCAGCACTTGATGCTTTCACCATTCTTTACCTGATTTCCTGATCAGCTCTTGATGCTTTCACCATTCTTTACCTGATTTCCTGATCAGCTCTTGATGCTTTCACCATTCTTTACCTGATTTCCTGATCAGCTCTTGATGCTTTCACCATTCTTTACCTGATTTCCTGATCAGCTCTTGATGCTTTCACCATTCTTTACCTGATTTCCTGATCAGCTCTTTATGATCACTCTCATTCAGATGTCATCAGCTCATCACTCTCGCAATATTTCATGCCATTCACATCAGCTCTTGATTCTTTCAGTTGTTCATGCTAGTCTCATTTGAGCATGAGCTCATAGCATTCTACTGTCCCTCTCTCTCTCCATACTTCGTATCTCCCTCCCTCAGCTGAAACTTTAACGGTGGTAATGGTTGAAGAGACCACGAATAATTCCAACATTTTCAGCTGAAGGTGTTGATGCTGTGTTCTTCTGTATGTGCTTTTCTTTTAGCATATGATGCTCCATCACATGCCAGTTTCATCAGCTCTTAATGCTTTCAAGATTTCTTGCCAATCCATTCTCAGGTCATATCATGATGCTTTAAGTTTCTCATACGACAGTTCTCAGCTCATCTATCCTTCACCCTGACATGTCCCTTTCATTAGCTCATCATCCGCTCCTTCGTTGGAACCCTTCAAGCACTGGTAATGGATCTCATCAACTGATGCCCTCTTTTTGACGCCTTTTGTTTTTATTACCTCCAGCTTCAATGAATTTTACGTCTGCTCGGGAATGAATTTTTCTTCTGTGTTGCCCTGTCCCTGTCGGTCAGTGGTCATAGATCTAGTGCCTCCCCCCCTGCTCTTCTCAAGTTTCAATACTCTTTCCCCTCTGTGTTCACCTTTCCCCTCCTTTCTGTTCCCTCAACTTCCTTTCGTTAAGCTACCAATCAGCCTTCATCACTCTTCACCTCTTCATGATGGTACATGTTTAAAATCCCCTCTTGATGCCTAACTGCACTGATTTGAGAAAATCCAGGAAATTGCATGATTATCCATACTTTTCCCAACTCCCATCCCTGCTTGCTTCCTCAGACCACTTCCCTAACTAATGACGAATGGCCATTGGTAATGCTGTAAGCAGTTTTTTTTTGTCGTGTTGCCTTCCTCTCTGCCCTTTTCAACCTTCACTCACTCTTCCAATCATCTGAAAATCAGCCAGCAGTGCAGTGGTACTGTCAACACCCCTGGTTGTCCACACCATTTTCACAGCAACGGTAGTCTCTTATGACGGAAACAAAATCGTGTATTTTGGAGGTAATTTATGCCAAATTCGAAAGCTCATTTGCGATTCTTTCAGTATTTCATTCCAGTTTCAAGAGATCATAATGTTTTCGGTATTGTATGCCAGTATGAGCAGCTTATGCTCTCATGACCTCATGTCATTTCTTGAAGGCATTAGTGATTGTAGCGTCTCATGCCCAATTCCACCTGCAAATGCTGTATTCAGTGTCTGATACTAAATTGTCAGCTCACCATGTGATTCATCAGCCCCTGATGCTTTTTGTAGCTCTTATCAGTCTCATCATCGCGTCACGCCTGAAGTATCGCATATCAGTTTCAGCGACTCCTACTACCTGATGTGTTCAGCATTTCATGTCAGATTCATCTGCCCAGCATGCTTTTCCAGTTCTTGCCAATGTCATCAAGTCACAAACCTATCTGTATTTTGTTCCAATCTGACAAGCTCATGATGTTTGCAGCAGCAGTTCAATCAGTGCCTGATGGTTTCAGTATCTATTCCAAGTTCACCTGCTCATGATACTTTCAGGATGACATGACAAGTCGCATTCACTTTTGCATCCTCTTTCAGCAGTCGCTTCAGCTGTAGGTGCCATCAGTATTTCATGCCTATTTCATCAGCTCATGATTGTCTCCTGGAATTTACAGTTGCTTTTAATGAGTCTGGCAAATCATGCAAACTTCATCAGCTCATGACGGTTGCTGCCGCTGGTTTCAGGATATCTGCCAACCAAGCTTACCTGCTCATAATACTTCCAGCATCTGGACCAAGGTAGCCCTGGAGAGTGTTGGAAACAATTGATTTAAAGCGCTTCTGTCGTGGCGAAACACCAAGTCACAAGCGAAGCAAAGCATATCGAAGCACCGGCGAGTCAACCCTCGGAGGTTGAAGTAACCGCTGGAGGTTACGCGAAAGTCAAAGGTCAGCGACCTTTGACCTGACAAGTACAGCGCGACAGCAAGGACACACAACTGACTCGTTACAGAGCAGTTGCCCGAGTCGTCACTGTATCGAACCGCAACAGCAACAATAAAACAGTTATAGCTGTATCCTTTCATATTCCTTGTACTCTTATATAATCTTGTATCTCTTTGCTTTAATCAACTTACTTTGCCCTCACATATCAGCGCAAGGTGGTTCAACAATTTTCACTAAGAAACGCTTCCGCTATTACATTGTTCTTACCTGAATTTAGCCCTGCAAAGATCCTCAGAATTTAGCCTTGCAAAGCTCTAAGGGCTTTTTCTCAGCCCAATATGGTATGAGAGCTAGTCAGGGCAAAACTCAACTACAATCAATCTACTACAACAGCGCTAGACATGGCAACCCAGAAAGAAAGGAGCTCTTCTAACGGCTCCCACGGAACTACTCCTACTCCACTGCCTGCCTCTGGCCTGCAAACGGAGGAGAACCCGGCAACAAGACCAGCAGCGGGGTCTACCGAAACTCCCGCGAACCAAGCTTCAGGCTTCGACCCAAGTATGATGGAGAAATTTTTCTCCTTTATGTCCTTCTACGAGCAGCACCAGCAAGCGGGACCTGCGCAATCAAACAACAGCAACAACAACAACGCCACACCGATGAGCCTCGACGGTTCTTCCTACGCACGCGGAAATCAGGAACAGCCTACCTTTGTTCCGTATGAGCCCCAGCGTGGCTCCGTCAGCTTCATGCCGCACAAACAACCTTCGACTGGACAAGAAAAACCACTGGACGCACTACAAGTTCAGTCGCAGTTCGCACACGTCCTCAAACTTCAGACATCAAGGCCCTTCGACGGAAAGGACTTCTTCACCTGGTCATTCGAGTTTGAACTGATGATGGAAGGCGCGCAGATTCTCGGCTTCTTCGACGGGTCCCTGCCATACCCAACAAACGGCACACAGTACGAGAAGCAGCAGTACACCTATCAGTCAATGATGGCGTACACAATCCTACTAAGGAACATCACCCGGAATCAGCAGCAGAATATACGGTCTTACCGAGGATACGGCAACTTTGCCGAGCTCGCATACAACCACTTGAAGAGCCTGTATCAAGCAACAGACAGCGTAAACCAGAGTCGGTTAATGGCGCAATTGACAACACTTGAAATGAAACCAGGCAAAAAGGGGATGGCGTATATCAGTCGCTGTCGCGAATTGCGCGACAAACTCCTTCGATGCGGAGGGTCGATATCGGAAGACGCCTTCGTCACAGTCATCATCGGCAGCCTTGGTCCTCAGTGGCGCTCCACTCGCGTCATACTCCGAGCTCACGGGAAAATATCAGAAGCGACACTCTGCGCCGAGATTCACGCTGAGCAGCAAGACATGGACATGCAAGAAGAACGTCACAAAAGGAAGACGTCAGTACCAGAATTCGCATTTCACACTCAGCGACGCTACAACAACAACAACAACCGGCATCTACCAAAGCCCGTACCTCCGTTTTGTCACATCTGCAAGACATCAGGACATCCGCGCATACACTGCCCCAACCGGCAGCAGTCAACACCAACGCAGCGGCAACTCCGACCTTCAAGCAGCCAAGTGGCATCAACGAAGGCGAACCCCACGAGTCAGCCGCAGTCTTCGACAACACAAAGTGCATAAGGAGCAAGAAACATCGTTAGCTGTATGGCAAAGCTGACGGATTCCTGCATCACCGAGTCACCACCGCATTACTCACCAGAAGAGCAACTCGATAACAACATTCCTCGCCGCGAGTCACTTCAACCGAACCCAACGTACGCAGCCATCGCCCAAAGCGAGCCATCCGGGAAAGACACCTGGTTCTTGGACAGTTGCTGCGGACAACACATGTGCTCCTCAAGTCGCTTCGTTCAACGCAAACACCAACTTCAGCGCGAAGTCGTCATCACCGTCGCCAACAATCAGAACCTGCGCACACGGCGACAAGGCGTAGTGCAACTTCAGTCACGAGAGACAAGCGCCATACTGCAGATATCGAAGGTCCTAATAGCAGAAGGATTAGGCTACAACTTACTGAGCGTGAGTCAACTGATGGCAAAAGGTATACACCTCGAAGCAGATAGCACCACGCAAGAGTTCAAGCTGTACCACGGGAGAGGCGGCCTTTACATCGGGAAAGCAGTTCTGAAGAATAATGTATTCGTCCTCGACTTCGTCCCGGATCTAGGCACTACCGACAGCGATGCCATCGTTAACTTCACTTCTTGGACACATCCACCAGATCTTGACCCCGAGTTCAAGCCTGGAGGCTTCTGGTACTCACATACGATACCTGAAGCAGAACGAACACGAGCATTAGCAACGATTCAACACTCGGCAGCAGCAGAGACAACATCGGCAGCAGCAGAAACAACATCGGCAGCAGCAGAGACACAGCGGCAACAACAACGTTAACACCAATCGCTGGCCCCTCGTCACCACCGATCACCGTCGACGACTCGCCACCGACACCCGCACAGCAATTAACTCCGACTCCACGAGAAGTTCACCGCAGCGCCAACTTCACCGCCGGCTTCTACTCCAACTCCGACACGTACAGACGGTCACCTGGACATCGTGCCACCGAAGGAATCTGGCATGCGAGAATGGGACACCCAAGCAACACGGTGTTAAATAATACGATAAGAGCAGGCGTGCTCGACAAAGACTCCTTACTTCTAACCGACGGCAGAGAACTTCAGAGGGTCCGCGGAACATGCTTCACATGTCCTGAAGCCGTCTTACCGCATCAGCCGTTCGCACCTCACCACAACCCAAGCGCACCAGCTTACAGACCACTCGAGAAAGTATACAGCGACATCTTGTACAACCGCGAACCTGGACAAGGAGCGTACAGCTACACCATCACGTTCATTGATGCCGCCACTCGCTACGTCTGGCATCTCAACCTTCCAAGTCGCGACATGGCCTTCGAAGCCTTTGTCGCCTGGCTTCCAGTCGCAGAACGAGAATCGGGAGTCAAGCTGAAAAGCTTTCAGTCAGACGGGGGAGGAGAATACACCTCACAGAGGTTCAAGCAGTACTTGGCGGAAAGAGGAATCAAGAGACTCATCTCCCTTCCCTACGCTCACCAACAGCAAGGCGTAGCAGAAAGGATGAACAGGACTCTGCAGAACACCATGCGCAAACTGCTACGTGGCATGCGGCTACCCACCCACCAGTGGCCCGAGGCGATGGACCACGCCGTCATGCTGCACAACTTGCTATCGTCGTCATCGCTCCCGAACAACGCATCACCACACCTGCTGTGGACAGGAAAGTTGGGCAGCACAAAAATGTTACGAGTTTTCGGCTGCATGGTACAGTACCGATCCCCATCTGCACGAGCCGGTCGATTTTCTCAACGCGCACAGTGGGGACTACACCTGGGCATCGATAAACGTTACAACGCATGGAAGATTTTCGACATCAACACAAAAGAAACAGTGGCAGCACGTGATGTCATCTTCTACGAGAACCTCACCCTCCGAACATACCTTGCCAACGTGGAAGAACACAACCCAGACCTCTCGCGCGGATTTCTTGGCACCCGAGCCTTCGCTTCAGCCGAAGACGAAGCTGACTGGGACGAGCAGAACGTGGACAGAGCCTCGGAGGAAGCCGGACCACTTCCCTACTGCTCGGTCAACGTCCCAATGGACGACGAAAATCCTCGCGAAAGCATCAACGCCGAAGTCTACTACCACTTCGCCGACAACGGTTACGTTACACCTGCACAAGTCAACACCGACGAAGCGGAACGCGTAGGACCAAATTTCAGTCCTACACCAGAAGCTGGAGACGAAGCAGTCTATCCCGAGGATACCACACTCCCCCGCTACACACAGAGTGGACTCCAGATACTCGGCCTCGTCACCGCGGTTCACGGCACGGAGACTCCTAAAGAGCCTGCCACGGTTCAGCAGGCTCTGGGGGGGGAGCATAAGGAAAAATGGCGCAAAGCCATGGACTGGGAACTGAAAGCACTGGAGGAACGCAACACTTGGAAAATTGTTCCCATCAGCGTGGCACAAAACAAGACAATACTCACCGGGAAATGGGTCTTCCGTGTGAAGACAAAGGCAGACGGCACCATCGACAAATTTAAGGCGCGCTGGGTCGTACGCGGCTTCGACCAAGAACACGGACGCGACTTCACCGAAACATTCGCTCCGGTCAGCCGACACACGTCGTTACGAATTCTCATCGCGATCATCGCCAAGAAGAAGAAGAAGAAGCTGCGGCAAATTGACGTCGCCAACGCATTTCTCTACGCACCTGTCGACGCAGAAATCTTCGTCGAGTTACCGCATGGCTCCGGCACGGACTCCAACCACGTCTGCCAGCTACTCAAGTCCTTATACGGCCTTAAGCAAGCTCCGCGGTTATGGCAACAATACCTGCACGCTCGCCTCATTCGCATCGGCTTCAAGCAGCTACCGCACGATCAGGGCATGTACCGGCTCACGAAAGGCACCGACTACATCCTGCTAATCGTCTACGTAGACGACCTTCTCTATATCGGCTCGACCGACAGTGTCACAACCTGGTTCGAAGGGGAGCTGCAGAAGGACCTCACTCTCACAGTCTCATCCACCGTCACGCAGTATCTCGAGCTCAACATCCGAGAAGAAGAGGACGCAATCTACCTCTGCACCGCAAAATACGCTGACACCATCGCCAAACGATTCGCACTTACACCAACTACCATCTCCACACCATACCGCTACACGGCAGGAAATCACAAGGAAGGCTCCGCCCTACTCAAAGCCGCCGGCATACGCGATTACCAGAGGAAACTAGGATGTCTCCTCTTCGCAGCTGTCACCTGCCGTCCGGATCTATCGTACTCCGCAAGTCAGCTCGCCACCTACCTCAAGAAACCTGAAGCGGAACATCTGGCGGAGCTCGACCGCGCTCTTCACTACCTCGTCAGCACTCCGACAATCGGTCTAACCTACCATAAGAACGGAACGACAACACCTAAGCTAATCGGCTACGTCGACGCCGATCACGCCGGCGACGCCGACAACAGGCGCTCACGCACCGGCTACGTCTATCGCCTCGAGCCTATCGGACCTATCTCCTGGCAGTCGAGCAAGCAGGAGCTAATCGCCCTATTCTTAGCTGAAGCAGAATATATCGCACTCTGCTCAGCCACCAAGGAAGGATTGTATCTTCGCGAACTTCTGGAGGAGGCAAAGCTGGCTCAGTTACCCAGCTTCACCCTGTTCTGCGACAATCAATCGGCAAGTCGCATAGCCAACAAGAAAGGCTTCGCGAACAGAACGAAGCACATCGCCCTGCGATACTTCTTCGTAAAGGACGAGATCGAGAAGGGGAGACTCGAGCTGTCATACTGCCCCACGTCCGAGATGGCAGCTGACTACTTGACCAAAAAGCTCGGAAAGCAGAAATTCGAGTACTGCATGATGCTGACTGGACAAGACCACGTCATCAACAGTGACACTCCAGAAGCGAAGGGGAGTGTTGGAAACAATTGATTTAAAGCGCTTCTGTCGTGGCGAAACACCAAGTCACAAGCGAAGCAAAGCATATCGAAGCACCGGCGAGTCAACCCTTGGAGGTTGAAGTAACCGCTGGAGGTTACGCGAAAGTCAAAGGTCAGCAACCTTTGACCTGACAAGTACAGCGCGACAGCAAGGACACACAACTGACTCGTTACAGAGCAGTTGCCCGAGTCGTCACTGTATCGAACCGCAACAGCAACAATAAAACAGTTATAGCTGTATCCTTTCATATTCCTTGTACTCTTCTTGTATCTCTTTGCTTTAATCAACTTACTTTGCCCTCACATACCAGCGCAAGGTTGTTCAACAATTTTCACTAAGAAACGCTTCCGCTATTACATTGTATCAAAATGTCTAGGCGAGAATGAATGAACTAGCAGCATGCAGGAGTACAAGTAGTAAACCCTAATTGGGTTGTACCCCATATGGGCTACCCCACTACAGCCTACAAGTATAATATGCATAGTTTGACACACCCCCATAGGCAAAGTGGGGGAGAACAAGGGGTCACAAGACCAGTCAAGCAAAGCAAGCTCACGGTGGATCACAACGTCACCACACACTCTGAGCACAAGCAAAGGGCCAGAAGGCCAGTTCACATGCAGAGGTATATAAGCAGCAAGAACAGCACAGTGATCTCTACCTAGCAAGAGCAAGCATGCAGGTATATATATAGAGATCACAGTACAAGCAGAGTCTACAACAAGTGTGGAAACGTAGGCACAAGGCCTAACAGGGTACAAAAGCGCTGATGATCACCAGACGAATGTGCCTTGGTGAATATCTCAGCATTGTTGGCCTGGGTGGCCACATGAGTGTGGCGAAGCTGACCCCGCTGCTGCAGCTCTCGAGCCAGGAAGTAACGCAGAGCGATGTGCTTCGTTCTTTGCTCCAGTCAGTGCTTCTCGCACAAGGCAATGGCGGCCTTGTTGTCGACGTAGAGCACTGGAGGAGAACGAGGCCGCTCTCCCAGGTCAGTCAGCAGGTAAGTGAGCCAGCGTAACTCCTGTGCAGCCATGGCTGTGGCGTAGATCTCAGCCTCACAAATGGAGCTGAGAACAGAAGACGAGCGAGTAGAACGCCAAGAAACAGAACCTGAGCCAAGGCTGAAAGTGTAACCCTGTGACGACCGCTGTGTAGCCTGGTCGTCAACCCAAGAAGCGTCCGAGTGCCCAGTAAGAACCCCGTCTCTCTGCCCTCCAAGCACAAGCCCCATGCCCGACGTACTGCACAGGTAGCGCAGTACCCTCTTTGCAGCATCCCAGTGCACCTTTCGGTGTCGACCAGGAGCCACGTAGCGGGCCAGAAGGCCAAGAGGGTACGCAAGGTCAGGTAGAGTGCAGGTCATCAGGTACATGAGGCAGCCCACTAACTCTGGGTAAGGACCACTCGGCTCTACGGACTCGTCCGAAGGTGGAGCTAAGAGCGAGTGACCTGTAGCCAGAGGAGTGGACTGTGGCGAGGACCAGGTGAAGCCGAAGCGCTGAAGGACCGGCTGCACCATGTGTGACTGAGTCAGAGTGATGGTGCGGCGTGCTCTGTCCCGGGTGATCTGCAAGCCAAGGTAGCTGCGCAGCTCACCCAGGTCTGTGCACGTGTGTCTCTTCTGCAGCTCCGACTTCACCAGGGCGAGAGCCTCAGTGTCAGCAGTGGCAAAGACCAAGTCGTCGACGTACACGAGGATGTAGAACGGCGGCAGCGAAGTGTTGGTGCGCAGAAACAGCGACGGGTCAGCAGTCGCTGACCAAGAGCCGCAAGTGTCGTCCTCAGTGTGTCGTGCCACTCACGAGGCGCCTGGCGGAGACCGTAGACTGGCCGCCGGAGGCTCCAATGGGCACCAGGCGGGAACAACCCAGTGAAGCCAGGTGGGCGGCGCAGCCAGATCTCCTCGTGCAGGCTGCCCTGTAAGAAGGCTGTGCTGAAGTCCAGTGAGTGAAGCTCGTAGTCACGCTGAGCGGCAATGTGCAGCAGCACCCGAAGAGTGGTCATCTTCGGGGTGGGGGAGAAGGTCTGGAAGAAGTTGACTCCCTCTCGCTGACTGAAGCCTCGAGCAACGTAACGAGCCTTGAAGACAGGCGGAGAACCCGTCGGCCGCTTCACCCTGAAAATCCACATGCCATCAACGATGTTCGCCCTTGGGGGGGGAACGTCGTCGACGTAAGTGCCTGTGGACTTCCAGGATGCCATCTCTGCGTCCATGGCTGTCTGCCACTGAGAGGAGTAGGGGCCCGCGATCGCCTCAGCGTAAGAGCGCGGGGTCGGGATGTCTATAGCATCCGGGTCTCCCTCAGGGGCAAGCAGCATGGCCACGAGATGAGGCGCAATGGCCGCAAGACACTCAAGATCCTCCTGTCTGTCCTCAAGGACAGCCATGCCAAGAGCACACTCACCCCCGATGGACGGAGGACAGACAGACTCAGACTCAGCAACTAGACTGGCAGCGTAGTCTAGACGACAGGCAGCAGCAAAGTCGACAAGCTCAGCGACCAAGGCAGACGCAGCAGCAGACTCAAACGACGGGTCGGTGACAACAGTGGCTAACACACTCGTGACAGTAGGGTGCTCAGCACGAAACCGGTCAGACTCAGGGTCCGGAACGACAGGCAGAGAGGACGCAGGAGGAGACGGCAGAGGAACAGACTGCGGAGCAGAGAAAGGACGACGGACGACGAGGTGCGCGCTGGGGACAGCCGGCGAACGCGGACGAGGAACACGACGACTGGTACGACCAGAACGAACAGGCGAGACAGGACGCGACGCAGACTCACGACGCTCAGACGCAGTGTCTCCAGCAGTAGCACCCGCAGGCTCAGCACCTCCAGCCCCAGCAGCTCAAGGACCTCCAGTACGAGCACCTCCGGGACCAGCAACTCCAGCACCGCCAGTGGACAAAGGACCTCCACCACTCCCAGCTCCAGCTACGTCAGCAGCAGCACCTCCATCAGTAGAACTCCGAGCTCCAGCAGTGCGACGCTGACGGCGACCGTACCAGTCGCGGAGCTGCTGTGACGTGAGCGGCACACGCGGACGAAGGCGGCTACTCCAAGGAGACCGCGCAACAGCAGACTCAGAACCCCCAGCTCCAGGACCCGTAGCAGCTCCAGAACCTCCAGCACCAGCACTTGTAGCAGCTCCAGAATCTCCAGTGCCAGCACCCGTAGCAGCTCCAGAACCTCCAGCTCCAGCGCCACCAGCGCCAGCACCTCCAGCAGCTCCAGAACCTCCAGCGCCAGCACCCGTAGCAGCTCCAGAACCTCCAGCTCCAGCGCCACCAGCGCCAGCACCTCCAGTAGCTCCAGAACCTCCAGCTCCAGCGCCACCAGCTCCAGCGCCCCCAGTAGCTCCAGAACCTCCAGCGCCAGCACCCTCAGCAGCTCCAGAACCTCCAGCTCCAGCGCCACCAGCGCCAGCACCTCCAGGAGTAGAGTCACAAGCTCCAGCACCTCCCGCAGCAGGGCCCCCAGCTCCAGCAGCGCGACCCTGACGGCCAACGTACCACTCACGCAGCTGCTGTGGGGAGAGAGGAAGGAGGCGACGAGAGTGCAGCGGCGAGGCACCAGCGGAGCGACTACGGAGACGGCCGCTCCAGGGAGACTGCTCACCAGACGCCTCAGCACCCCTAGGCGCAGTACCCCCAGACTCAAAACCGCCAGACTCAGCACCCCCAGACCCCTCACACGCAGGCTCAGCACCTTTAGGCTCCACACCCTCAAGCTCCGCACCCCCAGGCTCAGTACCTCCAAGCCCAGCACCCCCAGGCGCCGCACCCCCAGGCTCAGCACCCCCAGGCTCAGCTCCCCCAGGCTCCACGCCTCAGCGCCCCCAGGTGCAGCACCCCCAGACTCAGTACCCCCAAGCTCAGCACCCCCAGACTCAGCACCCTCAGGCTCCGCACCCCCAGGCTCAGCACCCCCAGGCTCTGCACCCCCAGGCTCAGCACCCCCAGAAGTAGCACCCCGAGCAGGACCACCCGCAGCAGGACCTGAGTCACCAGTGACCTCAACCGGCGCAGTCAAGGGAGGAGGGTCAACCTGAGACACACCTGAAGGAGCAGGACCGGGAGCGGGGAGGGGGTCTACCTGGGGAGCACCTGGAGCGAGAAAGAGCGGCAGGGGGGGGGGAGAGGGGCAGTGCGGTAGGGGAAGAGACGGTAAAAGGGAACCGACTCGTCGAACGTGACGTCCTGAGATGCAAAGACACGGCGCGAGGTGGGGTGGTAAAACTGCCAACCAGGCGCGTCAGGGACAAAGCCAAGGAAGACACAGGGAACAGCATGGGCAGAGAGCTTGTCCGCGGTGGTATCGTGGACAAAGGCACGAGCACCCCAGACCCGGAAACGCGACGCATCGCCAACCTTCCCCGTCCACAGCAGCGTGGGCGAGGTCTCCGGCAAGGAGACACGGGGCCAGAGGTTGAGCTGATGCGCGGCGTACCGGACTGCAAACGGCCACAGAAAATGGGGGGCAGCCGCATGGATCATGGAGGTACGAGCGACCTCCATGACTAAGCCAATGCGGCGCTCAGCAACCCCATTCTGCTGCGGAGAGGCCGGAAGCGTGAACGACTGGGTGATGCCGTGCTCCGCACAGTAGGCTGCCAAGAGGTCTGAGGTGAACTCACCGCCTCTGTCAGAGTGCAGACGCAGGACAGAAAAGTCCCGCTGGAACCGCTCGCGGAGCTGGAGACGAACAGCGCGGATCCAAGGGATCAAAACATCAGGGACCTCCCCCTTGCTGCGCAAGGGGAAGACCATGGTGTAACGCGTGTAGTCGTCGACGACCAGCAGGAAGTACCGCTCGTGGCCCGGTCCGCGGACGAACGTGGGCTGGGCCCCACACGTCCAGGTGGAAAGTCTGCAGGGGAGCCTCTGTAAGAGGGAACGAGGAGGAGTGAGGAGCGGCGCGCTGCCGCCCCTCGACACAGGGAAGACAGGGAGGAGCAGGCGAGGGTGGGAGGGGAGGGAGAACCCTGGGAAGACCAGAGACAAGGACACGGCGGTGCATGCTACGAAGGCGCTGCACCGAGGGGTGACCAAGGCGGTGGTGCCAAAGGAGGGTCTGGTGCGACAAAGCGCGACACGAGCAGGGGGCCGCCAGCTGACCTGACGCAGACGCAGACGCAGCTACCTGAGGGGCCACTGTGGTCAGTGTGTACAGACTCGAGCCAGGCGCACGGGTAAACGTGGCCAGGTGTCGGCCCGTCCGAGCACACGTACAGTGAGTCACTCGCTGACTCGCAGGAGTGAACTGGTTAACCCCACCATCCTGAAGGTCAGCTCCACTCACCAAGTTCGTAGAGAACGAGGGGAGGTAGAGACCTGACAGCGAGCCAGACGGGGCGGCCGGACACGGCAGAACCGTGGAGTAGTGGGCAAGGACAGGACCCCCAGAGGGGTCCGCCAGGGAGACTGCAACTGGCCGACTAAGCGGCGTGAGTGTGGTGCAGTCGCGAAAGAAGGAGCGGGAAGCTCCTGAGTCAAGGGTGAAGGTGTGCAAGACCGTAGTAGGCGCAGTACCTGAGAGAGCAGACTCACCAACGCCTGAAGCAGCAGCCTCACCAGTACCTAGAGCAGGAGACGCACTAGCACCGAGAGCAGCAGCCTCACCAGCACCTAGAGCAGCAGACTCACGAGCACCTAGAGCAGCAGCCGCAATAGCACCAAGAGCAGCAGGGTCTATACCTGGGTCAGGCGGTACGCACAGGTAACAGGCACCGTCCGTACTAGTAGGCAATGCATACATGGCAGTGAGAATAGCATCATAGTCAAGAGCAAAGATATCTACCCTCTGCCTAAGCAGCTCCAGCCAGGTGGGGAGCTCAGCGTCATCGCCAAACTTGGTACGCCAAGCGTCGCTCAGACGGGCGAAGCAGCGGGACTGTGTGTGACCAGGCGTCCCGCAAGCCTGACCAGTCCGAGCACCTGTGCGAATGACGTACGGGCAGCGAACGGTACTATGAGACCCGCTACTCTGGGCGTACCACTCATGAAGCAGTTGGGGCGAAAGTGTCTCGCGCGGACGCCGCTGCAGCTGCAGCTGGCCACTACCAGACACTCCCGACTGCCCAGCTGCAGTGCGATGGCCACGACGGCTACCGCCACAACCCCAACTAGCGTACCACTCACGAAGCTGCTGGGGCGTGAGAGACTCGCGCGGACGGCACTGGAGCTGCATCTGGCCACCGCCAGGAGCAGCACGGGTAGTAGGTGCAGCAGCGCAGCAGGCAGGCAGGCAGGCAGGCAGGCAGGCGGCGCAGCAGCGTGCTCACCGGTGGCAGGGAGGGCCGGCGCGTGGCGGGCAGCGGGGCCGCAAACCTGGCTGCAGAGGAAGGCCACGTCAGCTGCAGGGTGGGGCAGTGTCGGCGGCAGTGGTAGGACGGGGCCGCATCGTCGGCAGTGCGGGGCCGTTACCCGGCGAAGCCGCTACGGCGGTAGGGCGAGGTCGCGCGGGCCTAAGGGCACCGTGACGGGTAGGCAGGTGACCGGGCGCGGGCTGTAGGGCAACGCGACGGGCAAGAAGGTGGCCGGGCGCGGGCTTAGGGCGACGCGACGGGCAGGCAGGGGGCCGGGCGCGGCTTAGGGCAACGCGTCTGGCAGGCAGAGGGCCGAGCGCGGGCGTAGGGCAACGCGACGGGCAGGCAGGGGGCCGGGCGCGGGCTTAGGGCGACGCGACGGGCAGGCAGGGGGCCGGGCGCGGGCTTAGGGCGACGCCAACGGTGGCAGAGGGCCGGGCGCGGGCTTAGGGCAACGCGTCGGGCAGGCAGGGGGCCGGGCGCGGGCTTAGGGCGACGCGACGGGCAGGTAGGGGGCCGGACGCGGGCCTTAGGGCGACGCGACGGGCAGGCAGGGGGCCGGGCGCGGGCTTAGGGCGACGCGACGGGCATGCAGTGGGGCAGGCGCGGGCTTAGGGCGACGCGACGGGCAGGTTGGGGGCCGGGCGCGGGCTTAGGGCGACGCGACGGGCAGGCAAGGCAGGGCGCGTGTGGGGCAGCGCGGTAACCGCAGGTAGGCATGCGTTCGGTGGGCCCAAGAACGGTCCTAACGGACGAACTGCTCTGATACCATATCAGAATGTCTAGGCGAGAATGAATGAACTAGCAGCATGCAGGAGTACAAGTAGTAAACCCTAATTGGGTTGTACCCCATATGGGCTACCCCACTACAGCCTACACAAGTATAACATGCATAGTTTGACACATTGTTCTTACCAGAATTTAGCCCTGCAAAGATCCTAAGGGCTTTTTCTCAGCCCAACAGAGAGGACCATGCCTCAAGGACCAAAGTCCCCAGGTTAGCCATAAGATGCTAGAAGCATTATCAGTTGTGTTGCACGTGGTGCCAACTCCATTGACTCGTTCTGTTGCAATCATAATGCCACATTTTTATTACAATTGATATAAGCTGGATCATTGTACTTATCTATTGAATGATTGTGTTCCCACAACGTTTGTACATCGTAGAGCTATGATGAGAACAACTGACTGTATAAGAGTACTGGGGTAAGTAAAAACAGTTTGAAGGCCATTGCAAATATATTTGCTTTGCGGTTAACGAATCTGCAAAAATCGCATCTCTCTTCTTTCTGTTCGCTTTCGCGCCATTCTCGGTGGACTGGTTTGGGATGCGAGATGGAACCCTAGTTCCTCCGGAGCACATTAGTAGAAACAAACGTGCAAGGCGCGTTACCTTCAGTCACCTTGTGACGCAGGCTTTGTCTCAGTCGCGTTTAACCGCGGCGACTTTTGCACTCTATTGACGATGACGGAACGGAATCATTCTTTGAGTAGCCTTGGTCTAATCTCACGACGGCAAGTCTGTCAAGTTCTACCATCATCCCAGTCAACACATCAGCAGACCCCTTCATTTCGTGGACGAACACCTTCCTCATGCTCAGGCAGCGGGAGAGCTTAGCGGAAATGCGACTCGAATTTGTTTTTCGCTGCCCCGTATTCTCGTCGTCCGAAGCGAAAGAGTCGCTGCTGCTGTCCTGCGACATCGAAGTTCCGCTCCCAAGCCTCCGAAGGTTCGGCTCCAACCAAACCAAAGCAGATCATCCCCCCCACTATGTGTTTCGGAGTGTTTGCTCTTCTCGGTTCGGGCAGCGGGCTCGCCTCCTCCGGATCCTCGAGAATTGCTCTTCGCCAGTTGAGCTTCATCCACTCTTCTCTCCGCCTTGGAAACTCCTTCCTGAACACTACAAAGCCCACCTGTCCTCGTCATTCCCACCACCACAGTAATTGCAATCCCAATTTGCCTTCGACTCTCGGACTCAGCTTCTAGCTCCTCGAGGCTTCGATCTGCTTCAGGTTTTAGCTTCGCCTCGCGTTTCGCCGGTGCGATTAGCCTACCGCTATGGCATCTCGGATTCCCCCGTCTCTTGCTGGATCTGCGCGCCGCGCTAACATCTTGAAGACGTGGCGGCACGCGATTGCAGTGCGCGTAGGACGCTTTAACGAGGAAGATAAGTGCGCTGTGCGCTCCCCCCGTGCGTCGCTCGGCTTCTCCCCTCTGCGACCCAAGCCCGTGGCTAAGCCGCCCAGCAAGAAGCCCAGGCCCAGGGATGTGATGGGTACCGCTACTGCTGTGAAGTCCAGAGCGGTGGAGAGGGGTCAAGCGACCGTCGCTGCTGCAGCAGCCAAAGCCGCGCCAGCCAAGGCGACGCCGGCTAAGGCGACGGAAGCTAAGCCGACGCCAGCTAAGGCAACGTCAGCTGAGGTGACGCCAGCCAAGGCGACGCCAGCTAAGGCGACGCCAGCTAAGGCGACGCCAGCTAAGGCGACGCCACCTAAGGCGACGCCAGCCAAGGCGACGCCAGCTAAGCTGACGCCAGCTAAGGCGATGCGTGCTAAGGCGATGCCTGCTATTGTGACGCCAGCGACGCCTGCTAAGGTGACTCAAGCAAGCCATACTGCCACGGTGAAGGCTGCAGGTGCAAGCAGCCCAGCAGCAACCGCAGCCGCAACAGCTCCTCTCACCCTGAAGGCGGTTCTTGTTGGCGGCACTGGAATCCCTAGACCTACAAGCAGCGCGTCAACAAGGGCTTCAGTAGGAGCGACGGGGAGTGGCATTCCCAAGCCAGGGAAGATAGAAGCCAAGTGATAGAGTGCCAAAAAAAAAAAAAAAAAAAAAAAAAAAAAAACGGCAGCAGCAGCAGCAGCAGATGAGATCCAGGGCGTGTTCAACGTGTATGTGAAGGGTCGTGTGTCGTGGGTGAGATGGCATGGCTGGTGGGGGCTAGAGGGAGGTGCATGGAGGGACTTACCCCTTTTTCCACCCTGCTTGCAGGGTGTTGTGGGAGAGATGGGAGGAGAGGTGGAGGAATGTGGTGAGCTGGAATGGGGAGGCATGGCATGAGGGGGAAGAGCATGCCCTTGGATCGGAATGCTCATGCTGACTGTGTGATTGAGGGGAATGCTCATGCTGACTGCGATCTGTTGCTGCACCGTGCACCTGCTTGGCTAATGAATAGTAGAAATAAGTTCTAAATATCATCATTTAGGTTTAAGCCCTTTGTTCTAGGTCTGTAGCTTGTAGTCGTTGATGCTATATTTATGTGTACGTATGCTGTTGATGTGCATTTTGTGCTTGTGTGTTGCCACTGAGTGATTCATGAAAGGGAGGAATGGTTGGTGTAATCGTATGGATGGGTGAAGCAGGGAGAAGCAACTTGATGGTTCCAGTGGAATGCGCATGCTGACTTGGTCAGCAGAGGAGGGGTGAAGCAAGGAGAAGTGGTGAGCAGGTGTGTGTGGTGAAGAATCATCATCAGGTTTGTGTAATGACCCTCATCACCTGATGCTCCCTCATTGACGCCCTTTGTTTCATTACCTCCAGCTTCAAGCAATGTCATTTCTGTTCGGATTCGCATTTCCTTCTTGAGTTTATGTCGCACTGCCGTTCTAGTCTGCAGTAGATTCTCTCAGAATCCCCTCACGGCCTGCCCTCATTTAAGAGCATTTAATTTCATACAAAATTGCCTTGTTGTCGCGTTCTCTGAACACAATCCCGTTTACATCCTCCACGCCTCTCCTCTCATATGCATCCATATTGCTCCGCTCTCATCCGTCGCTTGCTCTTTCAAATCTGATGCTTGGAAATCAAGTAAAGGGATACCTGAAAGCATATGTCATGGAACCTGATAAACTTGTTTTTATGACATATGCTCTCATCCCTCGCTTTCAGGGGGCACGACTTGCTTACATATGCTTCTTCTGAACAAGATGATTTCATTCAGTATGTCGTGCCAAATTCATCTGCTCATCATGCTTTCCAGCTCCTGCCAATTTCATCTAGTCACAAACATATCGGTATGCAGTTCCAATCTGACCATCTTCTGATGTTAACTGTCAAACATTATATATGTTACTGCAGTGTAGACTACAGTGGGTTAGCCTTTAGGGGGTACAATACTCTGGGGTTTCCTACTTGTACTCCCAATGTTCCTAATTCAAACACTTCGCTGATTCTGACATGGTATTACGAGCCTAGGTTAGGAACCTAGGACCGTTACTAAGGGCCCACCGTTTCCGCTCGAAGCGCCCTCGTGCGCCGTCCCTTCCTAGCGCCCTCGTGCGCCTCGCTCCTAGTGCGCCCTCGTGCGCCCTTCTTTTCTCCTGAGCTGCCCGTGCGCAGCCGCTAGCAGCCCGCACGCACGACCCGTTTTTAGGTCGCGTAGCCCGCTAGCCGCCCGCGCGCAGCCCGTTTCTTCAGCGCGCGGCCCGCTAGCCGCTCACGCCGTCGTCGCCGCCCGCGCGCAGCCCGTTCTGGCCTCGCGCGGCTCTTAACGCGGCCCGCTAGCCGCTCATCGACCGTCGCACGCCGCCGCCGCGTCCCCTTAGGCCGCCGCCCGTGCTAGCCCGCCGCCGCACGATCGCCGCCGCCCGCACGCCCGCAGCAGCGGCCCGCGCGCAGCCGCACCCTAGGTGCCGCCGCGCACCGTCTCTAGGCCCGCCGACGCGCCGCCCTACCTGACCGAGCCGCGCCGCCCCACCTACAGCAACTGCTGTCCCTATTCCTACTGCTGCTACTGCTACTGCCACTATGGACAGTCCTACTGTTCTCACTTTTGACGCTGAGGGCCGTCCGATTAAGTTCGATGTTTGGCTCGATGACCTCCACCTGTACCTCCAGATCACTGCCAAGGATGATGTTTCCCTTAATGACCACACGTCCGGCGCTGCTCCCGCACCTGCTGCTACTGCTGACAGTACTGCTCGCTCACAGTGGCAGACCCGTGACGCTCATGCTCGCCTAGCCGTTCGCAGCCACCTGCCGTTAGATGAGCGCGAGCATTTTGGCCAGCATAAGACCGCCAAGGAGCTGTACGATGCTGTCGTTGCACGCTACTCCTCCCCTGCTACTGCTGCGATAGGCCGTCTCTCGCTGCCGTACCTCTTCCCCGATCTGTTCGCCTTTGCCACCGTAGCTGACCTCATCACTCACCTCCGTACTAGTGATCTTCGCTACCGTGCCGCGCTTCTCCCCGATTTCCTAGCCAAGAACCCTCCCCCGATGTACCTCACACTCTACCACCTAGTCACCCGCCTCCCTGATTCTCTTCGCACTGTCAGGGACCACTTTCTCGCCCTCTCCCCCACCGACCTCACTGCCGACCTGCTCGAGAAGGAGCTCCTAGCAGCTGAGAAGAGCATTGTAGCTGTAGGTGCCTCTCGTGGCGACCCTCGCACTCCTTTCTTTGAGGGGTGCTCCCCCGTCCCCCTCCTCCCCTCCATTGCATCTGCTGCTGCTGTCGACTACCTCGGTGCTGAGGGGGTCGGGGCTGCGTCTGCTCCTGGTGGGAGGCGCAAGGGCGGTAGGGGCAAGGGGAGCAGGGGTGGCGGAGGTGGTGGCGGGGGCGGCGGGGGTGGAGGGGGCGGGGGTGGCGGCAGTGGTGGGAGTGGTGCTGGTGGTGGGGGGGTCAGTGGCGGAGCTGAAGGTGGTGGCGGCGGCGGTGGTGGGGGGGGGGGGTGGTGGTGGCAGTGCTAGCGGCGGTGGAGCTGGTGGCATGCGCGGTGGAGCGGTGCAGCGTGGGGGGTCTGGGGGTGGAGGTACCTGCACGTACGTTATTCGCACAGGTGACCGCACTGGCCAGACCTGTGGGAGGTTCCATACGGCGCAGCGCTGTTTCTTTCGCCTCGACGACGCCTGGCGCGAGCAGTTCCCTGACGCCTCTGAGCTGCCCCGCTGGGCTGATCTGCTTGAAAAGAACATTAATATCTTTTCTCTTGATTTTGATGCTATCCTTGCTGCTATGTATGCATTGACTATTAGTGTTGAGGGTGACTGTTACCTGAGTGTACCGCCCGACCCGGGTATTGGGACCAGTGAGGCTGCTGCTCTAGGTACTAGTGTGTCTGCTGCCCTAGGTCCTGGTGAGGCTGCTGCTCTAGGTGCTAGTGAGTCTGCTGCTCCAGGTGCTCGTGCGTCTGCGCCTGCTGGTACTGCGTCTACTGAGGCACTGCACACCTTCACACTGGACTCGGGTGCTTCCCGCTGTTTCTTTCGTGACCGCACTGTCCTTGAGCAGCTAGCTCGGCCGGTTGCTGTCTCCCTCGCTGACCCCTCTGGGGGCCCGGTCCTTGCGACCTCCTCCACTGTCCTCCCTTGTCCTGCGGCCCCGTCCGGCACTCTGTCGGGTCTTTACCTCCCCTCGTTCTCTACGAACTTGGTGGCGGGCTCTGCTCTACAGGACGGGGGTGTTCACCAGTTCACCCCTGCCTATGAGGGCAGTTCACCACTATACGGGGGTGTTCTGCCCAGTTCACCACTATACGTGTGCTCGGACGGGTCGCCATCTGGCTACCTTCACTCGGCAGCCGGGGTCGGACCTGTACACACTGACCACTGAGTCCCCTCAGGTAGCTGCTTCTGCGACTGCGTCAGGTCAGCTGTCGGCCCCCTGATCGTGTCGCACCCTGTTGCACCAGACCGTCCTCTGGCACCACCGCCTTGGTCACCCCTCAGTGCAGCGCCTTCGTGGCATGCACTCCCGGTACCTTGTCTCTGGTCTTCCCAGGGTTCTCCCTCCCCTCCCACCCTCGCCTGCTCCTCCCTGTCTTCCCTGTGTCGAGGGGCGGCAGCGCGCCACTCCTCACTCCTCCTTGTTCCCTCTTACAGAGGCTCCCCTACAGACTCTCCACCTGGACGTGTGGGGCCCGGCCCGCGTCCGTGGACAGGGCCACGAGCGGTACTTCCTGCTGGTCGTCGACGACTACACGCGCTACACCACGGTCTTCCCCTTGCGCACCAAGGGTGAGGTCCCTGATGTTTTGATCCCTTGGATCCGCGCTGTTCGTCTCCAGCTCCGCAAGCGGTTCCAGACGGACTTTCCCGTCCTACGTCTGCACTCTGACAGGGGTGGTGAGTTTTCCTCCGACCTCTTGGCAGCCTACTGTGCGGAGCACGGCATCCGCCAGACGTTCACGCTTCCGGCCTCTCCACAGCAGAACGGGGTTGCTGAGCGCCGCATTGGCTTAGTCATGGAGGTCGCTCGCACCTCCATGATCCATGCGGCTGCCCCCCATTTCCTGTGGCCGTTTGCAGTCCGGTACGCTGCACATCAGCTCAACCTCTGGCCCCGTGTCTCTGCTCCGGAGACCTCGCCCACACTGCGTTGGACGGGGGAGGTTGGCGATGCGTCGGTGTTACGGGTCTAGGGATGTCGAGCCTTTGTCCGCGATACGTCCGCGGACAAGCTCTCCTCCCGTGCCGTTCCCTGTGTCTTCCTTGGCTTTGTCCCTGATGCGCCTGGCTGGCAGTTTTACCACCCCACCTCGCGCCGTGTCTTCCCCTCTCAGGACGTCACTTTTGACGAGTCGGTGCCATTTTACCGTCTGTTCCCCTACCGCACTGCGCTGCTTCCCCCCCCGCCGCTCTTCCTCACCCCAGATGTCCCTTTGGTAGACCCCCTCCCTCCCAAGGGTCCTGCTCCCTCAGGTGTTTCCCAGGTAGACCCGGTCGAGCCTGTCGAGGTAGCTGTCGACTCTGGTCCTGCGAGGGGTACTGAGACTGAGGTTGCTGAGACTGGGGGTGCTGAGCCAGGGGGTGCTGAGACTGAGGGTGCTGAGACTGGGGGTGCTGGGGGTGCTGAGACTGGGGGTGCTGAGCCTGGGGGTGCTGAGCCTGGAGGTGCTGAGCCTGGGGGTGCTGAGACTGGGGGTGCCGAGACTGGGGGTGCTGAAACTGGGGGTGCTGAGATTGGAGGTTCTGGGGCTTCTGCGGGTGCTGGCGCTGAGGGTTCTGAGTCTGCTGTTGCACGGTCTCCTTGGAGTAGCCGCCTTCGTCCACGTGTGCCTCTCACCTCACAGCAGCTCCACGACTGGTACGGTCGCCGTCAGGGTCGCGCTTCTGGAGCTCGGAGTTCTGCCGCTGGAGGTGCTGCTGCTGACGTTGCTGGAGCTGGGAGTGGTACTGGTCCTTTGTCTACTGGAGGTGCTGGAGCTGCTGGGGCTGGAGGTGCTGAGCCTGCGGGTGCCACTGCTGGAGACACTGCTGCTGGAGACCCTGGGACTGGAGGTGCCGGTTCTGGGGGTGCTGCTGCTGGTGGAACTGGTCCTGGAGGTGCTGGTGCTGGGGGTACTGGAGCTGCTTGTGCTGGTGCCACTGCTCCGCCGCGACTGTTCTTCGCTCCGCCGTCTCCGTCGTCTCTGCCACCGCCTGACACTGTACTTCGTCAGGTTCTTAGCCTCCCGTCTTCGACTGGTCTTTCGTTACAACCTGGCTCACCGCTGCCTGCTCCTTCCCCTTACACTGAGCAGGTAGGGGGTCTTGCTGAGCGTCATGAGCCTGCGTCGCCTCCTGTCTCGCCTGTTCGCTCTGGTAGTACCGGTCGTCGTGTTCCTCGTCCGCGTTCGCCGGCTGTCCCCAGCGCGCACCTCGTCGTCCGTCGTCCTTGCTCTGCTCCGCAAACTGATTCTCTGCCGTCTCCTCCTGCGTCCTCTCTGCCTGTCGTTGCAGACCTTGCGTCTGACCGGTTTCGTGCTGAGCACCCTACTATCACGCGTCTGTTAGCCACTGTTGTCACTGACCCGTCGTTTGAGTCTGCTGCTGCGTCTGCCTTGGTCGCTGAGCTTGTCGACTTTGCTGCTGCCTGTCGTCTTGACTACGCTGCTAGTCTTGTTGCTGAGTCTGAGTCTGTCTGTCCTCCGTCCGTCGGGGGTGAGTGTGCTCTTGGCACGGACGTCCTTGAGGACAGGCAGGAGGAGTTTGAGTGCTTTGCCGCTGCTGTACCTCATCTTGTGGCCATGCTGCTTGCACCTGAGGGAGACCCGGATGCTCCAGACATCCCGACCCCGCGCTCTTACGCTGAGGCGATCGCGGGTGAGTACTTCTCTTCGTGGCAGATAGCCATGGACGCAGAGATGGCATCCTGGAAGTCCACAGGCACTTACGTCGACGACGTTCCCCCTCCTGGGGCGAACATCGTCAGTGGCATGTGGATTTTCAGGGTGAAGCGGCCGCCAGGTTTTCCGCCTGTCTTCAAGGCTCGTTACATTGCTCGAGGCTTCAGTCAGCGAGAGGGAGTAGACTTCTTCCAGACCTTCTCCCCTACCCCAAAGATGACCACTCTTCGGGTGCTGCTGCACGTTGCCACTCACCGTGACTACGAGCTTCACTCTCTAGACTTCAGCACAGCTTTCTTGTAGGGCAGCCTGCACGAGGAGATCTGGCTGCGCCGCCCTCCTGGCTTCACTGGGTCGTTTCCTCCTAGTACCCAGTGGAGCCTCCGGCGGCCAGTCTACGGTCTCCGCCAGGCGCCACGAGAGTGGCACGACACACTGAGGACTACACTTGCGGCTCTTGGGTTCGCGCCTTCTACTGCTGACCCGTCGCTGTTTCTGCGCACCGACACTTCACTGCCGCCGCTCTACATCCTCGTGTACGTCGACGATTTGGTCTTTGCCACTGCTGACACTGAGGCTCTCGCCCACGTGAAGTCGGAGCTGCAGAAGAGACACACGTGCACAGACCTGGGTGAACTGCGTAGCTACCTTGGCTTGCAGATCACCCGGGACAGAGCACGCCGCACCATCACCCTGACTCAGTCACACATGGTGCAGCAGGTCCTTCAGCGCTTCGGTTTCACCTGGTCCTCGGCACAGGCCACTCCTCTGGCTACAGGTCACTCGCTCTCAGCTCCACCTTCGGACGAGTCCGTAGAGCCGAGTGGTCCTTACCCAGAGCTAGTTGGCTGCCTCATGTACCTGATGACTTGCACTCGTCCTGACCTCGCGTACCCTCTTGGTCTTCTGGCTCGCTACGTGGCTCCTGGTCGGCACCGACCTGAGCACATGGCTGCTGCTAAGAGGGTACTGCGCTACTTGTGCAGTACATCGGGCATGGGGCTAGTGCTTGGAGGGAAGAGCCCAGTTGTTCTCACTGGGCACTCAGACGCTTCCTGGGTTGACGACCAGGCTACGCAACGGTCGTCACAGGGTTACACCTTCAGCCTTGGCTCTGGTTCAGTTTCTTGGCGTTCTACTCGCTCGTCTTCAGTTCTCAGCTCCGGTTGTGAGGCTGAGATCTACGCCACAGCCATGGCTGCACAGGAGTTGCGCTGGCTCACCTACCTGCTGATGTCAGTAATAACGGACTGGAATGATGAACTAGCAAGGATTGTGAGTACAAATATGAAACCCTAATGTTGTGACCCCCCTATAGGCTAACCCACTACAGCCTACACAAATACAACATGTATAATGTTTGACACACCCCCATAGGCAAAGTGGGGGAGACCTAGGGGTCACAAGACCAGTCAAGGCAAAGCAAGGCAACAACAAGCTCAGGGTGGATCTCAAGGATTCCACATAAATTCCGAGCACAAGCTAGTGGTCACAAGACCAGTTCACATGTAGGTTTATAACAGAGCAAGAGATACAGTGATCACAACCTAGCAAGAGTAAACATGCAGGTATAGATATATATAGTGATCACAGTACAAGCAAGTCAAGAGGTAAGTAAGTGAGGTCCAGTAGGCACAAGGCCTAGTAGAGTGCAGAAGCGCTGATGGTCACGAGGCTGAAGCGCCTTGGTGAACACATCAGCAGTGTTGGCCTCAGTGGCCACGTAGCGAATACAAAGCTGACCGCGCTGCTGCAGCTCACGAGCAAGGAAGTACCGCAGGGCGATGTGCTTCGTTCTGTGCTCCAGTCTGTGCTCCTCACACAAGGCAATGGCAGCCTTGTTGTCGACGTACAGTACTGGAGGAGAACGAGGCCGCTCTCCGAGGTCGGTCAGCAGGTAGGTCAGCCAGCGTAGCTCCTGGGCAGCCATGGCTGTAGTGTAGATCTCAGCCTCGCAACTGGAGCCGAGAACAGAGGAAGAGCGTGTAGAGCGCCAAGAAACTGAGCCAGAGCCAAGGCTGAAGGTGTAACCCTGAGACGACCGCTGAGTGGCCTGGTCGTCTGCCCAAGAAGCGTCTGAGTGCCCTGTGAGAACAACTCGGTCTCGCCCTCCAAGCACAAGCCCCATGCCCGACGTACTGCACAAGTAGCGCAATACCCTCTTAGCGGCATCCATGTGCTCCTTCCTGTGACGGCCAGGAGCGACATAGCGTGCAAGGATGCTAAGAGGGTATGCAAGGTCAGGTCGAGTGCAGGTCATCAGGTACATGAGGCAGCCCACAAGCTCTGGATACGGGCCACTCGGCTCTACGGACTCATCCGAAGGCAGAGCTGAGAGCGAGTGACCGGTAGGCAGAGGAGTGGACTGAGGCGAGGAGTACGTGAAGCCGAAGCGCTGGAGAACCTGCTGCACCATGTGTGACTGAGTCAGGGTGATGGTGCGCCGTGCTCTGTCCCGGGTGATCCGCAAGCCAAGATAGCTTGTCAGCTCACCCAGGTCTGTGCACGTGTGTCTCCTCTGCAGCTCCGACTTCACGTGGGCGAGTCCTGCAGTGTCAGCAGTGGCAAAGACCAAGTCGTCGACGTACACGAGGATGTAGAACGGCGGCAGCGAAGTGTCGGTGCGCAGGAACAGCGACGGGTCAGCTGTAGAAGGCGCGAACCCAAGAGCCGCAACTGTAGTCCTCAGTGTGTCGTGCCACTCACGAGGAGCCTGGCGGAGACCGTAGACCGGCCGCTGAAGCCTCCACTGGGTACCAGGAGGAAACGACCCAGTGAAGCCAGGTGGGCGGCGCAGCCAGATCTCCTCGTGCAGGCTGCCCTGCAAGAAAGCAGTGCTGAAGTCAAGTGAGTGAAGCTCGTAGTCGCGCTGAGCGGCTATGTGCAGCAGCACCCGAAGAGTGGTCATCTTCGGGGTGGGGGAGAAGGTCTGGAAGAAGTCAACTCCCTCTCGCTGACTGAAGCCTCGAGCCACGTAACGCGCCTTGAAGACAGGCGGAGAACCCGGCGGCCGCTTCACCCTGAAAATCCACATGCCACTGACGATGTTCGCCCCAAGAGGGGGAACCTCGTCGACGTAGGTGCGTGTGGACTTCCAGGAAGCCATCTCGGCGTCCATGGCTGTCTGCCACTGAGAGGAGTAGGGACCCGCCATCGCCTCAGCGTAAGTGCGCGGGGTCGGGATGTCTGGTGCATCCGGGTCTCCCTCAGGGGCAACTAGCAGGGACACGAGACGGGGCAAAGCAGCAGCAAGACACTGGAACTCCTCCTGTCTGTCCTCAAGGACGTCCGTGCCAAGAGCACACTCACCCCCGACGGACGGAGGACAGACAGACTCAGACTCAGACTCAGCAACAAGGCTAGCAGCGTAGTCTAGACGACAGGCAGCAGCAAAGTCAACCAACTCAGCGACCAGAGCAGACGCAACAGAGGACTCAAAGGTAGGGTCAGTGACAACAGTAGCAAGGAGACGCGTAACAGTAGGGTGCTCAGCACGATACCGGTCAGACTCAGGGTCCGGAACGTCAGGCAAAGAGGAAGCAGGAGGAGACGGTAGAGGGACACGCTGAGGAGCAGTAGAGGGACGCAGAGTCATGTAGTGAGTGCCTGGGACAGGAGGAGGACGCTCACGACGGACACGACTACCAGTGCGAGCACGACGAACAGGCGACGCAGGACGAGACTCAGGCTCACGACGCTCTGTAAGACCTCCTGTGGGACCAGTGTAAGGAGAGGGAGCAGGGAGAGGCGAGGTAGGTGGTAACAGTGACTGCGGCTGGACAGGCGGAGGACACTCTACGGAGGGAGGAGGACAAGGAGGAGGAGTCTGCCCAAGAACCTGCTGAAGGAGCGGTACGAAGTACGGTCGCGGTCGCACAGCGTCTCCGGAAGCAGAGGAGACTCCAGCGGCCGGGTCCTCAGTACCAGCAGGAGCTCCAGCGTCCGGGTCCACAGCACCAGCAGCAGCTCCACCGGCCGGGTCCTCAGCACCAGTAGTAGCTCCAACGCCCGGGTCCTCAGCAGCAGCAGCAGTGCCACCGCTCGAGTCCTCAGCTCCAGCAGCAGCTCCACCGTCCGAGTCCTCAGCACCAGCAGCAGCTCCACCGTCCGGGTCCTCAGCACCAGCAGCAGCGCCACCGCCCAGGTCCTCAGCTCCAGCAGCAGCTCCAACGTCCGAGTCCTCAGCACCAGCAGCAGCTCCACCAGGCGGGTCCGCAGCACCAGTAGCAGCTCCCACGTCCGGGTCCTCAGCACCAGCAGCAGCGCCACCCCCAGGGTCCGCAGCACCAGGAGCACCACTCCGAAGACTGCAGCGCCGTGTGTACCACTCGCGGATCTGCTGAATGGGGGGGAGCTCCTGGGTAGGAGGGGAAGTACCGGGACGAGCTCCAGCAGCACCTCTCCGGAGGCGGCAGTACTCGAGGTACCTCTCCTGCAGCTGCTGGGAGGAGAGGGCTCCTCCAGGTGTAGCACGCACAGGCTCAGCACCCCCAGACTCAGCACCCCCAGACTCAGCACCCCCAGGCTCAGCACCTCCAGGCTCCGCACCTCCAGGCTCCGCACCTCCTGGCTCAGCACCCCCAGGCTCCGCACCCCCAGACTCAGCACTCCCAGGCTCAGCACCCCCAGACGCAGCACCCCCGGGCTCAGCACCCCCAGACGCAGCACCCCCAGGCTCAGCACCCCTAGCAGGACGAGAGTCAACAGCTACCTCGACAGGCTCACCCGGGTCTACCTGGGACACACCTGAGGGAGCGGCACCCTGAGGGGGGAGGGGGTCTGGTACCTCAGCACCTGGAGCGAGGAAGAGAGGCGGGGGGGGGGAGCGGGGCAGTGCGGTAGGGGAAGAGGCGGTAGTAGGGGACGGACTCGTCAAAAGTGACGTCCTGAGAGGCCAGGACACGACGCGAGGTGGGGTGGTAGAACTGCCAGCCAGGGGCGTCCGGGACAAAGCCAAGGAAGACGCAGGGGACAGCGCGACGGGAGAGCTTGTCCGCGGACGTGTCGCGGACAAAAGCTCGGGATCCCCAGACCCAAAAACGCGACGCATCGCCAGCCTCTCCCGTCCAACGCAGTGTCGGAGAAGTCTCGGGCAAGGAGACACGGGGCCAGAGGTTGAGCTGATGCGCAGCGTATCGGACTGCAAACGGCCACAGAAAATGGGGGGCAGCCGCATGGCTCAAGGAGGTACGAGCGACCTCCATGACCATATTAATGCGGCGCTCAGCAACCCCATTCTGCTGTGGAGAGGCCGGAAGCGTGTACGACTGCTCAATGCCCTCCTGCTGACAGAAGGCCTCCAATAGGCCAGAGGAGAACTCCCCACCTCTGTCAGAGTGCAGACGCAGGACAGGGAAGTCGGAGCGGAAACGCTCACGGAGCTGGAGACGAGATCTGCGGATCCAAGGGATCAAGACATCAGGGACGTCACCCTTGGCGCGCAAGGGGAAGACCGTGGTGTAGCGCAAGAAGTCGTCAACAACAATCAGGAAGTACCTCTCCTGACCCTGACCACGGACGCGGGCTGGGCCCCACACGTCCATGTGGAGCGTCTGCAAGGGAGCAGTCGTCGGGGGAAAGGAGGAGGAGTGAGGAGCGGCGCGCTGCCGTCCCTCGACACAGGGAATACAGGGAGGAGCAGGCGAGTCGGGAAGGGGAGGGAGCACCCTGGGAAGACCAGCAACAAGGTCCCGTTTGTGCATGGCCCGAAGGCGCTGCACAGACGGGTGACCAAGGCGGTGGTGCCAAAGGACAGTCTCATGCGCCAGAGAGCGACACGAGCAGGGGGCGGACAGCTGACTTGACGCAGACGCAGACGCAGACGCAGCTACCTGAGGGGACTCAGTGGTCAGTGTGTAAAGGTCCGACCCCGGCTCCCGAGTGAAGGTAGCCAGGTGGCGACCCGTCCGAGCACACGTGCAGTGTGTCACGCGCTCGTAGGCAGGGGTGAACTGGTGAACACCTCCGTCCTGGAGCGCACTACCTGCCACCAAGTTCGTAGAGAACGAGGGGAGGTAGAGACCTGACAGCGTGCCGGACGGGACCGCCGGACAAGGAAGGACAGTGGAGGAGGTCGCAATGACCGGACCCCCAGAGGGGTCAGCAAGGGAGACAACAACTGGCCGAGCGAGTGGCTCAAGGACAGTGCGGTCACGAAAGAAGGAGCGAGAAGCACCTGAGTCCAGTGTGAAGGTGTGCAGTGCTGCAGTCGACTCAGTACCAGGGGGCACGGACGCACGAGCACCTAGGGCAGCGGCCTCACCAGGACCTGTGGGAGCAGACGCACTAGCACCTAGAGCGGCAGCCGGACTGGCCTGAATGCCCGGGTCGGGCGGAACACGCAAGTACTGAGCACCCTCTCCACTAATAGACATCGCATACATGGCAGTGAGAATAGCATCAAAGTCTAAAGCCCAAATATCAACACCCCTCTTTTCCAGATCAGCCCAGCGCGGCAGCTCAGTGGCAGCAGGAAACTGAGTGCGCCACGCGTCGTTAAGGCGCGCGAAGCAGCGCTGCGTGGGGTGCGGCCTCCCACACTGCTGGCCGCTGCGGTCACCTGTGCGAATGACGTACGTGCAGGTAACGCTACACTGCGCATACCACTCACGGGCGGCCTGAAGTGTCGGGGCGGGCTGCTGACTCTGCCCTCCGCCAGTGCCTCCACGACCACCACCCCCACCGCCGCCGCCCCGGCCACCTCCACCCCTGCCGCCGCCACGACCACCTCCGCCTCCGCTGCCGCCTCCACCACCACTCCCACCGCTGCTGTCTCCTCCCCCACTGCCGCCACTAGTCTCCCCAGCCGCGCCTCCACTCGCACCGCCTCCACCCCCACCTCCTCCGCCACCACCCCCACCCCTGCCCCCCTTGTTCCTGCGGCGCCCGCTCGAAGCAGACGCGGTCCCGACCTTCTCAGCACCAAGAAGGTCGACAGCAGCAGCAGAGGCGACAGAGGGGAGGAGGGGGGAAGGGGAACACCCCTCAAAGAACGGGGTGCGGGGGTCGCCACGAGAGGTGCCTACAGCGACGATGCTCGCCTCAGCTGCAAGCAGTTCCTTCTCGAGGAGGGCAACAGTGAGCTCAGTGGGGGAGCGAGAGAGGAAGTGGTCCCTGACTGCGCGCAGAGAGTCAGGGAGCCGGGTGACGATGTGGTAGAGAGTGATCCAGAGCGGGGGGGGGTTGCTAGTGAGAAACTCGGCAGGCATAGCAGCGCGAAAGCGGGCCTCACTAGTCTTAAGGTGGGTGATGAGGTCTGCGACAGTGTGAAAGGAGGCTAGGTCGGGGAACAGGTAGGGGAGAGTGAGGCGGCCTAGCGTGGCAGAAGCGGGTGAGGAGTAGCGGGCAACTACAGCGGTGTAGAGGTCCTTAGCAGTCTTGCACTGGCCGAAGTGCTCGCGCTCGTCTAGCGGCAGGGAGTTGCGAATAGCAAAGCGAGCGTGCGCATCACGGGTCTGCCACTGGGAACGCAGAGTGCTGTCAGCAGACGAGTCAGGGGCAGTGGCATGGCCTAGGGCATGGTCGTACAGTGAGATATCTTCCTTGGCAGTGAGCTGTAGGAACAGGTGCAGGTCATCGAGCCAGGTTTCGAACTTCACTGGACGGCCCTCGGCATCGAAAGCTAGAACTGGCGGACTAGCCATAGTGACAGTAGCAGCAGTAGTAGTGGCAGTAGTAACAGTAGTAGTAGGAAGCGTGGCAGCAGGAGCTGCAACGGCGCACTGGTGGCAGCTGCAGTGGTAGCAGTGTGCGCGGTAGGTAGAAAATAAACAGCAGTGAGATCGAGTGCCTCGCGGGCAGCGGCTGCAGAAGCGCACGGGCAGCAGCGGTGCACGGGGAACGGCAGTGCACGGGCAGCGGCGGCGCACGGGCAGCGGTGGCGCTCGGGAGGCAGCGGTGCGCAAGCAGCAGCGGAAGCAGCGGCGTACGAGCGGTTGCGGGCAGCGGGGCGTCTGCGAGCAGGCGACGAGCGGCTGCGGGCGGGCGGCCGCTGCGACGGCGGGCTGCGGGCCTGCGGGGCGTGCGCGAGCGGCAGCGGCTGCTGGCCTGCGGCGCACTAGCGGTAGCGGGCGACTCGCGGGCGGCGGCTGCAAAGGCGCACGGGCGGCAGCGGCTTATGCGCACGGGCAGCAGCGCCGACAGCGCACGGGCGGCTGCAGCAGCGAGCGGTGCGCAAGCAGCAGCGGCAGCAGCGCACGGGTGGCAGCGGCGTCGGTGCACGGGCGGCAGCGGCGTCGGCGGACGGGCGGCTGCGGGCAACGGGCGTGCGGCAGCTGCGGCGGCGAGCTGCGGGCCTGCGGGGCCACGGCGGGGTGTGCGCGAGCGGGCGACGGGCGGCTGCAGCAGCGGGCGCGTCAGCGAGGCGCACAGGCAGCGCGCGGGCAGCGTGCGGGGCCGCGCGTAAAGAAAACAGCCGCGCGCGTGCGGCTAGCGGGGCGCGCGCAGCGAAATCGACCGCGCGCGGGCGGGTAGCGGGATACGCGCGCTAAAAAAAAAAAGTCGAGTCGCGCGCGGGCGGCTGGCGGGCTGCGCGCGCGCGGTAGGTAGGAGGCGCACGAGGGCGCGTAGGCGCACGAGGCGCACAGTAGGTAGGTAGGTATGTAGGTAACGGTGGGCCCTAAGAACGGTCCTAGCGAAGGACCTGCTCTGAAACCATGTCAGTAATAACGGACTGGAATGATGAACTAGCAAGGATTGTGAGTACAAATATGAAACCCTAATGTTGTGACCCCCCTATAGGCTAACCCACTACAGCCTACACAAATACAACATGTATAATGTTTGACAGCTGAGTGATTTGGGAGAGCGGCCTTGTTCTCCTCCAGTGCTGTACGTCGACAACAAGGCTACCATTGCCTTGTGTGAGGAGCACAGACTGGAGCACAGAACGAAGCACATCGCTCTGCGTTACTTCCTGGCTCGAGAGTTGCAGCAGCGTGGTCAGCTTCGTCTGCGTTACGTGGCCACTCAGGCCAACACTGCTGATATATTCACCAAGGCACTTCAGTCTGGTGATCATCAGCGTTTCTGCACTATGCTAGGGCTTGTGCCCACCTTTCCTCACTTACTGTATGCTTTGCCTGTACTGTGATCTCTCTCTATATATATATATATACCTGCATGCTTGCTTTGCTAGATCAAGATCACTGTGTTGTTTGTGCTGCATATATGCCTCTGCATGTGAACTGGCCTTGTGGCCCTTTACTTGTGCTCAGAGTGTGTGGTGACGTTGTGATCCACCCTGAGCTTGCTTTGTCTTTCTTGACTGGTCTTGTGACCCCTTGTTCTCCCCCACTTAGCCTATGGGGGTGTGTCAAACATTATATATGTTACTACAGTGTAGGCTACAGTGGGTTAGCCTTTAGGGGGTACAATACTCTGGGGTTTCCTACTTGTACTCCCATTGTTCCTAGTTCAAACACTTTGCTGATTCCGACATTAACTTGCTGCAGCAACGCATGCCAGTTCAGTCAGTGCTTGGTGGTTCCAGTACCTATTCCAAGTTCACCTGCTCATGATGCTATCAGCATTTCATCGCAACTTCGCCAGCTGATGGTGCATTGACTAACGCATCCTCTGCAGCATCTCACGGCAGTCTCTTCTGCTGATGATTCCATCAGTATTTCAATTGTGTTTGATGAGTCCAGTAACTCATGCCGAATTCATCCACTCATAATGCTTGCTGGTTGCAGTTCAGTAAATCTGCCAAATCTCACCTGCGCATGTTGCTTGCAGCATCTCATGGTGGAATGTTTGAATTTACCTGGTACAAATGTTTGGAATAAATCGAAGCTAGCACAAGCAGATGAGACCAAAACTACGATATCTCCAGGCTTGGCATAGCTGGATACCACGGTTACTGCTGTTACCATATTCAGGATTTCTTGAAAGAGTATATTCAGCAATTGAAATGCTTGTAACAGAAGAGCGATTTGCCGTACCAGTTGTTTCCTGGATGGTATTTTCACCATATCCACCTACCCATTGCCTATTTGAATCATTTGTCAAGTTATATTAAATATGTAGCTTGCTTGCTGTAGATACTGTAGTCATTATTATCAACTGTTTGGTGGTGCACCATCTTCTCTTGCCTATTTGTACTTCATTCTTCATAGTGTACCCCCCTCTTTCTTTGGCCAAACACTTCCCTCTCGACCATCACGTTCTACCCTACACTCCTAAGCCTAGTGCTTACTTTGACATGGTGTCAGAGCTGGTTCTTTCCTAGAACCTTCTCTTTTCTTTAAGATCAATGGGCCCACACCCGTCCCTACGGAGCCCCACACCCGTCCCGTGCGTGGCGCCCTGCGCCCGACGCGTTCGTCGCCCGTCGCGCCCTCCGCTCTGCCCATCCCGTCCCCTGCTCGTTGCGTCTGTCTCGCCCCTGCTCGTCCGTCGCGCCCCTGCCCGTCCGTCGCGCCCCTGCTCGTCCGTCGCACCCCTGATCGTCCGTCGCGCCCTGCCCGTCCGTCGCGGCGCCCGTTTCTTCCCGTCGCCGCGGACGCCAGCGACTGCCGCCAGCACCAGCGCCAGCACCAGCACCTGCGGCTGCCGCCAGCGCCAGCGCCAGCGCCTACGCTGGCGCGGACGCTCGCGCAAGCTACTCCGTGCGCCGCCCCCCCCCCTTCCTTTCCGCGGCTTCTGCCGTGGGGGGGGGGGGGGGGGGGGGGGGGGGGGGGGGTGGGGAGGTGTGGGGGTGGCGGTAAGAGATGTGCGAAGGGGGGTGAGGACTTGGAGGTTATTAACGGGGGGGGATCGCATTGAGCTTGCGCGCTCATGCCCACCTAGCCCACCTCCTCTCCTCATCGGGACTTGGGGGTTCTTAACGGGGGGGGATCGCATTGAGCTTGCGCGCTCATGCCCACCTAGCCCACCTCCTCTCCCTTTCCTCTTCTCTCCTCCCCTCTTGCCTCCTCCTTTCCTACCTCTCTCAATCATCTTCCACTGCTCCTGGTTTACTCCTTCAGGGGGTGCTGATTGCGCAGGTTACTACCGCAAGCAGGCTAAGGGGGTGTGTCAAGTTATGTTAAATATGTATCCTGCTTGCTGTAGATGCTGTAGGCTGTAGTGGGGTAGCCCATAAAGGGTACAACCCAATGTTAGGGTTAGGATATGTACCCAACTCTGTTTCAATTCAAGTCATTCCTGTCTCTAGTTTCTAACATGGTTTCAGAGCAGTAGGTCCGTAGGACCGTTTTTTTTTCGGGCCCACCTACCGCTACCCCACGAATGAGCCTGTGACTGTGCCTGTGACTGTCTCGCCTCCTGTTTACTGTTGTCCCGCGCGTGTCGCCCTTCCAGCCCGCGCGCACCTTCCTGCACGCGCGTCGCCCTGCGCAGCCCGCAAAGAGCCCGTGCAGCCCGTGCCGAGTCGCGCGCAGTCCGCTGCAGCCGCGCGTAGCCCGCCCCGAGCCCGCACAGCCCGCGCCGAGCCGCGCGCAGCCTGCTGCTGCCACGCACAGCCCGCGCCGAGCCCGCGCAGCCCGCGCCGAGCCCGCGCAGCCCGCGCCGAGCCCACGCAGCCCGCTCCGAGCCGCGCGCAGCCCGCGCCGAGCCCGCGCAGCCCGCGCTGCGCCGCGTGCAGCCCGCTGCTGCCTCGCGCAGCCCGCGCGCGGCCCGTCGCAGCCCCGCGTGCTGCCCCGCGCAGCCCGCGCTGAGCCCGCGTGGCCCGCACAGCCCGCGCGAGCCACGCGCAGCCCACTGCTGCCTCCCGCAGCCCGCCCCGAGCCCGCGCAGCCCGCACGCGGCCTGCTGCTGCCCCGCGCACCGCTCGCGTGGCCCGCCTAGCCCTGCCTGCCTGCCGGCCTGCCTGCCTGCCGGCCTGCCTGCCTGCCTGCCTGCCTGCCTGACTGCCTGCCTGCCTGCCTGCCTACCTGCCTGCCTGCCGGCCTGCCTACCTGCCTACCTGCCGGCCTACCTGTCTGCCTGCCTGCCTGCTCCTCCCTGTATTCCTTGTGTCGAGGGGCGGCAGCGCGCCGCTCCTCACTCCTCCTCGTTCCCTCCCACAGAGGCTCCCCTGCAGACTCTCCACCTGGACGTGTGAGGCCCAGCCCGCGTCCGTGGACAGGGCCACGAGCAGTACTTCCTGCTGGTTGTCAACGACTACTCGCGTTACACCACGGTCTTCCTCTTGCGCAGCAAGGGGGAGGTCCCTGATGTTTTGATCCCTTGGATCCGCGCTGCCCGTCTCCAGCTCCGCGAGCGGTTCGGGACGGAGTTTCCCGTCCTGCGTCTGCATTCTGACAGAGGTGGTGAGTTCTCCTCAGACCTCTTGGCAGCCTTCTGTGCAGAGCACAACATCCGCCAGACGTTCACGCTTCCGGCCTCTCCGCAGCAGAATGGGGTTGCTGAGCGCCGCATTGGCTTAGTCATGGAGGTCGCTCGTACCTCCATGATCCATGCGGCTGCCCCCCATTTTCTGTGGCCGTTTGCGGTCCGGTACGCCGCGCATCAGCTAAACCTCTGGCCCCGTGTCTCCTTGCCGGAGACCTCGCCCACACTGTTGTGGACGGGGAAGGTTGGCGATGCGTCGCGTTTCCGGGTCTGGGGTGCTCGTGCCTTTGTCCGCGATACCACCGCGGACAAGCTCTCCGCCCGCGCTGTTCCCTGTGTCTTCCTTGGCTTTGTCCCTGACGCACCTGGTTGGCAGTTTTACCACCCCACCTCGCGCCGTGTCTTTGCGTCTCAGGACGTCACGTTCGACGAGTCGGTTCCCTTTTACCGTCTCTTCCCCTACCGCACTGCCCCTCTCCCCCCCCCGCCGCTCTTCCTCGCTCCAGGTGCTCCCCAGGTAGACCCCCTCCCCGCTCCCGGTCCTGCTCCTTCAGGTGTGTCTCAGGTAGACCCTCCTCCCTTGACTGCGCCAGTCGAGGTCACTGGTGACTCAAGTCTTGCTGGGGGTGGTCCTGCTCGGGGTGCTACTTCTGGGGGTGCTGAGCCTGGGGGTGCGCCGCCTGGGGGTGCTGGGCTTGGAGGTACTGAGCCTGGGGGTGCGGAGCTTGAGGGTGTGGAGCCTAAAGGTGCTGAGCCTGCGTGTGAGGGGTCTGGGGGTGCTGAGTCTGGCGGTTTTGAGTCTGGGGGTACTGCGCCTAGGGGTGCTGAGGCGTCTGGTGAGCAGTCTCCCTGGAGCGGCCGTCTCCGTAGTCGCTCCGCTGGTGCCTCGCCGCTGCCCTCTCGTCGTCGACCCCCTCTCTCCTCAGTGCAGCTGCGTGAGTGGTACGTTAGCCGTCAGGGTCGCGCTGCTGGAGCTGGGGGCCCTCCTGCGGGAGGCGCTGGAGCTGGTGACACTGTTCCTCGAGCTGTTTCTACTGGAGGCTCTGCGGCTGCTGAGGGTGCGGGCGCTGGAGGTTCTGGAGCTGCTGGAGGTCCTGGTGCTGGTGGCGCTGGAGCTGGTGGTTCTGGGGCTGCTGAGGGTGCGAGCGCTGGAGGTTCTGGAGCTGCTGGAGGTCCTGGTGCTGGTGGCGCTGGAGCTGCTTAGGGTGCTAGCACTGAGGGTGCTGGCACTGGAGGTTCTGGAGCTGTTGGGGGTGCTGGCGCTGAGGGTTCTGAGTCTGCTGTTGCGCGGTCTCCTTGGAGTAGCCGCCTTCGTCCGCGTGTGCCTCTCACCTCACAGCAGCTACACGACTGGTACGGTCGCCGTCAGGGTCGCGCTTCTGGAGCTAGGGGCTCTGCTACTGGAGGTACTTCTGCTGCCGTCACTGGAGCTGGGAGTGGTGCTGGTCCCGGAGGTGCTCGTACTGGGGGTACTGGAGCTGCTGGGGCTGGAGGTGCTGAGCCTGCGGGTGCTGCTGCTGGAGACACTGCGGTTGGAGACCCTGGGACTGGGGGTGCAGGTTCTGGGGGTGCTGCTGCTGGTGGAGCTGGTCCTGGAGGAGCTGGTGCTGAGGTTTCTGGAGCTGCTGGAGGTGCTGGAGCTGCTGGGGGTGCTGGAGCTGCTGGTGCTAGTGGCACTGCGCAGCCGCGCCTGACTCTGTGCTTCGCCAGGTTCTTAGTCTCCCTTCGTCTACTGGTCTTCCGTTACAGCCTTGCTCACCGCTGCCTGCTCCTTCTCCTTACACTGAGCAGGCAGGGGGTCTTGCTGAGTGTCGTGAGCCTGCGTCGCGTCCTGTCTCGCCTGTTCGTCCTGGTCGTACCGGTCGTCGTGTTCCTCGTCCGCGTCAGCCGGCTGTCCCCGGCACACGCCTTGTAGCCCTGCGTCGGTCCCCTACTCCGGAGCGTACTCCTCTTCCGTCTCCCCCTGCGTCCTCTTTGCCTGACGTCGCGGACCCTGAGTCTGACCGGTTTCGTGCTGAGCACCCTACTATCACGCGTCTGCTAGCCACTATTGTCACTGACCCGTCGTTTGAGTCTGCTGCTGCGTCTGCCCTGGTCGCTGAGCTTGTTGACTTTGCTGCTGCTTGTCGTCTAGACTACGCTGCTAGTCTTGTTGCTGAGTTTGAGTCTGTCTGTCCTCCGTCCGTCGGGGGTGAGTGTGCTCTTGGCACGGACGTCCTTGAGGACAGGCACGAGGACCTTGAGTGTCTTGCAGCCGCTGCGCCTCATCTCGTGGCCATGCTGCTTGCCCCTGAGGGAGACCCGGATGCTATAGACATCCCGACCCCGCGCTCTTACGCTGAGGCGATCGCGGGTGAGTACTCCTCTCACTGGCAGACAGCCATGGACGCAGAGATGGCATCCTGGAAGTCCACAGGCACTTACGTCGATGAGGTTCCCCCTCCCGGGGCGAACATCGTCGATGGCATGTGGATTTTCAGGGTGAAGCGGCCGCCGGGTTCTCCGCCTGTCTTCAAGGCTCGTTACGTTGCTCGAGGCTTCAGTCAGCGAGAGGGAGTCGACTTCTTCCAGACCTTCTCCCCCACCCCGAAGATGACCACTCTTCGGGTGCTGTTGCACGTTGCCGCTCAGCGTGACTACGAGCTTCACTCCCTGGACTTCAGCACAGCCTTCTTACAGGGCAGCCTGCACGAGGAGATCTGGCTGCGCCGCCTACCTGGCTTCACTGGGTCGTTCCCTCCTAGTACCCAGTGGAGCCTCCGGCGGCCAGTCTACGGTCTCCGCCAGGCGCCTCGTGAGTGGCACGACACACTGAGGACTACACTTACGGCTCTTGGGTTTGCTCCTTCGACTGCTGACCCGTCGCTGTTCCTGCGCACCGACACTTCGCTGCCGCCGTTCTACATCCTCGTGTACGTCGACGACTTGGTCTTTGCCACTGCTGACACTGAGGCTCTCGCCCTGGTGAAGTCGGAGCTGCAAAAGAGACACACGTGCACAGACCTGGGTGAGTTGCGCAGTTACCTTGGCTTGCAGATCACCCGGGACAGAGCACGCCGCACCATCACTCTGACTCAGTCACACATAGTGCAGCAGGTCCTTCAGCGCTTCGGCTTCACCTGGTCCTCGCCACAGTCCACTCCTCTGGCTACAGGTCACTCGCTCTCAGCTCCACCTTCGGACGAGTCCGTAGAGCTGAGTGGTCCTTACCCGGAGTTAGTGGGCTGCCTCATGTACCTGATGACCTGCACTCGTCCTGACCTCGCGTACCCTCTTGGCCTTCTGGCACGCTACGTGGCTCCTGGTCGGCACCGAAAGGTGCACATGGATGCTGCGAAGAGGGTACTGCGTTACTTGTGCAGTACATCGGGCATGGGGCTCGTGCTTGGAGGGCGGAGAGACGTGGTCCTCACTGGGCACTCAGACGCTTCTTGGGTTGACGACCAGGCTACACAGCGGTCGTCACAGGGTTACACTTTCAGCCTTGGCTCTGGTTCTGTTTCTTGGCGTTCTACTCGCTCGTCTCCAGTTGTGAGGCTGAGATCTACGCCACCGCCATGGCTGCTCAGGAGTTACGCTGGCTCACCTACCTGCTGACCGACCTGGGAGAGCGGCCTCGTTCTCCTCCAAGGCACTTCCGTCTGGTGATCATCAGCGCTTTTGTACTTTGCTAGGCCTTGTGCCTACGTTTCCACACTTACTGTAGCCTTTGTATGTACTGTGCTCTATATGTATACCTGCATGCTTGCTCGTGCTAGGTATTGATCATTGTACTGCTCTTGTTGCAAATACCGTATAGTTCTGGCTAGAAGACCCGCCGGTAAGAAGGTCCCCCGGGACTCTTGAACGGGTAGGGGGACTCTTATTGTGGCAGATTTTGTGAGGACCCCCCCTTAGCCCCTAATTATCATAAGACCCCCCTTTTCTGTATACACTGGTTATAATTGCTATTGTGCATCAGTTTTTACTGGAACATGTTCAAATTCTGGCACATTTTTTGTGTCAGACTCGAATTCTGACACTCTACTGACGGGTCGCTCGCGCGAAATTCGCGCGAATTCGTTACAAATATAAGACCCCCCCACCCGAACTTGAGCTGTACACCCTAAAAAGCAGATTGATAAGAGACAAATAGGTGTACCTCGGGTCTTAAAATTTTGCAACCGCCAAGATGTCCACCCTAGCAGTTTTTCAAGCAATTCTAGAGAGTCCCCCGGGTCTTCTAGCCGGAACTATACGGTATATATTCAACTCTGCATGTGAACTGGTCTTGTGGCCCTTTGCTTGTGCTCAGTGTGTGTGGTGACGTTGTGATCCACCCTGAGCTTGTTTTGCGTTTCTTGACTGGTCTTGTGACCCCTTGTTCTCCCCCACTTTGCCTATGGGGGTGTGTCAAACTGTATATGTTATATACTTGTGTAGGCTGTAGTGGGGTAGCCCATAAAGGGTACAACCCAATGTTAGGGTTAGGATATGTACCCAACTCTGTTTCAATTCAAGTCATTCCTGTCTCTAGTTTCTAACATGTAGTCATTATTATCAACTGTTTGGTGGTGTACCATCTTCTCTTGCCTATTTGTACTTCATTCTTCATAGTGAACCCCCCTCTTTCTTTGGCCAAACACTTCCCTCTCGACCCTCACGTTCTACTCTAGGCTCCTAAGCCTATGCTTACTTTGACATCATTGCATCCCCAGTGCCTAAATTCGAACTTTACGAGTTTGTTTGAACCCTTGAAAGTACATTACTAGTGGAACTTCTACAACTCACAAGCCCTTTTTTACGGATGAACAAGCCAGGATTTATTCAAACGCTCTATTCAGCTGGTACTTTGTAAAGAATCTCACAATTTGGGTGTACACATCCATAACAACAGAAGTGGCGAACAGGAAATCCAGGTGTGCATAATCTGGAATGTAGAGCACCTCCTCGGGTCGTCGTGTCAGCTTGGAAATGAGCCATTCCACGTCAGCAGGCACTGCTAGGGAGTCTCTACCACCGTACGCTATAGCGAGCCGTGTTGTAGAGGGGAAATCTGAGGCACGAAAGAATGGCGGTGTGCTTTGATGGTATCGCAGCCAGTTCTTAATGAATCCGTAGTCAAACTGCTTCCACTCTCCCGAGCGAACCACTGACAAGGATTGGGTTAAGTGATATAGGACACAGGGTAGAAGGAAGTAAACACATGCAGAGGTAATGGAATCAGGAAAAAGTAAATAGCAGGAACTACCGTATGAAAAGAGGATCAGTTTTCACATGGTGTGCTAGCTCCAATGGAAACATTTTTTAGTTGACTCAAAATAGGATACATGGTGTACAAGGTTCAATGGAAACATCAGCAAGGCACTGGGTGACGGTGCAGAGATTTGTTATGGAAGAAATCCACTGCATTCTTGTACATCAGAATGCAAAACAAAAGCCACAAGACTGTACTTACTCTGGCCGAAATGAGCCATGTTCTTGACAGACGATGCGAGAGGGAACCAGGGGACAAGCTTGGCAATGTACCGAATGTCAATGCAGCAGTTGGGACCTGTGCGGTGGAGGGTGAGTGCATGGGAAAGAAGCAGAAGGTTAGTGCAAGGAACTTAAAAGGAAGGTTACCACATCGTTATATATATAAATCTCTATACCGACAGAGTTCGTTTATGGGGGACTAAATGGGGAGGGAAGAGAGAAATGATTTTACAGCAACTGGAGTGAATCTTCGGAGCAACAAAAGACAAAAGAAAAGAGGAGATTTGGAAATCCACGCGAACAGATACACAACAAAACAAATCACACAAGTACTCAGCTGCTCAGAGGTGAGGTGGTGAGGCAGTGAGGTGGTGAGGTTGTGAGGCAGTGAGGTTGTGAGGCAGTGAGGTGGTGAGGTGCATCCATGCCTGTGAATGCGGAGAGCAGGGAGGAGCAGTTGATGCGAGGAGAGGCGCAGGCGGTGGCAACCACCAGCTCGCCCAATGCACTGGTGAGAGGAAGTAAGGGGTCACACATGGAGGGGTGGCGCGTGGAAGAGTGGCACGTGGGGGATTCACACTTGGAGTGGCACGTGGGGGATTCACACTTGGAGTGGCACTGGAAGAGTGGTACAGGAAGTGGGCTGCTGCAATGGCAGCCAGCATCTTGCATAATGCACCGAAGGAGAGTGGGTGGCACATGGAGAATCATCCAGCAACAAGGGGTGACACAGGAAGGGGTGGCACGGAAAGGGGTGGCACGGGAAGGGGTGGCACATCAAGAAGGCACATGAGCGTGGTACACGAAGTGGGAGCCTCCAGTGGCACCCACAAGCTCGCCGAATGTAACATACTGATCACCTGACGGAGCGTTCACTCCTCGCTGCACTCATACCCTCACAGCACTTGTGCACTCCTTGCTGCACTCACTTGCGCAGGCTGAACTCGTGTAGACGCGTTGCTCTCACCAGACACCAGCTGGAGGGGATGGAGGAAAAGCGGAGGAGGGCAAGGAGAGGGAAGTCCTCACACCCTCACAGCACTCTCACAATACTTACAGCCTTGCAGCACTCACTTGCGCAGGCTGAACTCGTGTAGACGCGTTGCTCTCACCGGACACCAGCTGGAGGGGATGGAGGAAAAGCGGAGGAGGGCAAGGAGAGGGAAGTCCTCACACCCTCACAGCACTCTCACAATACTTACAGCCTTGCAGCACTCACTTGCGCAGGCTGAACTCGTGTAGACGCGTTGCTCTCACCAGACACCAGCTGGAGGGGATGGAGGAAAAGCGGAGGAGGGCAAGGAGAGGGAAGTCCTCACACCCTCACAGCACTCTCACAATACTTACAGCCTTGCAGCACTCACTTGCGCAGGCTGAACTCGTGTAGACGCGTTGCTCTCACCAGACACCAGCTGGAGGGGATGGAGGAAAAGCGGAGGAGGGCAAGGAGAGGGAAGTCCTCACACCCTCACAGCACTCTCACAATACTTACAGCCTTGCAGCACTCACTTGCGCAGGCTGAACTCGTGTAGACGCGTTGCTCTCACCAGACACCAGCTGGAGGGGATGGAGGAAAAGCGGAGGAGGGCAAGGAGAGGGAAGTCCTCACACCCTCACAGCACTCTCACAATACTTACAGCCTTGCAGCACTCACTTGCGCAGGCTGAACTCGTGTAGACGCGTTGCTCTCACCAGACACCAGCTGGAGGGGATGGAGGAAAAGCGGAGGAGGGCAAGGAGAGGGAAGTCCTCACACCCTCACAGCACTCTCACAATACTTACAGCCTTGCAGCACTCACTTGCGCAGGCTGAACTCGTGTAGACGCGTTGCTCTCACCAGCTGGAGGGGATGGAGGGGAAGGGAGACGAGGGGAGGGGGAAGGGAGACGAGGGGAGGGGGAAGGGAGCGGGGAGGAGTGAGGAGAGAAAACGGGTGAGGAGAAAGTGTGGTGGTGGAGGGGAACTCGAAGGTGTCCTCTGGTGGATGGAGGAGACACGGTGTGATCTGTTGCTGTTATCTCCATGTGAGGCAAAAGAGAATGTTTGAGAATTCTCAAGTATACCCCAGTGGCATACTGATGGAAGGGAAGGGACCTGGTGTGATGTGTACTGATGATAATCTCCACGTACGTGCATGAAGCTTTGGGGTGAGAGGGTACAAATATGAGATGTGGGGTGAGTGGACAGGGGTATTGAATGTGGGTCGTTGTTGGGTATGCAAGACCCCCTGGGAAAGAAGAACATTGTAAATGCACAGCGCTCACCCACAAACAGTGAGGCAAGACAGGTAAGAGATTTCACTTGGTCTTGGTGGGAGAAAATAAGCCAGAAAAGGACCTCACCCGTTCAAGGTCAAGCTTGGCTGCTTCGCGGGCAATAGGTGAGGAGAGGTGTGCGAGGGACGTGACAGAAGAAGTTACAGGGAAAACGAGAAGGCGAGGCATGCCGCATGGGGAACACAGAGTGGTTCAGAGGGGTGCGGATGTCACCCGGTCTAGGTTGAGCTTGGCTGCCTCATGGGCAATGGGCGAAGAGCGGTGAGGGAGGGAGGTGACAGGGGCGCGGAGGAAGGCACACGCAGGAAGACCAGTCACGCAGGAAGACCAGTCACGCAGGAAGGCATGCAGGCAGCATGGCTGTCTCATGAGCGATGGGCGATGAGAGGTGTGCCAAGGAGATGACAGGGGAAAAGAATGAAAACAAGAGAGGGCGTGGCATGCCGCATGAGGATAAACACAGAGTGGTTCAGACCAGTGAGGATCTCACCCAGTCTAGGTCGAGCTTGGCTGCCTCGTGGGCGATGGGGGAGGAGAGGTGTGCGAGGGAGGTACAGGGGCGAGGAGGAAGGCATGCAGGCAGCATGTGTGGGTAGTGAACGCACATCCCACAGGCTTACAAACCTCACCCGGTCTAGGTCGAGCTTGGCTGCCTCGTGGGCAACGGGCGAGGAGAGGTGAGCGAGGGAGGTGACAGGGGCGAGAAGGAAGGCTGCCGCGATGGTGGAAGAGGGGAGGTAGCCGACAGAAAGAGCGGAGAGAAAGGTGAGCGTGCCCTGACAAAGGGGGGGAGAAGGAAAAAGGAGGAGGACGAAGGGGGAAAAGGGGGAAGAATGGGGAAGAATGGAGTGGGCAGTGAGAGGGCATGAAGTGACAGGGTGAGGAGAAGGAAGAAGAGAGAGGCGAGAAACATGGCAAGCACAGAAACGGGCATGAAGTGGCAGTGTGCTGCTGCACAGAAGCACACCTGCTCAGAAGAGCAGTCACACGACAGCACACCAGCACATGGTGGTACAGCAGCACATGGTGGTACAGCAGCACATGGTGGTACAGCAGCACATGGTGGTACAGCACATGGTGGTACAGCAGCACATGGTGGTACAGCAGCACATGGTGGTACAGCAGCACATGGTGGTACAGCAGCACATGGTGGTACAGCAGCACATGGTGGTACAGCAGCACATGGTGGTACAGCAGCACATGGTGGTACAGCAGCACATGATGGTACAGCAGCACATGGTGGTACAGCAGCACATGGTGGTACAGCAGCACATGGTGGTACAGCAGCACATGGTGGTACAGCAGCACATGGTGGTACAGCAGCACATGGTGGAACAGCAGCACATGGTGGTACAGCAGCACATGGTGGTACAGCAGCACATGGTGGTACAGCAGCACATGGTGGTACAGCAGCACATGGTGGTACAGCAGCACATGGTGGTACAGCAGCACATGGTGGTACAGCAGCACATGGTGGTACAGCAGCACATGGTGGTACAGCAGCACATGGTGGTACAGCAGCACATGGTGGTACAGCAGCACATGGTGGTACAGCAGCACATGGTGGTACAGCAGCACATGGTGGTACAGCAGCACATGGTGGTACAGCAGCACATGGTGGTACAGCAGCACATGGTGGTACAGCAGCACATGGTGGTACAGCAGCACATGGTGGTACAGCAGCACATGGTGGTACAGCAGCACATGGTGGTACAGCAGCACATGGTGGTACAGCAGCACATGGTGGTACAGCAGCACATGGTGGAACAGCAGCACATGGTGGTACAGCAGCACATGGTGGTACAGCAGCACATGGTGGTACAGCAGCACATGGTGGTACAGCAGCACATGGTGGTACAGCAGCACATGGTGGTACAGCAGCACATGGTGGTACAGCAGCGTGAGGAAGGTGGATGGAACTGATGTGGACAGGAGATGCACGCACCTGTGAGTGGCCCACGTAGAAAACCTGCCTCCCTTCCGTGTGAGAGGGTGTGAGGATGTAGTTGCACTGGCAGGTCATGTGGCAAGGCAAGCAACGCACCTGCAAGAGGCAAGCAACGCACCTGCAAGGGGCAAGCAACGCACCTGCAAGGGGCAAGCAACGCACCTGCAAGGGGCAAGCAACGCACCTGCAAGGGGCAAGCAACGCACCTGCAAGGGGCAAGCAACGCACCTGCAAGGGGCAAGCAACGCACCTGCAAGGGACAAGCGACGCACCTGCAAGGGGCAAGCAACGCACCTGCAAGGGACAAGCAACGCACCTGCAAGGGACAAGCAACGCACCTGCAAGGGGCAAGCGACGCACCTGCAAGGGGCAAGCGACGCACCTGCAAGGGGCAAGCAACGCACCTGCAAGGGGCAAGCAACGCACCTGCAAGGGGCAAGCAACGCACCTGCAAGGGGCAAGCAACGCACCTGCAAGGGGCAAGCAACGCACCTGCAAGGGGCAAGCAACGCACCTGCAAGGGGCAAGCAACGCACCTGCAAGGGGCAAGCAACGCACCTGCAAGGGACAAGCGACGCACCTGCGAGTGCCCCACGTAGAACACCTGCCTCGCTCCTGTGTGAGAGGCTGCCAGGATGTAATCAATCTGTGCTGGAAGGTCATGGCGTGCCATGTCCGCCCACGTCCACTCCCAGTACTCCTGCACGCATGCATGGAGAGGCGTGCATGTGTGCCACTTTTGAGACGTCTCAAAACTCCCAGTACTCCTGCATGCACGCATGGAGAGGCATGCATGTGTGCGCACACGCGATGGCATGAGAGGACATAAGATGGCATGAGATGAGATGCCAGGTCTCTGAATGGCAGGTCATGGCGGGCCATGTCCGCCCACGTTCACTCCCAGTACTCCTGCATGGAATGAGGGGGGATGTGCAAGGAGTGCAAGGGTTGGGCATGGCATGGCATGGCATGGCATGGCATGGCATGGCATGGCATGGCATGGCATGGCATGGCATGGCATGGCATGGGCTGCTACTCGAGTCGAGCTCTCAACTCGCGGGCCACATGATAGTGAATTGTTTTTGAGACGTCTCAAAATCAAATTACTATCAAGGTGAGAGGCATGGCATGGGCTGCTACTCGAGCTCTGAACTTGCCGGCCCGCACCTGCTGTTGAGGCGCCTCAAACCTATGATGGATTTGACGCCAGATTCAGAAAATTTCAGGAGTCAAAACGTGGCGTTTTGACGTTTGACGCGTCAAAGCGTCAAAACGCTTGACTCTCTGGCCAAATTTTTCCGGGCAGCTCGAAATCGAAAAAAACGCCAATGTGCTATGTAATTGATGGAGAACGAGGCAAACTTGGATGCTTTTACTTATGAAGTACTTCTTTTTCATGACTGCCCCACATATCCTACAACTCCTGCTCCCCAACCCCCCCACCACCCAACTTCTCTTACTAACCCCCCTGTTCCCAGTTCTTTACCCCTGCCCGGGAGTTTTTTTTGCCTGCCCGCCAGAGCGTCAAACTGGGGGGTACCCCTGGGACAGGGGGCGTCAAGAGAGTCAAAACGCTGAGCGCGTCAAATCCATCATAGCCTCAAACATCAGCAATCCCCTCCCGTACCCCCCTTCCCTTCCTTCCCCCTTCCCAACGCCTTCCCCTCCCCCCCCCAACCTTATCCTTGGGCTGCCACCTCGTGTGTCCGTAGCTCCACGGTCCGCACCTGCTGTTGAGGCACCTCAAATATCGATCCTCCCCTCCCGTGCCCTTCCTTCCCTCCCCCCTCCCTCCCCAACCAAACCCCGCTACCCCCCCCCTCCCCCCACCTTATTCTCGGGCTGCCATCTCGTGTGTCCGTAGCTCCACGGTCCGCACCTGCTGTTGCCGAGCCACACCTCGAATCCAAGCCTGGCGAGCAGGAACGGCAGGGAGATGCCGGGTGGGCCAACAACCCAACTCTCGGCTCCCTGGCGTGTGGCGTGGGTGGGGAGGGAGGTCATGTTATGCAGTGCAAGTGTGCATGGAACTTAGAGGAAACTCATGGGTAACTTTTAATGAGCAGCGCACTCTCGTTCGGCATCTTAGCTCTCGGCTCCCTGGCGAGTGGCGTGGGTGGGTGGGTGGGGAGAGAGGTAGTGGTGTGAGTAAGCGTGGATGAAAGGGGTTAAGGGCGGCTTCTACAAAAGCAGCAAACCCAGCTCTCGACTCATTGTCGAGTGGCGTGGGTGTGAATATGCGTTGCGGGGTGATGAAACAAATTATGCGAGGTATCGTGACGAAATATGTCTGATGAGATGCAAAATGATGGGGGAAAGTGGGAACGCAAGGTGTGAGCGTGTGTGGACTAACTATACTCAAGCTTCAGAGGCTTCAACAGGACCAACCAGGAACAGCCCATGCTGGAGCAGCACCGGCCCTCGAGACACGCCCCTCCCGTTTCCCCCACTCGTTATATTCACATCAGAAGCAGCTCCTCTCGCGTCCAGCTGGCGACTCGTTACTCTCTGGAGGCCCAGGATAAAGCCGTCCCGTGTTACCACCTGCCACCCACGGACGACAGAAGCGTATCATCATTAAGGAAGGACCGTCCATAAGCTAAACCGAGAACCATGAGATTTTTTTTGTTGGACAGGGGGAGGCACATGTACATAACTTCAAGTAGTAACCGTTTTCAGGTTGGCCTGTTAAAAGTGGGTACTTAAAAGCAAGCCGGCATGTGTGGAACTTGAAATGCGAAGCCGGCACAGAGTGATTCAAAAAGGAGTTTCTCAATGACCTTGTAAGAATAAACGTCGAAACAGAGGTTCGGGTGCACGAATTCCCTCAACACTTTCAAGTAATGAAGATTATTTCGCAATATCTCTCTCGTAACTGTCACGCGTGCTGGAAGAAACTCCTCATCATACAAGCGCTCGTTACACTCACACGGTGATCCTCGCACATGAAGCCTTGCGGCTCCACCAACTCGCGGCACACGCGAGAAGCATCATCGTTGCCCGATGAATCTGTGACAGATTTTGAACGGTCAGGATCTTCAGATGCAGCTTTAGTGGCGCGGGAGGAACCATCATTAACGGCGGTTGCTGAGAGGCGAAAGGAGTTGCTACAGGAGACCCTCGAGATTGCCGACAGAGCGAGAAGCGAGAGGACAATAAGAGGAACGAGTCGCGAGGTCCGCGGAAAGAGGAGGGGAACGCGACAAAACTGCGGAGCGGTTCTCAGCAAGTGGAAGCAGGAGACTAGCGCCATGTGTGGTTTCTCAAATTCCTCTACCACATGTGAGTATGACTAGCTCTTCTATGGAAGTGCTCTGTAAACTGCAGGAGACTTGGTTGGTAAGGGGCTCTGCCGCCGCAATGACACAATTGTATTCGTTATGACTCATGCGATAACAGTACAAACGGCAACTGGAACAGCGTGATAAACTACCTTGTTTGAGAGGTTTGAGACGGTGTGCAGCAGTTACACTACGGTTCCTGTCAGCGTACCTCGAAAAAAGTTTGGGGCGGACGATGGCTCTTTACTAGCTTCTCCGAAAACTAATCGGCAAGCATCGTGTAGGATACGAATGAACAAAACTGTCGAAGCTAGCCCGCATTCTCTGCATTACTGTTTCCAAAACTCCAAATCTGGGATTAGGGTTTCAAACTAAAACGGACCAATCAAAGTGCACCATTACAATATCGCACCTTGGAATTATCTTCACCATCTTCATGGCTTCTCTTCATCTCTCTAATCTAGCTGCAAGCATTTCTGCATCAAGCGAACAATTGTTTCTCCTAACTCGCTCTAGAGTGGCACAATCTCGCTCGAATTACAATTGATAACTCTGTCAACCAAGCTCGCAATATTGACTGCCGCTGGCCAATAACTTCGTGCCACCTGTGCAGCCATTAGTGCCATTATTTCCGACTATCCGCCTTTCTGTAGATCCTTACATCTACTGCTAACAGTTTTTTTTTTTTTTTGGAAAGTTGATATTTTGGAAACTAGCTTATTGCAAAAATGCACTGGGAGAAAATAGAGATCAAGGTGAAGCGTCAAGAGCCCATCCCAGGCAAATCGCCGGGGAGGAAAGGCGGCAAGCACGGACCAGGGAGGAAATGGGGTCATACGCTAAATGCCGTCAACTATGGTCGTCAGGTGTACGTCTTCGGAGGTTATGGCAAGGACGAGCGGCAGACAAACGACGTCTACGTGTACAACACAAGTACGATCGCCTCGTCGTAAAGTCGTCTTCCCGTCTAGCTAGCCTCGCGATCTGTTTTGCGTTTGTTTCATCTTCCCGTTGAGGAGAGAAGGGTTCATCGAAATGCGGGAAGGCTCGATCGTTACGAGATCGTTACAATGCGGGTAGGCAGAGGCGTTAAGGAGATCACGACGACGCGGGAAGGCTGGAGTGTACGAGATGGTTAGGATGCTGGAATGCAGAGGCGTTAACCGGATCGTGACAATGCGGGAATGCAGAGGCAGGATCGTGACAATGCGGGATCATGACAACGCGGGACGGCAGGACTCAGAGGTGTTACGACGAGATCATGACGATTCGTTTCCTGGCCTTTTCGGAGACGTTTTGTGTTCGTTCATGACACCGTGCTTTAGGCCACGCGAGGGTAGGAACGGCCTTATAGACGTTTTCCCTTGAGCATGATTGGCGACATTTGCTGTTCCAAGGTCGGCTCATCCTCCTCTCGTAGTATGCCTTTAAGTCGAGTCAACCGCGTTACTTCGTGCTCCTGCGTGGTATTTCCCTGTTCCCTTTCCCTTTTCGAAACCCCGTTTCTTCGTGACAGCCGCGGCCGGTTGGTGGCAATTTGTCTGTCTGTCATGGCCTTATGGTATTCTCTTCCGTGGAGCTAGCGGAACATCAAGGGATCCCTGCCGTTGCCTCGCGAGAGTTTTGAGGCGTCTCAGCACGCGTCATTCATGCTCGCCATTCCTACCCCATACCCCTTTCCCCTTCCCTTTCTGTCCGTGACTGACAGCCAAGAATGCATGGAGCAAGCCGAACATCAAAGGCACGCCGCCGTCGCCGCGCGACAGTTATGAGCCGTCTCACTCTCAACACCCATCGTACACTCCCTCTTGCCATTCCCTCCATCCACCCTTGATGCTGTCCAGCCAAAGACGCGTGGAGCAAGCCCAACATCAAAGGCACGCCGCCGTCGCCGCGCGACAGCCACACGAGCACGGTGGTGGGCAGCAGGCTGTTCGTCTTCGGCGGCACAGATGGGTCGTCGGGGCTCAACGACCTTTACATGCTCGATACCTGTGAGTGAGACACCTTGGCGACTCCTTAGCGACTTGATGGCGACAAATGCGACGGTTCTGAATGTACAACCACACGAGCGTGGTCGTCGAGGCTCAACGACCTCTACATGCTCGACACCTGTGAGTACGACTCCTTGCATCTTGTTGGCCGAACCATTAGCGACTCCGTGGCGAATTTTTGCCGACTTCTGAATGTACAGCCACCACACGAGCGCACCTGGGAGTCCCGTGTCTCAGCTCCAAACGGGGGGGCGTCACGCATTTAGGCATGGAATGCCAAGCGGCAAATTCAAGGGCAACTGATCCCCAGATCATTTCCAAATACTTTCAACGCAAGCGCGCTTCTGTGCGTCATGCACGGCCTTTTTCGCTTGTACTGTACAGCACTTACCATACTGCTCCCATTATTCTCGTGCAGGCCCTCTTGTCTCATCCTTCTGGTCCATTATACCAATCTGCCTCAGTCCCTTGCATCCAGATTTCCTCTTTCCCTCATACGCCCGCTCTTCATTTATGTCCCCCTCCTTTCCCCCTTTGGTGCCCGCCCCAATTCGCCGTCGCCCCCCCCCCCCCCCCCCTTCACCCGTTTCTCCCCTTTTTTCCCGCTCTCCCCGCTGCAACCAACTCGTGGACGCGGCTGGCGGCGCAGGGGGACGTGCCAGCAGCGCGCGACTGGCCTCAAGATGTCGCACCGCTCTCAACCCCTCCCCCGTTCCCTGTCCCCCCCCACCCCCCTCCCCCGCAGCAACTAACACATGGACGCGGCTGGCGGCGCAGGGGGACGTGCCAGCAGCTCGTGAGGGACACGCAGCAGCGCGGGTGGAGGGGCTAGTTTATGTGTTCGGGGGGTGTGGCAAGGCGGGCGAGGGGGGAACAGTGGACGAGACGTATTACAACGACGTGCATGTGTTCAACCCTGGTGAGTGCGGGTCAGTACGGCTGATAGGTGGGCAGCACAGGAGGGGCACACAGCAGCACGAGTGGAAGGCTCGTGTTTGGTGCTGGAGTGTAAGACTTATGAGCTCTAACTTTCTCGTTTTACGATGGTGGTGTGAGTTCGTTCAGTCTCGTTCTTGTTCATATGTTTGTGTGTGTGTTTTGCGTGTGCTTGTGCATGTGCATGTATTTGTGCATGTGTTTGTGAATCTGTTGTGCGTGTGTTTGTGCATGTCTTTTGCGTGTGCTTGCATGTGTGCGGTGCAGACACGATGCGGTGGGCAAGGGTGGCAACAACTGGCACGGCACCATCGCCGAGGGACAGCCACAGCTGCTGCGCGTGGGGCAACCAGCTGATTGTGTTCGGTGGGGAGGACTCGCGCAACTGCTACCTCAGTGACGTCTTTGTCCTCGACACCAGTGAGTGCCTTGCCTTGACAGCAGTGAGTGCCTCAGTGCTTTGCCTTGATTCCAGCACCTGCTGTGCTGGCCCTTTACATCAGTGAGTGGGGCAACCGGCTGATTGTGTTCGGCGGGGAGGACTCGTGCAACTGCTACCTCAGTGAGTGGATAAATGGACTGAGTGGGTGTGTCTGACAAATACTAGTGGCCCTTGACACCACTGATTCTGTTGCTGGCCCTTGAGTGGAAAGCAAGGCAACGAATGAATGTTGGCCCCCTTAGACACCAATTTTCATTCCCGTGCCCGTGGCCACTTTCCGCACTGTGCTCCAGGCTCGCTGGTGTGGAGGGAGGTGAGGGCGAGGGGGCAGAAGCCTCTACCCCGAGCGGGGCATGTTGTGGTGACAGCAGGGCGCTACATGGTGGTGTTTGGGGGCTTCTCAGTCAGTTTAGCACAATCTCTTTCCCCTCTCCTCCTCTCCTTACTTCCCTCCTAGGCTCGCTGGTGTGGAGGGAGGTGAGGGCGAGGGGGCAGAAGCCTCTACCCCGAGCGGGGCATGTGGCGGTGACAGCTGGGCGCTACATGGTGGTGTTTGGGGGCTTCACTGATGAGCGCCGCCTCTTCAATGATCTGCACGTGCTTGACCTCTGTAAGCTCTCTTGCTCCACTCACTCTTCTTTGGTACGGTTGTGTATTTTCTTTTTTGTCGAGTAGCAACAACAGTAGTAGGTTCAGTTTTCACCTTTTTTTTTTGGTTCGTCTTGCATGTATTCCTTCTCCCCCCCCCCCCCCCCCTCCCCTCCCCTCCTTCCCCCCTCTCCTCCCCTTTCCCATTCTCGCATTCTTGCTTGCGTGTTCTCATGTTCTGTTTTCATGCATTGCTCAGCATCCTGCTTCATTCTGCATGAGGTGGGTAACTTCACTTCACACCAGTACTCTCCATCCCACAAACTGCCAGCATGGGAGCACTGGCAACAGCACACACAGCCACATGCAACGCTCTTACCTCCCATTATCCACTGCCACCCATTCAGTTTACCCTTCCCTTTCACCATCTCCTTCCCGTCCTTCCCTCCACCAGCATCGGAGCACTGGCAGCAGTACACGCCCACAGGAGACGTGCCCTCGCGCCGCTTCTCCCTCTCAGCTGACCTGCTGGACACAGTGTCGGGCAAGATGATGCTCTTCGGGGGCTGTAATGACGACCTGGAGGCCCTGGAAGATGCCTACTTCTTGCATACAGGTATGACGATGCTTTTGGGGAAGCGTGTGCCTACAGCTAGAGCAGGCCTGTTGGACACAGTGTCGCCGCGCGTGCGGCGGCGGGCCTGTGAACCGATGCCCATGACCAATGGACACATGCATGGGCATGGACCCTGGCAAGGTTGTGGGCGGGGGGCCACCCCCATGGGCATGCGCACCTGGGTGCGTCTGGGATGGGCTACGGCAAGCGCAAGGGCGTACTTTCTTCCTCTGACTCCTCTCCTCTCACTGTAGTCTGCCGGCCCTTGTGTGTCTGTCTGTGCGCCCTCCCTCCCTCCCCCCCCTTTGGCTACAACCAGATTTCGGGTCGCATGCAGTGGAGTTCCCAAGGCCGCGGGTGCGGCGCAGATCCTTCGACTCGATGCCCATGCCCATGGCTATGGATGCGCGCATGGCCATGGACGCTGGCATGGCCATGGGAGGAGGGGCCACGCCCATGGGCATGCGCGGCAAGAGGGGGGAGGGCGCAGAGGGCGTGTGGGGGCGGGGCACGGAGGGTTTGTATGAGGCAGGCGGCATGGAAGATGATGATGATGGGTATAGACGCCCTGCCAGACGCATGCGAGGTATGTGATGAGAGGAGGGTTGTGCAGTGGTTGGGGATGGGGACGGGCGTGTGGGTGTGGCTATAGCGCGGAGGGTGTGTATGAGGCGAGCGACATGGATGATGATGATGATGATGATGGGTATAGGCCCCCTGCCAGACGCATGGGAGGTATGTGGTGAGATGATTTCTGACGCGCCTCAAAAATAGAGGGTGGGGAGTGGAGAGGGCATGTGGGGCCGGGGCGGGCGGCATGATGGGTATCGACCCCTTCCCAGACGCATGCGAGGTATGTGATGTGATGGGTGTGGTGGGAAGTGATGGGTGTGGTGGGATGGGATGGGATGGGATGGGATGGGATGGGATGGGATGGGATGGGATGGGATGGGACGAGAACTTCTGCAGTTATCAGTGCATTTTGGTCCATTGTCATGGTCTGGGATGATTCGTGCATGGGAAACTGCCTCTTGGGATTCTCGTCATGTGCGTACGCAGTTTCTTAATTTCACTGTCCGTATCCCCCACCACACCACACCCTCCTCCTCCCTCCGCTTCTCCCCACCCCCATACACACATCCCCTTCCCATGTACCTCCACTGCAGTGCCCCAAGTCGCACCAGCTCTACCCCCAGGCCTGCATCCAGCGGACCTGATAGCGCCGGCAGGCAGGGAGGTGCCCTTTGAGGCGCAGATAGTCGACGTCTTCCACCTCGGCTACTGCCTGCGTGCCACTGTGGCGGGTAGACCTCTGCATGGGCTGCTCTTCTCCTACGACCCTTCTTTCGCTCAAGCTGCCCTGGCGCGCCAAGCCCAGTGAGTGTGATAGCAGGATCAGTGCTCCTCCTTGCTTCTTCCACCTTGGGTGCTGCCTGCGCGCCACTGTTGCCTGGCACCCCTGCACGGCCTGCTAGTCTCTTATGACCCTCATTTGCCCAAGCTGCCCTTGCTCGCCAGGCGCAGTAAGCAACACCTCTCTCTTGGGCTAGGAGTCTGAGATACAGGTAGTTGGGTTACTGGATTATTTCTCCTCCTCGCACCTTAGGGCCTGCGCGATATTGTGGCTGCCCGGGCCGCTGTTCTGGTTTGAAGACGTCTCAAAAGCCAGGCCGCTGGTAGCCGGGCTGCTGTTCTTCACATACGACCCCTCACTTCATCGAGTAGCTCGTGCACACCAGATCCAGCCAATGATACGTCTCACCCTTCCACCTCTCAATGCCTCACTTCTTATCGTTCCCTGTCTCTCCCTCCTCCCCCCCGTCTTTTTCATCCTCACCCCCGCTCCCTCCCCTCCCCACCCCCCTCCCCCCTACCTGTCGTCCCTGCTCTTTCCCTAACCCAGAAGGCAAGCGGGCACAAGGTCCTCTCGCCAGCCCCCACCCCCTCCGCCGCATCTCACCTTCTCTCCAGAAACGGGTACCCACACCATCACCGTTCCCGACCCCCACCGCCGGAGGTCTTCTGCTGCCGCTGCAGCCACTGCCGCCACTGGTGCCGCGGCTGCTGGTACGAATGCTGCTGCTGCTGCTGCTGCTGCTGGAGCTTCTGGCGCTGTTGGTGGGGCAGTGGGTCATGGTGCACTGACTGCAGTTACATCTCACGGTGGAACTGTGCAAAGCGCTGTTACATCTCCAGCTGTAACACCACCGACAGCTGCTGCTGTGACACAAGCTGATGGGGGGTCAAGAGGAGGGGCGGCAGCGGGAGGAGTAGGGGGAGTTGCGGCAACAGGGGGAGGTGTAACAGGGGGAGGTGGTGCCGGGGTGGCTACAGGGGCTTCGAGAGAAGCAGTGGCTGCTGCTGCACCAGCACAAGTGGCATCAACACCGGCAGCACCCGCAGCAACAGCAGCAGCATCAGCAGCAGCTTTAGCAGAAGCAGCGGGAGCAGCGACGCCACCACCGGCGGCTACTGCAACACTGGGAAATGGTGGTGCAGGAGCTCACATCTCTCAGCAGAATAATGGTGTGGTGGTGGCAAAAGGGCAACAGGATGGTCTGGCAGGAAATCAAGGGCACAGGGAAAGTGGGGGTCAAGGTGGCGTCAGAAAAGTACAAGAGTTGACTAATGGAGGGTTAGCTAGGATGGATATTGATGTAGGTGGAGAGGTCGGCGAGGGTAAGGAAGAGGAGGAAGACGTGGATATCGTCTAAGCGTGGTGTGCTGTAGGCCTTTGTATTCTATATGTTGAAGTCTTATTTGTATAGTAAATCTGGTCTTCAGAACTGTACTGTGATGTTTTGACGAGATGTTACTATATTGGCGCCAGGTTGTGAATCTGGCTAGTGATGTGATGCGACAATCTTGAAGCAAATATCACGCCACGTCAGCCCTTACGTCAACCATGTCCATCACCAGAAAGTTCCTACACGCGAAGCCCTGACGAAAACATCTTAAAAGTAACATGATAGTCGTCACCCTCGTCTAAGGCCGCGAGAGGAACCTTTGAATTGTCGTGAAGGTCTGGTTACCTTGCTGATCCCGTCAGTTTCGCACAGCTTGTATGTTCCCAAGAATGTGGGATGGCCCAGATAGACACGCACCTTCTCGTCCGCTCTCCTACATGTGGAACATTCTTCCGACCATCAAGCGTCCAGTTCCCATTTGCTGATGGTACAAACGCCCATGTCTAGGAATTGCCGAGCTGATGCGCAGCAACAGCTCGTGTTCAGTGACGGTGAATAGAGCAGCTTAGACGGTTCATAAGCCGTAGGACGACACCGCAATTTTCTCCGTCATTACTGTATGTATCCTACCATGCTTCCCTCTGGAGAGACAAGGCGGATTGGGTTCAGAAGCTGATTGGAATTCCATATTCTGATATAATCAGGTCCTTCTCATCTCCATCAAGTGCTCATAAATATAAACAAGACCTGGATTTAGGCTCATAAGGATCTGCCATTATTCAACTCAAAGAAGCCTGCAACCAGTCTATTTAACAGCTTCGGGTATCAAACTTAAGTGCGGCATGCGCGCGACGCCATCCCTTACTGTTTCGCGATCAAGCATGTCAGCTGCAACCCCAGCGCCGCTCCGCGCGTTCACCACACCGCACCGAACCGTACCGCTTTGCCGGCTTCCGTCGATTCCTCCATCCCTCGGAACTGGACTGTGTGGCTGTCCGCGCGCTGCGCTCTGCCAGTCACAGCAGTCTTTGCCCCAATCCCAAAGAAGTTTCCGCCAGTCGCGAGGGCTTTCACCGAGCATTCGTCGAAATGGGTTGTTTCCTGCACTCCCCTTTGCTCGAAAGCTTCTAAGATTAGGTGAGGGGGGAGAATCCGGAGCGACTCTACACCGACCAGTACGTAGGAATGCCGCGGTTAGAGCCAATTCGCAGGGTAGAGACAATTCTGCTTCAACCGAGTCGACTTCTAGTGAATCTGCTTCCGCGGGTGCTAGCCGAGGCAACGATGCTTCGCAAGTCCCGGGGAGGAGTCCCAGTTCGCCGAATCCGGTGCCAAGATCTCGGCCATCCGATCTGGACATCCCGTTCGATCCTGCGATCGACGCGATGGTTGCAGCGGAGATGGCGGGGAGGAAGAGCAACGAGCCGCCTCCACCGGCGGAGAAGGAGGTAACTGGTGCAGGGGATATTTGATCAGGAAAACCATGATCATAATTGCACACATCAAGCTACCTAAGGATGATCAAACGTATGTGTAGTGTTAAGCTCACCCATCTCCATTCCATTATCTGCCACGTGTTGCCACCACCAATCGCAGAGACAAGCCACCCAGCTAGGCACACTGCTGAAGCAGTTCGTCCGCGTGGCGGCACCCTATTGGTCGTCGGAGGACAAGGGACAGGCGCGGCTGCGACTGGCTGCGGTGTTTGTGTTCGCGCTGGGCTGCACTGGCGTCTCCGTGCTTTTCAACTTCTTATATCGAGACTTCTACAACGCTATAGCGAGTATGTGCTCTTCAAATTCCTGTTACCGAGACCTTCTCGCAGCAGCTCTTGTGGTTTGCTCGACCCGTTCCCCGCCCTCTCCCTTCTTATTGCCTTGTTCTTATCCCCCTCACCACCGCCCCCCGTTTCTCCCCCCAATCCCACCAGGCAAGGACGAGGAGGCCTTTCTGCTCTGCGGTAGCTTTTGTGGTTTTCTCGGCCCCTTCCCGCCCTCTTTCCCTTTATGTTTCCTCATCCTCACAATTCCCCCAACTCCTTCCCCCCCTCCCTTCCCTCCCCTCCACCCACCAGGCAAGGACGAAGAGGCCTTTCTGCGGCAGCTCTTGTGGTTTCTCGGAGCCACTGTGGGGGGAGTGCCGGTAGGTGCAGCAGAGGGGGTGTGACGATAGGTGGAATCAAAGAGGTTGTTGTGTAGGGGTAGGTATATTATAGGGGTGTGCTTCAGAGGGTGGTGTGTGCTTCAGAGGGTGGTGCAAGGGGAGGGGTGCAGCGGTGGGTAGAGCAAGGCGAGTGTGGCTGTGGTGGGATATGAGGGATGATTGAGTGAGCGATGGAAGGGTGATTGAGAAAGAGAGAACGATGAGAGGGGGGTGTTGAGGGGTTGCCAGAGAGACAGCTCCGTGGAGGGTGCTGTCTCTCAGGCAGCTTCCCTTGAGTTCGCTTGCTGCTCTGCCAAGGCAAGCACACGCAACCTCCATGTCACGCCGTCCCTTGCTTTCCACCGGCACCAAGCACCTGACCTTTTGCACCAATGCACATCCGTTGTGCATCCACACCCTTCCCCCCTTCTCCGTCCATCCGCCATACCCCTCCTGTCCCCCCGGCGCCTCCACCCTCCCTCGCTGGTTCTTGTGGTCCGGGATTACCTGCGCCGGCAACCACATGTGCCACGTGTCACACGGTGCTGTGCCTTCTACCTCTCCCCACCTCCTCCTTTTCGTCCCCAACCCCCCTTTCCGCCTTCCTTCCCCACAGATGCTTGCTTTCTGGGACTTATTCTGAGGCGCCTCAATAGCACTTTTCCCTTTCCTTCTTCTCCAGGTGTTTGTGTTCCGGGACTACTTGAGAGACACGCTGGCGCTACGGTGGCGGGCGTGGATGACGACAGACCTGCTCAACAAGTACTTCCAGCACCGCACCTTCTATAACATCCAGTCACAGGTGGGTTCGATACAATCACATTTGTTAGAGTCACACACAAGTACTTCCAGCAACGCACCGTCTATAACATCCAGTCACAGGTTGGGTGTTCTCTCGAACGGTCCTTTCATTGATGTATATATTGGGGTACAGGTAATTGCAAGGCAGGCATGAGCTGAGCTATTGCACATGGGACCGACCATTCTGACCGTTCCATTCCCTGCCCTATCTAGCCCTCCAGGGTTGCAAAGCAGTCCCCTGGGTTCAGCACCCCCTCTGCCCCCCCAACCGGCGGGTTCTCCGCTCGTGCCGCCAGATTCAACTTCTTGAGATAGCTGAGCGCCTGTCCCCTCTGCAGGGCGACGGACCAACGCTGCCGGTATTGGTGCAGCATTTTTGCGGCCTGGTAGGAGGTAGGGTCTGCGTTGAAAAGGTTCCTAGCAGCCGAGTCAGCAAGCATCTTGAGGAAGGTGTGGACCTCCTCGCAAGGGCGCCCATAGGTCTCCACTGCTAGTGGGAAGAACCCCACCCACGGTAGGCGCGTCCGGTAGTGATCAATTTTCTTGTCAGCCATCTCCCGCGCCATCCAGCCCCGCCCCTTGGTGGCGTCCTCGTCATGGCTGCTTATTGGGTCGGTAACCGTGACGTCGCAGATGTGTACTGCGCCGGAGGTTCGGTCCCGTATCGCCAAATCCGCCTTTTGCTTATCCACGGGGCAGAAAGCCACTGTCTCCTTATGCACTGTAAACCCCGCATCTTGAGCCATACGTATGCATTCGTCTCTGATTCCGTTGTGTGTGTCCATCCGTCTATGTCCCGTGCCGCAGCGAAGAAGATGGTTGGGTAGCCGTTTATCCAGGATAGCGATCCTGTCACGGCAGTCGCAGCGGTCTGGTACGGGGAGGGGCAGTCCTAGCCGGAATTGCAGAGCGAAGGCAAACAGCTCTGGGGCGAGGCGGAGGGAGGGCATGTAGGGGATGGCGAGGAGCCAATCCCCCGCTCCATATCCTGTGAGCGACAGTAGCCGCTGCGTGTGGCCCTTGAGCGGGTTCAGCTCCATCTGCCTCGATGCCACCACTTGTGCGGCGTAGCGGTTGCCTTGGATGAGCAAGGCCAGGTTGTGCTGCAGCCTGTCTGTTGGCTTAACCCGCTCCGCCGCCAGCAGCTCTATGGCCTCCCGACCTAATGAGGCCTCACATTCGAGGAGCCAGTGCTGTAGCTGGTGCTGGTCTGGTCTGTCAACAGCTGGTCGTGCTAAGGTGCCAGTCAGGTGAAGGCTTGCAGGTCCTGGGAGGGTGCCGAGCAGGTTCTGCGCCTGTACAAAGCTAGCGAGGAAGCTGTATTTTCCCTCCACCGCGGGGTCTGTGAGGCCTATCCCCCCAAGGGATGGCGGCAGAGAAGCCTGTCCCCACACCCTCTGTTCTTCTTCCGCCCCCCTCGAGTGGTGGACGCCGCATGCGTCTAGGAGCGTGAGGAGTTGCGCGTGGGCCCAGCGGGACCATTCGGCTTCAGGAAGGAGGTGGAGGGGTATGGTGCGGGCCAGGTATGACACACGCCGCGAGATGCACCGCGTCAGGAGCAAATTGGCCAGCTGCGGGTTCATTTCAGCAATTTGTGGCAGTGGCGCGGCCATCTTGGCAAGCTGCTCTCGTATGAACGTAGATGCGTCGTCTTCTGGGCCAATGTGGCTGCCCAGGATGCGGAGTCCTTCCACGTTGTATGGGACCCCAGCTGGTAGGATGGACACGTCTTCCAGACTCCGGCTCCAGGCCGAGCACTTCGATGGGTTATGAGTCAGCCCCACGCCCGCCAGCTGCAACGTGAAGTGATTGAATGCAGCTGCGCAGTCTGCCGCTGCCCCGAGAAACGTCACATCGTCCGCGTACGCCATGCACAGGACGGTGGGGAATGCAGCTGCTGTTGTTTTGAGGGCGGGGTGTATCCCGGCAGCAAACAGCAGGGGGCCCAGGGGGTCGCCCTGGCGGACGCCTGCTTGGCTTAGCAGCGGTTCACATCCATACTCAGCGCCCAGGTACAGCTTGGATGGCGCTCCGTAGGAGAGGCGGACCAGCGGCAGCAAATGTTCCAGGTCAGTCCCACGTATGGCCCTGACAATGGCTTCTCGGCTGATACTGTTGAACGCATTCGTTAAGTCCGCTTGCAGGATGAGGGCATTTTGATTCGCGCTCATGTATGCTCGTGCCGCATGGATAATGGCCTCGCTACCTATCTTGACTGCTACCCCGAACTGGAGCGGGAGGAAGAAGGAGCGGGCAGCGTCGGCTATGGCATGTAACGCAGATTTGGCGGCGAGGCGGAGGAGGCACTCGCCAATAGCTATGGGTTTGGTTCCTCCCCCAGGTTTCTCCAAGGCGAGCAGTCTAGATGAGGTGAGTAAGTTGTTGACTTCAGCTGGGAGTGATCCGCGCATAATTGTGTTGACGAGTGCGTGAAGGTGAGTGTTGACTGCGGCATTAGTGACAGCTGCATCTCTGAGGTGTTCGAAAGTCATTCCTGATGGTCCGGCTCCTACTCCGTTTTCCGTTCTGCATAGCAGCTTCGCGAAGGCCGCCAAGTCGATGAAGGTGGGTGTAACAGTTGGGCTTGTGGTCCAGTCTATGGGCCCGTCAGAGGAAGGTGGGTGTTTGGATTTCAGTGCGCCGAGTACCTCAGGCGAGGCTGTCGCCACTGGTGTCGCTTCCAGCGCCATCACTGCTCTGCGCAGACTTCCACGCCGCGCTAAACCCTCTGCTCGAGAGCGCCTGCCTAGGTTGTCAGGCTGGTGGTGCGGGGGAGGTGTGGAGCTGACTGTTGCCAGAGCCGCTTCGAATAAGGCTCCCCACTCGCCCTCGAAGAATTTGCGAAGTCGTGCTGTCACGGCTAGCCAATCGGGCTTCTTAGGGTTGTTCTGGCGGAGCAGCAGCCGTGGTAGGAAGAGAAGCAGGCGCCAGCCTGCGACTGACTCAGGGTTTCGCGCAAGGTGCAGGAGTGGCGTTAGCAGTGCCATGGCGATTTGGATGCGGGTATCCCGCGGGAGTTTTCGTGACAGTGGGGGCTGGCGACTGTCGCGAAGCAGTGTCAGGTCCCAATTTCCAACTTCGCTGAAACGGGATTGGTCCCTTGCCAGCTGCTCAGGCGAGAGTTGGCGGGGAGGTTCAGGGTTCCCGTTTTGTCCAGGTTCCTGATGCGAAATTCCCCCCCTGGTGGCAATGTTTGGGGATGCGGTTCGGTTTTGTGTTGGCCCACTCCTTCGACCCCTTCTTGCTCGCGTCTCTTCCTCCATCTCGCCACTGCCCTCCGTGGATGACTCCACTTCTCCTTGTACATAATCCGCGTCCCGAGTGTCATCCTCCTCATTAGCCACCTCCCTTTCTTGCCTATTTAAAGCCCGACTTGCAGCTCTCTGGAAACCATTCAGTGGTCCGCCGTCTGGCGTCCCTGCGCTACGTCTCCTGACCTCCCTTGCGCCTCTTGCTGGTCGCGCTGACTGCTGAGGCGTCTGTGCGTTTAGTAAAGCCCTTTGCCGTTGAGTTAGAGGAGTTCGCCCAATCCCCACGGTCGTGTCTAATGGCTGCGGAGGCTGCGCAATCTGGAGTGGAGCCCCCTGCTGCTGTGGCTGGAATGGTGGGGAATACCGCAGAGAGCGTTCTGGCCCCCGCTCCGCTCCTTGTTCAGTCTGCTGCGGACCCGTCCCCTGCGGGCGCGTTCTCTGCTGATGTTGGCGGAGTGGTGCGGCCTGCGTGCGGCGACCCTGCCCGATTGTCGCTAACTGATCCCCTTCCAACCGCTGGGGTATTGATCGGTTCGCCACCTCCCGCGCTGGCGCCGATGATGCAGCCGCCCGTCCAAGCTGCCGCCGGGGGGTCTGCGCAGGCGACCGCGGTGGGCGCTGGCTCTGACCCAGTCCGCCCCGCGCCTCCTGGGTCTGCGCCGGCTCATCAGGCGGTGCCTCCCTCCGTGCCACTGGGCCAGCAAGCGGGCTCCGAAAATCAAGTTGTTGCGAGGGGCCACGCGACGTCTCATCGGGGGCGTGGTTCTCCGCGTCGTCGCCCTCACCCTCGTCCCGTTCTGCACATCGCGGCGGCCGTGGCGGCTGGAGGGGAGGTCACGGTCGTGGCCAAGGAAACGCGACGGAGGTGCAGCAGCTGCGCGCCGATCTGCCGTGGATGTTTGCCGCCGCCATGCGCTCCGCGCAGATGGGATCGTCGAACCCGATTGGCTCGGAGCCGCCGCTTGCCGCCGCTGCTGTCCCGGCGCCTGTTGTCGAGCGGGCTCCCGCGCCTCAGCCTGCTGCTCCGCCCGTGTTTCCGCCCGCGTTCGAGAGGATGGCGGCGCATCCGTACCCCGTGCGCCCGTGGGTCCCTCCCGTCGTCGGTATGGAATTTGTGGGGGCGGGAGGAGGAGCGGGGAGGGCGCCGTTTGTCCCCCCGCGCCGCATTGCCGACTTTGTTCCTGCTGACCCCGCTCCTCGTTGTAGTCTGGCCGAGGGGACCTTTCCCCGGCAGATTCTAGTGCCCACGGTGACCCTTGGGCAGCTGTGGCGCTTGGCGGAGTGCCTTCGGGACCTGCTACTGATTCAGGTGAGCGCCCACGCGTCCATTCTGGCGACCCAAGAGAACACTCTTGGTCCTGAATCGCGAGCTGATTCTCTGGCTGCAGCTGGGCAGCTTGCTGCGCTTGTGGCGCCCTTGCTGGTAGCGCCCGTGCGGGGAGGCGCGGCGGTCGGGCAGGTGGACGAAGCGGTCCCTGCGGGTTCTGAGAGGGCACCTGCGGGCTGGGAACGGAGTCCAAGTGATCGGCGCAAGCACAATGGTGCTCCGCCCCCTGTGGAGGACCCTGACGGGGATCCTTGCCGCCCTAGAGGCGGACCAGATGTAGTGACTACTGCCCTACGTGCGTAAACGAGCTGCATGTTTTGCACTAGTTGCTGGTCAAAGTTTGCATGCCTGTATTACTCGTTATATTGTTGCACGGGCGCTTGTGGCTAAACTTGCCGTCCCTAACGCGCGGCCGAAGGCCGCCGGCGCGAGCGCCGTTTTTCCTACCACCAAATGAACTAATGAAAAGAGGAAGGGCCGAGGGGCCCTTATATAGCTAGAGGGCCGAGGGAAGAGGGCCGAGGGAAGAGGTGAGAGGCTAAGTCCTCTCTCTCTCGCTCTCGCGAGCGCCGTTTTTCCTACCACCAAATGAACTAATCTTGCTCTCGCTCTCGCTCTCGCTCTCGCTCTCGCTCTCTCTCTCTATATCTTGTGGTTACAATCACCTTCGTAAAGTCACAAACAAGTACTCCCAGCACCGCACCTTCTACAACATTCAGTTGCAGGTTGCTTGCGTGCACCCATAGATGGTTACAAATACAGTCTGGTTACAAGCACACCTAGTTACCATCACTGCTGGGTGCAGTCACAGCAGGTTGCAGTCGGCACTTGCTGCTTGCAATTGGGCCAGTTAATTCGTGTGGCCTTCCCTTCCAACCCTCCTTGCTCTGCAACCCTTACCTTTTTTCCCTCTCTACATCTCCCCTTCTCCCCGCATCCGCTCTTCCCCTCCTCCCCCAGTCGCTGATAGGCAACTCACATCAACGAATCAACGAGGACGTGGACGATTTCACAACCACCTCGCTCACTTCTGTCTTTTCCCTCGTCTCCTCTCCTCCTCATCTCCCTTTCACCCACTCTCCTCTCTCTCTACACCCAGTCCCTCATAGACAACCCAGACCAGCGACTCAACGACGACATGGACTGATTTCACCGCCACCTTGCTCACCTTCTCCCTTGTCCCTCCCATTTCCCATGTTTTCACTCTCCCCCGTTTCAACTTGTCACCCAGTCCCTCATAGACAACCCCGACCAGCGACTGAACGACGATGTGGACGACTTCACCACCACGTCGCTCACCTTCTCCCTCGCGCTCGTCAACGCCATCGTGGATCTCATCTCCTTCTCCGGCATCCTCTACTCCATCTACCCTCCTCTCTTTGCGGTTCTGTTGGCGTATTCTCTTGGGGGAACAGCCATCAGTGTGTATTTAGGCAGGGTGAGTGGCGGTGCTGGCCGTTGTCAGGTGCTGCTAGGTGTTACTACTGCTTCAGATGGGGAAGGGCATGGCAGGACATCAAAGGGGGCAGCTCGTGAACGCCGTCGTGGATCTCATCTCCTTCTCCGGCATCCTCTACTCCATCTACCCGCCGCTCTTTGTTGTGTTGATAGCCTACTCCCTTGGAAGGACGGCCATTAGGGCGCGATGCATTTGGCGCAATCCCCAAAGTTTGCTTTCTTCAATCAATTTTCACCCTTTTTTGAAGTTCGATTGTGATGTCGGAAAGTTGATTTTATGAGTTTCAAGTCATGGGGCCCGGTTCTGGTAAGTCAAAATGTGACCACCGAGGGTCGAAAAACGAGATTCGACCCTCTCCGAGCCGCGATTACACATGTAGGTTACCCGATGTAGTATACATGGCTCTGACGTGGTCGTCAATTTTTTTTTTGTAGATGTCGTCAAGCTTCACCGGTTTCGTGAAGCTACTGAACATAAGCAGAAATGACCACGCTCGAAAGCACGCTTCGGATGCACGTTCAAACACGCATTTGACCGACTGTCTGGTTACTTGGCTTACCAGGTCGATAATCAAACACTGACCTGGTTCCGTGCGAACGCTTTCGCGACGTTCACGAGTTCAGTAACCAGCTTTTATTCGACCAGTTTTTTAACTTCAATTCAAAAGCACCGCGCCCTTAGTGTGTACCTGGGCAGGGCGAGTGCTGCTTTAGAGTGTGCTGTTTCTGGACGCTTTCTTTCCTGGAACAGACCCCTTCGAACCCTACTTCTCCTGCTGGTAAGAAGGACCTGGGTTTTCTGTTTCTTCGAGCACGCCTAACCTTCCCTTCAACAGTTCTTTGAACCCCATCTCATCCCTCCGCCCCTCTATCCCGCCCACAGGAGCTCGTGGGGCTGAACTTCCTGCAGGAGAAGAAGGAGGCAGATTTCCGCTACGGGTTGGTGCGAGCGCGGGAGAACGCCGAGAGTATTGCCTTCTATGGAGGAGAGCGCAGCGAGACGCGCCTGCTGCTGCAGCGCTTCCGCCAGTCCTTTGCCAACTACGCTGTGAGTGAGCGGATTCAGGCATGCTTTCCGTAACTGTTAAGTGTGTGCAAGGGGCAGCGCCCTGATTTGACTCATGATGCGCCTGCTGCTGCAGCGCTTTCGCCAATCGTTCGCTAAAATGAGTGAGCGGATTCATTTGTGCATGCAGTGGATGTTGGGCATATGGAAGGACATTTTTGGTGCCGACTCATAATGCCACACCTGCAGCAGCGCCTCTGACAATCCTTTGCCAAATATGCTGTGAGTGAGCTCACTGATGTATGCAGTGGGAGTTAAGCGCATGGAAGGGCATCGGAAAACGGTGTGTGTGAGCTGATGATGCATGCATTCATGGAATGGACCACGCAAGCACGCGTGACTGAGTGCCTGCCAGTGCATGCCGAGAACCTCAACGGTGATCCACTTCTTGCTTCTCACCCTACATCCTTCCTCCTTTCCCCCCCCCTTCCTTCCCCCTACTCTCTTCCTTCCCTTTGTAATGCTACAGCGTCTGCTTGTCACCGCTCACAACCTTTACATGCCGCTAATCATTCCTTCTCCTCCACCACCCTCTGCACCCTCCACACAACTCCCCACTCTCTCCCCACACAGCGTTTATTAGTTGTAGGCCGCAATCGCGACTTCTTCACCAGCAACTGCCGCTACCTCATCCAGCTACTGCCAGCACCTCAACCACCCATTATGTGTCCCTCCCCTCGCCACTTCTTCCCCCCCCACCACCCTACACAGCGCCTGCTGGTAGTCGGTCGCAACTTGGATTTCTTCACCAGCAACTACCGCTATCTCATCCAGCTGTTGCCAGCAGCAGTGGTGGCGCCGCTCTACTTCCGTGAGGAGATTGAGTTCGGTGTCATCAACCAGTCCTTCTCTGCTTTCAACCACGTCCTCGGGGACTTCTCGATAATTGTCTTCCAGTTCCAAGCGCTCTCACAGTTCTCTGCTATTGTGGAACGGCTGGGTACGTGTTGTCATGGCTTGGCATGTGTGTGTTGAGGTTTGTGAGGTGCCCGGGAGGGAAGAGGAAGATTGAGTTCGGTGTCATCAACCAGTCCTTCTCCGCCTTCAACCACGTCCTCGGGGATTTCTCGATTATTGTCTTCCAATTCCAAGCGCTCTCACAATTCTCTGCAATTGTTGAACGCCTGGGTACGTGTTGTGAGAATGCGGCACTGCACACTGAACGTGTTTGTAACGGGAGGGAGATTGATTTTGGCGTCATCAACCAGTCCTTCTCCGCTTTCAACCACGTCCTTGGAGACTTCTCAATCATCGTGATTCAGTCCCAAGCTCTCTCACACTTCTCTGCAATCGTTGAACGTCTGCGTACGTGTTGTGTGGCTGCTGCGCTGCACACGCGCAACTGAACGTGTTTGTAATGGGAGGGAGATTGAGTTGGGCGTGATTAACCAGTCTTTCTCTTCTTTCAAAAACGTGCTTGGAGACTTGTCCATCGTACTGTTTCAGCTCTGGGCGCTCTCACAGCGCTCGGCTCGGCCATTGTGGAAAGCAAGGTTAAAAAATACGGTTTCCGAAAATGACGGTCCGTTTTTTACGGTAAAATTTAAAAAATACGGCCGTTTTTTTGTTAGAGAACTCTTATCACCAAGAAAAAAAAGGCAAAAACAAGGTTGAATACATTTTCAATCATGCCCCCACATGCACACAAGCAAAGAGGGGATCGTCCTCTTCTTTAGACGAAAATTACCTTCTGGAACCGTTTTTTACCGTTTTTTACGGCCGCTTTTTACGGTCCGTTTTTTACGGTAAATTTTCAAAAAAACGGTCGTTTTTTTTAACCTTGGTGGAAAGGCTAAGTATGTGACACGTGTGTGACCGTTACAGGGGGAATCACTATATGCAGTAACGATGCACACCGGTGAGTGGTGGGGCCCATCCCAACACTCACAAGGGCTCTCAAAACCCAATGCCCTTGAACTGTGCTGGTAATTCTCCCCTCTCTTCCTGCCGAAATGTCGCTGTCTGTGAAGGCGAAGATTGCGACAACAGTTGAAGGGCATTGGGGTCTGAGAACCCTTGTATTGTAAGATGTGTAAGGAACGTGCGGATGGGGTCTCGTGGACGGGGAAGGAGGGGCGCATGTGGAGCAGTCGCAAAGATGATCTGACCAGGGAGGCATGCTGCTGACCGTTTGACTGGTGGAAGGACCATGGCCCGCATGTGCACATGTGCATGCGGTGCCATGTGGTTTCGTTCTGCCTCATGGCCGGCAGCATTTATCTTCTTGTTCCATGATGGATCCATAGTTTTCAATCTGAATGCCCGTCCTTCCCGTCACTCATTTCGGTCACTCTCTTTAGTGTCACACTACTCACCCACACTCGTCACTCTGTGACTGTCACGCTGTCAGAGCCATACACTTAAACCACTGCTCAGTTTGATTCGCTTCTGATAATTCTCAAAAACAGACCTCTCACGCTCTCACTCTTCCCTCTCACTCATTCCGCTCACTCTCCCCTCTCACCCTCCCCTCTCACCCTCCCCTCTCACCCTCCCCTCTCACCCTCCCCTCTCACCCTGCCCTCTGGCCGCCTCACCAACTACCAGGCGAGTTTCAGGAGGTGCTGGACGACCAGAGCAAGCCAGCCGCGCTGCCAGCCACCTCTGCTGCCTCTGCTGCTTCACCTGTGGCAATTGCCGGCACCACAGACACAAAGGCACCCAGGAAGGATTCCACACCCATGACTGCGGACAGCGAGGGGGAGAGGCCGGAAGGAAGCACACAGGCGACAGCAGCTGAGGCTGCAGCGGAGCACCTGGCATCGTTGTTTAACAGCTTCATCACTATCGAGAATGTCATTCTACCGGCTTCTGCTCCCTCTCTCCCCCCCGCGCTGCTGCCTGCCTCCGCCTCTGCATCCGCCTCCCATTCTTCCCGTGTGTTGCTGGAGGTGGACGGACTCACTCTCTGCACACCACAGTACGCCTCGTGCCTGCTGTCTGGCCTTTCACTCTCCGTCCAGCAAGGGGAGCACCTCCTGGTGAGTGCAGCGAGGAGATCGAGAGGAGCGGCTGTTGGTGAGGGTAGCACCTTGTATTGCTGCTGGAGGTGGACGGACTCACCCTCTGCACACCGCAATATGCTTCGTGCCTGCTGTCTGGCCTTTCACTCTCCGTCAAGCAAGGGGAGCACCTCCTGGTGAGTGCAGTGAAGAGAGCAGCTGTTGATGACCGGTGTAAGGGCAGCAGCTGTTGGTGAGTGGTGAGTGCAGCCAGCGGAAAAGCTTTGGCCCTCCCTTGGCTCCCATCCTTTACCCCCCCCACCCTCTCCCCAACTCCCACCCTTGACTTGATAATGGGTCCCAGCAGCAGCGGCAAGACCTCTCTCTGCTTCTCCTCATCCCGCCAACCTGTTTCCTGCCCCGAACCACCCTCCTCTCCCCCCTTCCTTCCCCCTCACCCCAGATAATGGGTCCCAGCGGAAGTGGCAAGACCTCTCTGCTTCGAGCTGTTGCTGGGCTTTGGCGATCGGGCAGTGGAACGGTCAGAAGATATGTTTATCTGCCCAAGGAGGAATCTGCAGCTGGGAGAGCGAGCGAAGCAGCAACCGCTAGCAGCAACACACAGAACGATTCACACAGTGTGATTACTGAAAGTCACAGCACAAAGAGTGACTCTAACGAGAAAAACAGAGAGCGGAGCGAGCATGGAGCAAGGGGCAAGACAGAGGAGGCAGAGGGGCGAGAGAGTGAGAGGGAAGTGACTGGGTGTGGGTGTGGGTGTGGGTGTGGGTGTGGGTGTGGGTGTGGGTGTGGGTGTGGAGGGCGCGAGTGTGGTGAAAGCAGAGGGCGCAGTGGCTGACGTGGAGGAGGGGGTGATGGACGCGGGAGGGGCGGTGTTCTTTGTCCCGCAGCGGCCGTACATGGTGCTGGGGTCGCTCAGGCAGCAGCTGTTGTACCCCACGTGGAGTGAGCTGGAGGAGGGGGAGGAGGCGGGGCGGCCGGGCGATGAGGGGATGATGGCGCAGAGGGAAGGGGTTGAATGGGGCGAGGGGAAAGGAGGGATGGAGGGGATGGAGGGGAGTATGGAGGGGTGGTGGACGGTGGGGGGGTTGATGCAGCGGTTGGGGATCAAGAAGGATGCAGACAATGGAGGGACAGGTGAGAGGGCGAGAAACATGCGGAGGTTGGTTTCTCTGTCTCTTGCTTTGCCTGCTCGCCTCACACACTTGGCACAATTGTCCTGCCTCCGGATTCCCTTTCCCGTGTGGTCTCCTCTCCCCCTGGTAACTCTACTTCGCGTCCTCATCACTCCACTCAGCCAGCTTTCCTCCTCCGCCTCGCCACTCTCCACTGCTCCTCCCACATCACCTCCCACTGCATCTCCTCGCCCCATAACATGACGCGCCATAGGGAATCTGAAACATCTCACCTTTCCCTTTCCCACTGTTTCCCTTCCCTCTTACTTCTCTCCCCAGCCAGATTCCCCCCCCCCCCCCCACCTCCATCTCCACCCTCGCCTCGTCGCCCCAGAACATGGGGCACCACTGGAAATCTGAAACGTCTCAATGCTACCTCTACTCTACCCTCTAATTCCTTTCCCTCTATTCCCATCCCTCGTACTTCCCTTCCTCCAGCTGGATTCCCCTCCACCTCCATCTCCACCCTCGCCGCATCGCCCCACAACATGGCGCAGTTTTAGCAATATATGACATTTCCGTACTTACTTCCTTTCCCTTCCCTCTTACTTCCCACCTCCTCGCCCCCTTCCCCCCACCCCACCAGCCGGATTCCCCCCCACCTCCATCTCCACCCTCGCCTCATCGCCCCACAACATGGCGCACCGCCCTCAGCCGTCGGATGAGGAGCTCCTGGCCGTGCTGGACGCCGTGAGATTGCGCCACGTGGCGGAGCGCCAGGGCGGGCTGGACGCGCAGGTGGAGTGGGCGAGTGTGCTGTCGCTGGGGGAGCAGCAGCGCCTCGCCTTTGCTCGCCTGCTGCTGTCCAGGCCAGAACTTGCCTTGATGGATGAATCGACGAGTGCTCTCGATGAGGAGAACGAGGTGAGCGGGATGAGGAGAGGGAGTGGGAGAGTGGGAAGGGAGGTGTATTTCGAGGTGAATCAGAGCACAGCAATAAGCAACTAGCCTGCATGGACGGCTCAGCAAGAGCAGAGCGCGGCCTAGAGGCACAGGTGGAGTGGGCGAGTGTGTTGCGCTGGGGGAGCAGCAGCAGCCTTTGCCCGCCTGCTGCTGTCCCGCCCTGAGCTGGCTGTAATGGACGAATCCACGAGCGATTTGGATGAAGAGAACGAGGTGAGGGAATGGAGGAGTGGGAAGGGTCTCATGGGTGGATTTGCAAGGGCTCTTGGTGAAGAGAACGGGGGGGGGGGAGGGGGAATGGACGTGAGTGTATGGGGAAAGTTGAGGTGAGGGGGTGGAGGAGGTGAGTGTGATTATACTCCCACTTGCTCTCATTGACTCTTGTTCTATAGACGGAAGGACACTTCCACTTCTACAGGCGCTCTTGCCCCGCCCCGGCCGGTGGAGGCAGCAAGGGGGGTGAGTTCCATGCCGTGCTGTGGGCCATCGCAGCTCCTGCATATGGTGGTGGTTTCGGTTCTTCTCGAGCAATCCCCGTCCCTCCATTCCTCCAACACTCCTTCCTTTGGAATATGTGTGCGGGTTGGTGGGTGGATGCAGCAGGCGTGACGTCTACTGCAGTGCAGCTCCCACCAGCACTTGTGTGTGATTGTGCCGGTTGCAGCCATGTATGCTTGTGCCGGTCGCAGCCATGTATGCTTGTGCCGGTTGCAGCCATGTATGCTTGTGTCGGTTGCAGCCATGTATGCTTGTGCCGTTTACAGCCATGTGTGCATGCTTATGATTGAACTTCCGTCCCTCCCCATCCCCATCCCCACGTGTGTGGTGGTGGTTCGTACTCTCATGCCATCCCCATCCCCACGTGTGTGGTGGTGGTTCGTACTCTCATGCCATCCCCATCCCCACGTGTGTGGTGGTGGTTCGTACTCTCATGCCATCCCCATCCCCACGTGTGTGGTGGTGGTTCGTACTCTCATGCCATCCCCATCCCCACGTGTGTGGTGGTGGTTCGTACTCTCATGCCATCCCCATCCCCACGTGTGTGGTGGTGGTTCGTACTCTCATGCCATCCCCATCCCCACGTGTGTGGTGGTGGTTCGTACTCTCATGCCATCCCCATCCCCACGTGTGTGGTGGTGGTTCGTACTCTCATGCCATCCCCATCCCCACGTGTGTGGTGGTGGTTCGTACTCTCATGCCATCCCCATCCCCACGTGTGTGGTGGTGGTTCGTACTCTCATGCCATCCCCATCCCCACGTGTGTGGTGGTGGTTCGTACTCTCATGCCATCCCCATCCCCACGTGTGTGGTGGTGGTTCGCACTCTCATGCCATCCCCATCCCTCCCTCCCCTCCCTCAGGCACACGTGTACGGGCTGGTGGAGGCTGCAGGGGTCACCTTCATCAGCATCGGCCACCGCAGCTCCCTCCGCCGCTTCCACTCGCTCCTCCTCACCCTCACACCCTCTGGGAGGGCTGATGCCTCTGCTGACGTCACTGATGATGTCAGGGACAGCAGTGATGGTATCAGCAGTGGGGGAGGGAGTGTGGAAGGGAAGCGGGTGGTGGCACGTGGAACAGGCAGTATGTGGACTCTAGAGAGAATAGCAGACTAGACTGACTTATCAGCATCGGCCACCGCAGCTCCCTCCGCCGCTTCCACTCCCACCTCCTCACCCTCACACCCTCTGGGCGGGCTCACGCATCTGCTGACGTCACTCATGGTGTCGGCGATGGCGTCAGGTGCAGCAGCGATTATGTCAGTGGTGGTAATGGGCGTGAGGAAGGGATAAGGGTGGTGGAAATGGCAGCATGTGGACACTGGAGAGAAATAGACTGATTTGTGCCTGGGGGGGTCCTCAACTGTAACACGTGGGCTGGGGTGGGGAGTTTGCTAAGTACTGGTGGGTGGACGAATGTTCGTTCATTTATCATTATTTTTAGGCTGCTAATTGCGAGACAGGTTTGCTGGGGTGATAGTGATGGCGACGACAAAGCCCACTGGTGCGCCAGCAGAGAACAAGGATGGATTCCTTGTATGGTGCTCTCTGTTGAGCCTAACAGATCGGTTTCATACTAAGGTGCCAATGTTTTATGTCGGCACTTCATTGGTGGCGGCTCCCAAATTCTAATACCGGTTGTGTGCGTATGCTACCGATATGCAATCCGTGCTGCTGTGAGACAACCAGGGGCCTGGTCATCAGACCAAATTGGTCTGATAGTCTAGTTTTCCTTGTTCATCTGATTTGTACCGTAATCACCCGGACATACCACCCGTCGAAATAGAAGACCCCCCGGGTGGCTTGTGCGGGGTGGGTGCTATAGCGGACCTCGTTTCTACTATAACCCCCTTTTGGGCCTATCCGGTATAAGACCCCGGGGGGGGGGGGGGGGGGGGGGGGGGGGGGGGAGATTTTGCTAACTTCGCCTTAAATTGACAGGTGCTCCAAGGATCAAGCTTTTACACATTAATGTCAGCACAAACAACCTACATTTGAGGCCTTAAGGCGGTAACACATCCATCACACAGTTCCTACCTTCTTGCCTCAGTTACTTACAAGCATCTAATGAGAGATCATGCTACCTACTCCTCACCGTCCTTCCTTCCTTCCTGCCATCCTAAACTCCTTCCGTCCTTCTTGCATCTGTTAACCTGCTACCTACCACTACTCATCGTCACCAGCATGCCATTCCTCAACCTCCTCTCCGTCAATGCGGTCAGGGAGCCACCAGTCAGAGTCGGCTTTGCTCCACTCTTCTGCGTCCCTGCCTTCTCCAACCCCGTACCCCTCAGCATCTCCCTCCTCCGCCTCCGCATCCTCTGCGTCCTCATCCACCTCCATGGCGTCATCGTCAGCCTGGAGCACCTCAGCCGGCACGCGGGCTTCCTCGTAGAAGGGGTTGACGACAACCTCGTCGTCAACTAGCTCGTTCACATCCTCTAACACTTCCACCTCACCCTTGTCCCGTAGGTGAGCGAGGACGAGGTGGTCTTCGGTGCCGTCGAGCTTGGTGGAGATTCCGCAGGTGACAAACGACTTCTTGACGAGCTCCTCTGGGACCTCTCGCCACGACTCGTCGATCCACTGCAGCATCGTCCCCGCAAGAGGCTTCTGCAGATTGCCTGAGGGATGGGCATGGCAAGCAAAAGTTATTCCATGAATTGCATGGGCATCCGTGCACAAACGTACAATCGCAAAGCGTGGCACGAACTCACCTGCACGCGTCTTCGTGTTGATGCCGATGTCTTCAAACCAAGTGCCATAGAGATGACGCACACCGGCCTTGAACGCGCGCAGACACGTCCAGCGGCTGCAGAAGCGAGGTGCATCCCCCCGGGATGACCGCCCGCGTCAACCGAAACATTCGCATGGTCTGACCGACGGCTTCGGTTAAGTGGCCGCGGTAGGAGTCCAGGACCACTAACGACTCCTTGCGGCGTCCGGTTCCATCGCGGGTGGGCTTCAGAAACGGCACAAGGACCTGGGTTATCCAGTCCTGCACAAGACCTTCGTCCATCCACCCCTTCTCTTGTGCACGAACCACCACCCCTGCCGCATACAACGCAAAGAGAGAGAATGGTTAGAGGGAGTTCCAAACAATTACTAGTGTGCAGGCTACGTCAATGGACACTTACCGACAGGGATGGGAACTTTGGGAATTGTTTTGCGCTTGGACACGACATACGGAGGAAGCTTCAGCCCTCCCGCCGTTACTGCCAGCATGACAGTAACGCGTTCCTTTTCATAGCGCGCAGTGCGCACGTGGACAGTCCGCGCTCCCTTCGTTTCGATCGTACGCTCCGCGGCAACCTCCAGACGCTCCCTCATCCACTTCCATTCGCGGATCCGGACGGGCTGCACCTTTGCCAGCTTCGCCAGAGCTCGATTCGACATGTCTGGCTGCAATTCCTGCAGTTTCAGCCAGTGAAGCTTCTCCTTCGTCGTGTACGCATGACGAAGACGTTTCGTCATGCGATGACGTGGGGAAGGAGCGTCGGCATCCGCGTTGCGCTTCGGAGGTCCCTTCGGGCGTGTCTGTTCCGGGAAGGAAGGTATCTTCACCTTCGGAAGTGCAGGCTGAGGACGGGTCGCGCTGCTGCTCGGTTCATCGTTGTTGGCGCGACTAGCGGGAGGAGACGCCTGTGGTAGGACGGGCCGAGGGAAACGGCGTGCGCCCGCAGCAGCGGGGGACTGGGTGACGGAGTGCCGCTGCCGCCTAATTACCGTGCTGCTAGAGTCTGGGGAGTTGGCCATCTAAGCCTACTGAAATCTAGTGTCTCAGGCCATAGCCAGCTTGAATTTAAGACGGGAAAGGGATCAAGCAGGCAGGAGGTGCTCGCACACTCTGCCGAGCACAACACGAGTTCGTGGAATGGAGCCGCGGCACAAAAGGAAGAGGCGACTCATTGAGTGCGCAGGGACATGACCACACCAGTGGGACTACTGTGCCTGCCTCTGTGACTGCATGAATCCTCGTCGAGCGACGAGACTTGGTTGTGTTTCCAACCAATCAGGGCATCACAGAGGGCCTGTTGGACCTTCCAATGTGGCAGATTCTGTCAGAGGTCCACTGGTGATCCCCGATTGATCCTAGGGAAGGGTTACAGGCATGGCGGCCTGGGGAGTTATGGGCGCACTCACCCGCTACACAAACAAGCCCTTTTATCCCAGTGGTTAGTGGCTGAGATTCTGACATGGTATCAGAGCGAAGGTCTTGGGTTCGAATCCCGGTGTGTGCACCTCGGGCATCCCAGTGCGGGGGGGTGTCAGAGGTCCACTGGTGATCCCCGATTGATCCTAGGGAAGGGTTACAGGCATGGCGGCCTGGGGGGTTGTGGGCGCGAAGATTCCCCATCCCGTGTCGTGCCATTGTGTCGCTCACAGGCGAGTTTTTTTTGTTGTATGTCGTTAGTTTCGATATGCATGTACTGACATTGTTGCTTTTGCTTTGCATGGAGGCGCTGGCAGCTAAGGATGCAGCGCTCGCTTTCCCAGACTTGCAGATTGTGGACAAGGCGGTACGTTCTGTGGCCGACATTCTCGGGCGCCTAGTCGCTCATTTGCGAGGAGCTACAAGAAGTCATTTACGAGACAAGTCTAGAGACAAGGGGATAAAAGACGTCAGGTGGCTTTCAAGAGGCCAGGCGATACAGCAATTCGTCGAGGGTTTTCCCGCAGCTGTAAACGTTTTGTGGGAATTCGACCGTAAGATGTATGCAGTGGTGACTAGTTTCAAGTTCCATTTCTTACTGTACTTTCTTGCCAATGTGTTGAAGGAGTTGGACCTGCTCAACTTGAAATTCCAGCTACGACAGGTATGTGATAAGGTTGCCGGTTCAAGCCTTATTTGACTTGATTGTGCGACATCTAACTACGCGCTTTTATTTTGTGCAGACGGCGCACAACACAGCCCTCCTGCAGCGGACTCGTTACCTCAACAACAGCGACGAGTCGTTCTGGCAGGGCGGCGCGGCGCAGGGGCTATTCCTCGCTAAACACGGATCGGGGGAGCGCCGGGAGGTCAAGGTTGTTGGCTCGCATACCAACGGAGAGCCGACAACTCACCGCTACCGACTGCATGAAGACCATATCGAAGGGCAGAGCAGCGGAGGCGACATCAGCTCCTGTTTGAAGCTTGCGTGCGACTTCATTATTGAGCTGAGCGAAAGGCTTGACTTCTGACTGAATGAACTCGCCCCGCTTAATGGCGCGAAGCTCTGGTAATACCCGAAATCCTGGGTTAAGCGTGAGCGACGGTTGGCGCAGTGGTTGCAGTCGCTGCGTGAGCTATACAAGAAGGAGCCTGAGGATCTGGCTGTTTGAGATCCCGAAAGTCTTGTTCGTTTTTTGTTGAGCAGCCTTTAACCTACAGGTCTGTTTTATTGTACTCAGTTCTGTTTTCTCTATCCACCCACCCATTCCAACCACAGGTTTGGACTGGGCCAAAGCACAGAGGGAGCTCACAACCTTTGCGACGATCATGAGCACCCACCAAGAGGATGTCAGCTTTGCAGAGGGCTTGAAGCACATGCACTCCTCTCTGGACTGGACAACGAGCTACCCCAACATTGAGAAGTTGTGGATTGTCGTGGCCATGCTCCCGCTGAGCGCTATGGAGTGCGAACACGGATTCTCGCGGCAAAACGTCATCAAGAGCTGGCTGAGGGGGAACTTGTGCAACGCCAAGCTTGGCGAACTGATGACGGTCTCTCTTTTGAGCTAGAACATGGAGTGGCCCGAGTTGGTGGCGAGGTGGCGTGCCTCCAAGAAGAGAAGGTCCGCCAAGGATGTGCTGCTAGTGGGAGGGGAGAGGTTGAGCAAGTGCTCGAAGGAAAAATCAGTTGTAGCAGCAGAGGCAGTAGCAGCAGCAGCAGCACCTGTTGTGGCGGCGGCAGAGGCAGCAGCAGTAGCGGAGGCGGCCAGACTGGATGCAGAGTTCCCTTGCCTCAGCCGCAAGGGGAAAGAGAAGGCCTATATGTTGGTGTCGTCTAATAGCGGAGATAGTAGTGAGGATGATAGTGGAAGCGAATTTGATTGACTCGTAGGCTGGTTCGAGAATCTTGCATAATAGAAGCTTGTAGGTTGTAGGTTGTAGTTTGTAGGTTTGTAAAAGTTTAGACCACAAAGAATAGTTCATCTGTCTTTCCAGACTAGTGCTAATGCTTCGTCTTATACATCAGACAAAATAAAAGGATCGTCTGAGCATTAGACGAATGCATTTTTTTCCTTCATGGTAGTGATGTGAGTAGTATGAATGAGATATTAGAGATACAAGATATTAAACATATGATTATAGAAAGGCTTATACAAATAAAGGGCTACTGCGTCGTTCAACATTGCGTACAGCAGCAGCCTTTGTTCGCCCGTGACTGCAAACGCCGCTTCGCCAACTTTGCGCGCACTCTTTCACCAAACCATGCACTGGTTGCCTGGGGGAGCCAGCCTACGCTGCGGGACTAGCCCGAACCTCGACGCCAGCTTAGCACTAGCAAGCTCGCACGCACCACGTTAGTGTTTGCATGTTTCGCGTATAAGTATTCGCTCATGCCTTCGTTGATACTTTGTACTCGTTTGACACCCAGTGCAATCCTAATTGTCTCGTTCCAATGCACCAGTAACGCTTTGTATTCATAACCACTTTCCTTTCGAACCGCGCAGCTCCGCACCCAGAGAAATCAACTTTTGATTTTTGCATTTGAATGGACTCACGCCCCTTAGCACCTAGGAGCCACTGTCCCAGCGTTCTCTAGTAAACGCGTGCAGCCAAGACTGCGCCTAGAGCTAGGACGAGCCGCCGTCCCTCGGCATGGCCCAACACATCGACGCCACAACACTCACGCGGGAGCGCCTGAACAAACCGGTACAGCAGCTGCTAAAAAATTCCAAAGATATCGTGGCGCTAACGGCGGAACGTACGTCGCTGCAAAACGACGTCGCACAAGCGCAACAAGCACAAGGCACACAAGGACAAGCGACACGGCAGGCTTCGCAACACGTAAGCATGCAGCAATAGTTGAGCGCGACTAGTGATGGCGTCGCCCGCATCAACGGAGACAACGACCACGGCGCATCATACCCCAGAGCGACGAATGCGGCCAGGGGCCAACCTCGTGTCATGATTCGGGGCCAGCCCAGCGAGGCAGCCTTGTCGTCGCGGATGCCGCCCAAGCCGCAGCGTCTGCCTTGCTTCGATCCCAGCCAACAAGGTGGTCCTACCGTTCAGGCGTGGTTGTTCACCATGAACGTGTTTTTCGACGCGAACTACGTCTCGGAGAATTCGGCGACGATTTGCTACGCCGTGTCGCTACTACGAGGACCCGCCATGGATTGGTGGCGCGTCATCGTCACGAAGCCGGTAGACTACGCGACTCTACCGACACGGGAAGGACAAACCGGACCCTGGGCGCTGTCCCATTTTGTGGAAGTGCCCCAGTATCGCATGTGGGACGCGTGGTGCGGAGGTCTAAGCGCAAGATTCAAGCCAATTGCGGCTTCGATTGCGGTGTGTCAGAAGATCCGCACTTGGTGCCAGCTCGGTTATGTCCAGTACTACACCAGCGGGTTTCTGGCGCTGTGTGAGCAGGTGGGCTACATGCACAAGGGAGAGCACATCGAACGCTACATCGGCGGCCTGAAGCATGAAATTGCCCAAGAAATTAGCATGAAATCTCCCAAGAAATCCAGCTCTGCAATGTCACTGAATTTCCCGAGATTCTTGCTATGGCGGAGAAACTCGATTTTCTACGTCGACCAAGACCGGGGTCCTGAGGCAACAGTAGCAGCTGGGGACCTCAGCCTCGTGGGACGAACGAGCATGCCATGATACACACTGTCGCCACAAATGCCACAGCTGCACCGTTTATAGGGCGCTGCTTCACGTGCAACGGGCTTGGACACCGCAAGAGCGAATGCCCGGAAAACGCTAAGGGAAAGGGGGAAGCCGAGCAGCAAAAATAGACCAAGCAACAGGGAAACGCTAGGAGTCAGTAGTAGACGCTAGGGAGCCAGCCATAGCCTGATCAGCACCGCCACAGCATGGAAACCGAAACTGCGACTAGACATGTGTTTACCTGAGATTGACGCAAGACTGGTCGACAGCACGCCACTGGCGATACAGGAACGTGTGGACCGAGTCCGGATCCGATGCGGTGGTAGCTTCATGTTTACCCAGGAAATGCTCGCAACGACCCTCGACAGGACCGAAATATTACTCGGCCGTGATTGGCTGCGACGACACAATCCGCGAATTTTTTTTTGGACGACGGGTGACTGCACCGTGCGAGTGAACAGTAACAACGTCGCTTTACCTCGCTGGAGCTCGCCCAAGTCTTCATCTGTGAGTGTCAACGCGATCACAATGAAACGCACCGTAGTGGCAGGAGCTGACGTGTACGCGGCTGACCTCTGGGAATCCGAGGCAGCAGACAAGGGGGATGATTTACATAAACCGCTTGTCGACGTACCGGGTGACTTGGCAGCACTACTGAAGCAGTACAGCGATATTTTTCGGACAACCTGTCGACGGGACTGCCACCTCAACGATCGCACGGCCACAAGAGGATAGAACTAGAACCGGGGGCACACCCGACAATACAGCGACAATTCCGACTGACCGAACCCGAACTGGGCAAACTACGGAAGCAACTAGATTACCGGCTTGAGAAAGAGTTCGCTCGCCTAAGTTCGTCACCATTCGCAACACCGACAACGTTTACACCGATAAAGGACGGGGGATTTCGCACATGTATCAATTACCGCGCACTGAACCGAGTTACCATCAAGTCCCGTTACCCCATCCCGCGAGCCGACGAACTGATTGACCAACTGCGCCCAGCCCGGGTCTTCTCGAAAATTGACCTTTGAGGAGGTTACCACCAGATCTGCATCAACCCACCATACTTCTCGAAAACAACTTTCCGAACACGCTACGGATCCTTCGAATACACGCTAATGCCCTTCGCACTGACCAACGCCCCCGCGACCTTCAAAATGACCATGAATGAAGCCTTTCGCCCGCTTTTAGATAAGTGCGTCATCGTCTATCCGGACGATATACTGATTTACAACCCAGACCGAGCACATCACCTAGAGGACATCGAAGCAGTTTTTAAAATACTGAGTGAGAACCGCCTACTAACAAAAGCATCTAAGTGTGAGTTTCTACACAACAGACTGGAATTTTCAGGGCACGTCATTTGAGCTGACGGAGTGGAAATAGACCCAAAGAAAATTGCGACGATTCAAGCATGGCACGCGCCGTCAAATCTGATTGAGCTGCAGAGTTTCTTGGGGTTTGTCAACTATGTGCGCCGGCTCGTCCGCGACATGGCGAAGTTGACTGCCCCGCTGACAGATCTGCTGAGGAAGGGGGTTCAGTACATGTGGGGGGAGAAAGAGCAAGCTGCCTTCTCGGCCCTCAAGCAAATTTTGTGCTCGCCGCCCGTATTGCACATCACCGACCCACGCTGCATGTTCGAACTGGTTACAGACGCAAGTGACATTGCCGTGGGAGTAGTACAGTTGCAGGACTTTGAGATCGGCCTTCAGCCAATCGCGTACGAGTCCCGCAAGCTTCACCCGCCCGAACGCAACTACCCGATACACGACTGCAAGATGCTGGCGATCGTGCACGCGTTCAACGCCAAAGACTCTGAAGCAACTAATTTGTGCCACGTGCGACGACCCGACAACATGGGAGCAGCAGCTGCCGCTGATCGAGTTCGCCTACAACAACGCCACGTCAGCGATGACGCAGCAATCCCCATTTTACCTAAACTATAGGCAAAATCCAACAATGCCCATGACGCCGAGTCCTGACAACCCCACACTGCGCGCGCAACAGTTCGCCAAGAAATGCTCGCAACGACCCTTGATGGGACCGACATTCTACTCGGTCGTGATTGGCTGCAACGACACAACCCGCGAATCGACTGGACGACGGGTGACTGCACCGTGCGAGTAAACGTTAACAACTTCGCCTTACCTTGCTGGGACTCGCCTGAGACTTCGTCGGTACGTGTCAGCGCAATCTCGATGAAACGCGCCGTAGCGGCAGGAGCTGACGTGTATGCGGTTGACATCTGGGAAGCCGAGGCAGCAGATGAGGGGAGCGATTTACAGAAACTGCTCGCCGACGTACTGGGGGACTTGACAACGTTACTGAAGCAGTACAATGGGATTTTTTCGGATGACCTTCCGACAGGGCTGCAACCCCAGCGACCGCACGACCACAGGATAGAACTAGAACCGGGAGCACAGCCAACAACACTCCGACAGTTCCGACTGACCCAACCCGAACTGGACGAATTGCGGAAGCAGCTGGACTACCTGCTCAAGAAAGAGTTAATTCGCCCGAGTTCGTCACCTTTCACCGCACCGATACTTTTCACACCGAAGAAAGATGGGGGGTTTCGCATGTGCGTATATTACCGCGCACTGAACCGAGTGACTATCAAGTCCCGTTACCCCATCCCACGCCGACTAACTGATTGACCAACTTCGCACAGCCCACGTCTTCTTGAGAATCGAACTTTGGGTAGGTTACCACCAAATTCGCGTCAATCCACCCGACTGCCCGAAAATCGCCTTCCGAACCCGCTACGGAATACACGGTCATGCCATTCGAAGTGACTAATGCCCTCGCCACTTTTCAGATGACCATGAACGAAGCTTTACGTCCATTTTTAGATGAGTGCATCATCGTCTACCTGGACGATATACTGATTTACAGCCTAGACCGAGCACAGCACCTACAAGACATCGAAGCAATTTTCAAGATACTAAGTGCGAATCGACTCCTGACAAAAGCATCTAAGTGTGAGTTTTTACAGGACAGACAAAAAAAATTTAGGCACGTTATTTCAGTCAACGGAGTGGAAATAGACCCGAAGAAAATCGCGACAATTCAGGCATGGCACACGATGACAAATTTGACCAAGGTGCAGAGTTTTTTGGGGTTCGTCAACTACGTGCGCCGGTTCGTCCCCGACATGGCGAAGCTGACTGCCCCGCTGACGGACCTACTGAGGAAGGGGGTTGAGTACACGTGGGGGGAGAAAGAGCAAGCTGCCTTCTCGGCCCTCAAGCAAATTGTGTGCTCGCCGCCCGTACTGCACATCACCGACCCATACCGCCCGTTCGAACTGGCCATAGACGCAAGCGACATTGTCGTAGGAGCAGTAGTGTTGCAGGACTTCAAGAACGGCCTTCAGCCAATCGCGTACGAGTCCCGCAAGCTTCACCCGCCCGAACGCAACTACCCGATACACGACCGCGAGATGCTCGCGATCGTGCACGCGCTCAAAGTGTGGTGCTGCTACCTCACCAGAGCTGACGTGACAGTACGGACAGACCACCGATCACTACAGTACCTCCGCGCCCAACCAAAATGTAATCCGCGACAGATTCGTTGGTTGGACTACTTGGAGTCCAACTTCCACTACACCGTCACATACAAAAAGGGAGCGTCAAACATTGTTCGCCGACGCACTCACCCGCCCTACCGCCCAACTCCACGCCATCCTACTCGCCCAGGCCAACCCACTGTTAACAGGCCTATTCACCCACGGATACCGCACCGACCCATTTTTCACGACTGGAAATTCACAGCAACTGACAGAAGCTAAGGTAGTGTATTACGTAAAAGCCAGTACCAATCGCATATGGGTACCAACATATTCACTGCTGAGGGAAATGCTACTATAGGAGCCACACGACGGGGTTACCTCTGGTCACTTCGGGGTAGAAAAAACGCGACAACAACTACAGCGGTACTATTACTGGTCGGAGCTGTTGACCAACTTACAGCACCACGTGGGGTCATGTCCTATGTGTCAGGTGATGAAGAGCCCGCGAAAAAGAATGGCGGGTCTATTGCAGCCGATACCACCGCCCGAGCGCGCCTGGCAGCAGGTTACCATGGATTTTGTCACAAGGTTACCCTCGAGCCCTAGAGATAATGGCGTTGTAATGGTCGTCGTTGACAAACCGTAAAAAATGGCCCACTTTGCCGCGTGCAGGAAATCGATCTCAGCCGAAGAAACCGCTCGCCTGTTCATCACAACCGTCGTTCGACTACATGGGATTCTAGCTGCGATAATCAGCGATCGTCACACGAACTTTACCCACAACTTCTGGAAGAACCTTTGGGAGTAGTTTGGAACCAGGCTACAGTTCAGCTCGTCCTACCATCCCGAGATCGACGGTAAAAAAGAATGGACAAACCAGACTGTGGAGCAACTAATTCGTGCCATGCTGCAGCATGTCGGCTGCAGAGCGTTGCATCCACAAGACAACGGTGCACCCGCTTGGCAGGTGCGCACAACCGATTGGTGCTCCATGCCCTGTCACGAGCGCAGCGCAGACGTCGGGCAAAGCCCATGCCAGCTGCTGCGCCCACCAGCCACGTTGACCTCGGGATACCACCCCCGAGGTCGCCCTCGCAGAAGCCACCCCGGCGACCATCGCACCACAGAAGCTCCGTCGCCCGAGTAACACAGTCGACCGGGCAACCAGGTCGGTGCCGGCAAGTCGGCGTCCTACCTGGTCGGCGTCCCCTCGTCGACCACTTCAAGATCGGGCCGCCGACTTCACCAAGTCGTCGGCCACCCCAGGTCGGCGCCCTCCGAAGTCGGCGCCCTCGCAGCGGCCCCCGTGCACGTCGACCAACCTCGTCAACCAGCGCGCCCACTGCTGTTGATCGGCTGCTGCTCCCGCGCATCCGACTACGAAGTCGGCTCCGCCCATGCGAGGACGGGGCCTCCCAAAGACTCTCGTTGACAACGGGGCTTTGCCAACTTTGCACGCACTGTTTCACCTAACCATGCAATGCTGGCCTGGTCGAGCTAGCCTACGCTTCGGGACTAGCCCGAACCTCGACGCAGGCCTAGCTTTAGCTAGCTCCAGCACACCGCGTTACCGTTTGCATGTTTCGCGTATAAGTATTCGCTCATGCCTTCGCTCATATATTGTACTCGTTTCTCACCTAGTGCAATCGTCGTTATCTCGTTCCATTGCACCCGTAACTGCTATGCAAAAATGAGGTGCTTTAAGGGATTTTTTCGCCGTCCCTTATTGCGCCGTTCAACATCGCGTACAGCAGGTGCCGTTGTTCGCCCGTTACTGCTAACGGGGCTTCGCCAATTGTGCACACACTGTTTTCACCAAACAATGCACCGCGGGCCCTGCCGAGTCGGCCTACATCTCGGTACTAGCCCGAACCTCGATGTCAGCCTAGCACTAGCAAGCTCGCACGTACCGCGCTACCGTTTGCATGTTCGCGTATAAGTCTTCGCTCATGCTTTCGCTCATACTTTGTACTTGTTTGACACACAGTGCAAACATCGCTATCTCGTTCCGTTGCACCTGTAACATGTACCCTCGCTAGTCGGGAATCTCGGGAGTGGAGGTTTGGCATCATTTGGTCGTGGAAAGGTAGGCTCGAGAAGCGAGGTTTTTTTTTTTTTTTTTGTTAGGAGGTGAAATAACATTATACAATGCAAAAAAACACCATCTACGGTCGTAACCGGGCTAGAGGGCCTAGGCACAATTGTACCGCACCCTTGCGGAAACATGTAAGGTGGTTTAAAAGTCAGGTGCCTAAATATTGCAATCTGCCCGTTCAAAGTTCCCTTCACACCTTCGACATTCCTCAGGGCGCATTTTTATTCCGTGTCAGTCTCCAATTTGTCTCTTCTAACCTTCAATCGCCCCACAAACGAGCCACTTCGGGTTTTCCGAACCTCCACTTCGTGTCTAGCCTCGAGTCTGACACGGGATACGAATGCGCCCTCACACCCCACATGCTGTACTTGTTGCTTCAAACAGGTGCCGAACCTGCCTTGCGGAAACTGGTAGGTTGGGGTGATTGCTCTCTTCTTGACCGGCGAATGACGAAAGGAGTAGTTGCTCTGAAGCGAGGTCTTTGTGAACCTCCCTGACCAAACCATCCAATCTAGACTCGCCTCGCTGCTTTTCCTAGGCAGCGTTGAACTGACACAAAACTGACGGCGACTGCCTTACCCAACCAGCTAAACCGTACACAAATACCCGATAAACAGCAACTATCACAATTTACCGCATTCCAAGCCAAGGGCACTCCGCAGCGCGGACAATCTTGACCCCAATTTCCCAACCAATAGCTACGTTCTCCCTCCCAGCCCCGAACCAACAATCCCACTCCTCTTCCTACCTCACCCCTTCCCTATCACCTTTCTCCTCGTCTCGCACTACCTAGCCGACCAGGACTTTAGCAGTGCCTGCCTACAAATCTGCACTTCCATGCCTCCATTCACACCACCGCCGCCCCCCTAAGCATGGCATCCCGGCCTGCCCGGCCAGATGTCCGAATACGCCACGCTGGTTTTGCGCGGCCGAACCGGCTGCGTTTGGACGGAACCCTCGCGCCGCACCTTGGAGCATGACGTGCTGCCGCAATATTTAATACGGCAGCGCTGGTTTCCCCACCGTGACACCCAGCCGCCGCAATCGGCGCGCCTTGTTTACACTACGCCGCTGTTCCCCGACGACGGCGAAGAATGCTTCATTGCTGAAGTGGAAATAACGGCCGCCGATGGCCAGCCGCAGCGCCTACTCGTCCCCTTGGCGCTCATATGGAGCGATTCGGTCGTGCCGCCCATTGTTCAGCAGCACACCTTGGCGCGGATCCGCCGGTGCGCCGACGTAGGCTTGCTCGCCGACGCTTTTGCGGTTCCGGCTTTCGCCCACGCGATCGTCCAGGCGCTCCGCGAAGACCGGGAAATCGCCATCACGCCGCCGCAGGCCAGTGGGAACGGGGTGCTGCGTTTCCGCGGCGAGGCGGGTTTGGCGGCGCTGGATTTACCGGCCGATGCGCCCCTGGAGTGGTTCAAGGGCGATCAGTCTAATACCTCGCTCAGCATGGGCGGCAAGGGCGGCAAAGGCGGCAAAGGCGGCAAGGCCGGCAAGGGCGGCAAGGCCATGCTTAAGCTGGTGCGGCGTTTACATCCCGGCGTGCACCCGGAAGCCGAAATGACTCGCAGGCTGACCCGACTGGAGTATGCCAACACGCCCGCGTTACTGGGCGAAGTGATTCGCGAAGATGGCGACGGCGCGTGTTACACCTTAGCTCTCGTCCATGGGCACATAGCGAACGACGGCGACGCCTGGACCTGGACCCTGGACTATATCAAAGAGTATCTCGAACGGACGCTGGACAACGCTACGCTTACCGGCGGCGCCTCAGTGGAAGAATATGATGCCGCGCTAGAGGGTTACGCCGCCATGGCCCACACCATAGGCAGGCGGCTGGCGGAGCTGCACAGCGCCCTCGCCGACCCCGCTGCTGACGACCCGGCCTTCAGCCCCGAGCGCGCCGATGCTGCGCAGGCCGGGCAGCATGCGGCGCAAGCTATCGCAACGCTGCAAGGGGCGCTGCAGGTTTTGGCCGCGCACCGCCTCAGTGGCAGCGGCAAGCTTGGTGGCTGGCCCGAGACGCTCGCCGATGGCCACGCCGAATGGCTGCAAGACCACGCTGATGCTTTGACGCGAGCAATACGCGAGCGCGCGTGCCTGGAGCAAGACTCGCTGTACCTGCGCATTCATGGCGACTTCCATCTGGGCCAGGTTCTGGTCGCTCGCCGCGCTGGCGCCGGCACTGACATCGGCACCGACGCTTACCTGGTTGATTTTGAAGGCGAACCGGCGCGTCCGTTTGCCCAGCGGCGCGCAAAGTCCACCCCCCTGCGTGACGTGGCGGGTCTGCTGCGCTCATTCGATTACGCCGCTGCTGCCATGCTCAGCTTTCCAGGTCCGCTCACCGGCCCTGCCTGCGCCACGGAGACGTTGGGGATCGTGAATAAGAAGCCTATGGCCTCGGAGCCGGCGCCTCAGGTGCGCCGGGAAGCCTTGCTGTCGCGCTTCCTTGTGCGTGCTCGCAGTGCTTTTTTGCAGGGATACCATGCGGTGGCTGACCAAGCGCCCCACCCTTGGCTCAAGTGCGGCGCGGAGCACAGCCTGCTGGAACTGGCCCTGCTCGAAAGAGCGGCCTATGAGGTGTGCTACGAAGCCGCACACCGTCCTGATTGGCTGTGTATTCCCGCCGCCGGGCTGGCTGAACTAGCACGCGGCATGCTGGCCTCACCGTCGACCGAGAAGGAGGCACCTTTTGAGGCGCCTCAAACGCCGTCAAGCGAGAAGTAGGCGCCTCGAACGCCATCGAGCAAGAAGGAGGCGCATGAGTCATGAGCGCGCCCTTGCGCCCCAAACGCGCTCCCGGCACCCTCCCTCACACCAGCCCGCCTCACGCCAGCCCGCCTCACGCCAGCCCGCCTCACGCCAGCCCGCCTCACGCCAGCCCGCCCTCTACAGGGTGGTCCTTCCCCGGCGTGCCGGCGCCCGGCGCCAGACGCTATTGAGCAGTTCCAGCATCCAGACCAGATTTCTTTTCTGTATCACGGTAGGCCCACACGAGCATGGCGGCCACTGTGAGTTGCACGTGCTGCTGCCCCACCCGGCGCGCAGGCTGTCTATGCTGAATTTGCCGATGGCCGCACGTTTTAGTTAAGCCTGTCCAGTGCACGGAGGGTTTTTATGCTGCCTGCTTGTCTAGTCCTACGCAAACGGTGCTGCCTAACAGCTGCGATTTGATTGGCCCGGCGGCCTGCAGGTCACAGAGGAGCCCTACGCCTTGGGCCTTTTGTTAGATGAGCTGGATCTCTATTTATTAATTGCCGACGCCGAGGGGCGCCATGAGCACCTCAGCGATTGCTTGGGCGCTCAGTGGTTGGGGGTTGAGGTGGTGTGCCGAAGGTACGCTTTGCGGTAGCACTGATTAGACAAAATCAATTGGTAAAAAGCCGTAGGTCCGCAAGCATTTGGATGCTGCTGTGTTTGATTGCAGTGAGTGAGAGTGCATGGTTGTAGCCTTGGGTTTTTCCTTGAGAAGTGCCAGTAGCAATGGCTTACCAATTATACAACTGCCAGAATGTGACAAAATATTTGGCCAACGGTGGAGTGTGACAGCATGTAGAGCTTCAGTTTAAGTCGTGATCTGTCGTGAAATAAAATCAGCAAACCAGTTTAGAAGAGCTGCTGTTACAAATGATGCACGTTGATCCGAAACAGCCTCACAGAATGGTCATCTGAGCAGCTAGCCAACTCCAAACACCTCCCTCCCCCCACCTCTTCATCACCTACCTCCCTGCTACACCCAGTAACCCTAACCTCTCCTGCTCCTCTACCACTCGCTCCAACTTCCCCTCGCCATCTCAGCCTATGAACAGCTGCCAGGTGGCAATGGATGACACTAAAAGCGACCAGACGCTGCAGGTGGAGCTTGGATGGAGAAGGCGAGGGTTGGAGTGCGGTGGAAGTGGGTGATGCAGCAGGATGCTGGTGGGCAGATGTGCCAAAAGGAGAAAGGTCTGCGCTCCACAGCTGTATTCCCCCGTTCTCTAAGCCAACCGCAAGAGGCGAGCGCAGTGCAGTTGCAGTAGTAGGAGAGGCAGAGGCAGGATCAGCAGGTGGGGAAATTGTGGAGGGTGGTGAATGAGGGCAAGGAGTGAGGGGTGGGAGGTAAGGAGACCAGGCCACTGCAGTGACTGGGTGGGGGAAGGTGGGGAGGGTTGCGAGGAGTGTGTGTGTGGAGGGAGGCGATGTAGTGGAGGGAGGCGATGTAGTGGAGGGAGGCGATGTAGTGGAGGGAGGCGATGTAGTGGAGGGAGGCGATGTAGTGGAGGGAGGCGATGTAGTGGAGGGAGGCGATGTAGTGGAGGGAGGCGATGTAGTGGAGGGAGGCGATGTAGTGGAGGGAGGCGATGTAGTGGAGGGAGGCGATGTAGTGGAGGGAGGCGATGTAGTGGAGGGAGGCGATGTAGTGGAGGGAGGCGATGTAGTGGAGGGAGGCGATGTAGTGGAGGGAGGCGATGTAGTGGAGGGAGGCGATGTAGTGGAGGGAGGCGATGTAGTGGAGGGAGGCGATGTAGTGGAGGGAGGCGATGTAGTGGAGGGAGGCGATGTAGTGGAGGGAGGCGATGTAGTGGAGGGAGGCGATGTAGTGGAGGGAGGCGATGTAGTGGAGGGAGGCGATGTAGTGGAGGGAGGCGATGTAGTGGAGGGAGGCGATGTAGTGGAGGGAGGCGATGTAGTGGAGGGAGGCGATGTAGTGGAGGGAGGCGATGTAGTGGAGGGAGGCGATGTAGTGGAGGGAGGCGATGTAGTGGAGGGAGGCGATGTAGTGGAGGGAGGCGATGTAGTGGAGGGAGGCGATGTAGTGGAGGGAGGCGATGTAGTGGAGGGAGGCGATGTAGTGGAGGGAGGCGATGTAGTGGAGGGAGGCGATGTAGTGGAGGGAGGCGATGTAGTGGAGGGAGGCGATGTAGTGGAGGGAGGCGATGTAGTGGAGGGAGGCGATGTAGTGGAGGGAGGCGATGTAGTGGAGGGAGGCGATGTAGTGGAGGGAGGCGATGTAGTGGAGGGAGGCGATGTAGTGGAGGGAGGCGATGTAGTGGAGGGAGGCGATGTAGTGGAGGGAGGCGATGTAGTGGAGGGAGGCGATGTAGTGGAGGGAGGCGATGTAGTGGAGGGAGGCGATGTAGTGGAGGGAGGCGATGTAGTGGAGGGAGGCGATGTAGTGGAGGGAGGCGATGTAGTGGAGGGAGGCGATGTAGTGGAGGGAGGCGATGTAGTGGAGGGAGGCGATGTAGTGGAGGGAGGCGATGTAGTGGAGGGAGGCGATGTAGTGGAGGGAGGCGATGTAGTGGAGGGAGGCGATGTAGAGGAGGGAGGCGATGTAGTGGAGGGAGGCGATGTAGTGGAGGGAGGCGATGTAGTGGAGGGAGGCGATGTAGTGGAGGGAGGCGATTGGTAGTGGAGGGAGGGAGGCGATGTAGTGGAGGGAGGCGATGTAGTGGAGGGAGGCGATGTAGTGGAGGGAGGGGCGATGTAGTGGAGGGAGGCGATGTAGTGGAGGGAGGCGATGTAGTGGAGGGAGGCGATGTAGTGGAGGGAGGCGATGTAGTGGAGGGAGGCGATGTAGTGGAGGGAGGCGATGTAGTGGAGGGAGGCGATGTAGTGGAGGGAGGCGATGTAGTGGAGGGAGGCGATGTAGTGGAGGGAGGCGATGTAGTGGAGAGGAAGGCGATGTAGTGGAGGGAGGCGATGTAGTGGAGGGAGGCGATTGTGGAGGGAGGCGATGTAGTGGAGGGAGGCGATGTAGTGGAGGGAGGCGATGTAGTGGAGGGAGGCGATGTAGTGGAGGGAGGCGATGTAGTGGAGGGAGGCGATGTAGTGGAGGGAGGCGATGTAGTGGAGGGAGGCGATTTAGTGGAGGGAGGCGATGTAGTGGAGGGAGGCGATGTAGTGGAGGGAGGCGATGTAGTGGAGGGAGGCGATGTAGTGAGGGAGGCGATGTAGTGGAGGGAGGCGATGTAGTGGAGGGAGGCGATGTTGGAGGGAGGCGATGTAGTGAGGGAGGCGGATGTAGTGGAGGGAGGCGATGTAGAGGAGGGAGGCGATGTAGTGGAGGGAGGCGATGTAGTGGAGGGAGGCGATGTAGTGGAGGGAGGCGATGTAGTGGAGGGAGGCGATGTAGTGGAGGGAGGCGATGTAGTGGAGGGAGGCGATGTAGTGGAGGGGAGGCGATGTAGTGGAGGGAGGCGATGTGTGGAGGGAGGCGATGTAGTGGAGGGAGGCGATGTAGTGGAGGGAGGCGATGTAGTGGAGGGAGGCGATGTAGTGGAGGGAGGCGATGTAGTGGAGGGAGGCGATGTAGTGGAGGGAGGCGATGTAGTGGAGGGAGGCGATGTAGTGGAGGGAGGCGATGTAGTGGAGGGGCGATGTAGTGGAGGGAGGCGATGTAGTGGAGGGAGGCGATGTAGTGGAGGGAGGCGATGTAGTGGAGGGAGGCGATGTAGTGGAGGGGGAGGCGATGTAGTGGAGGGAGGCGATGTAGTGGAGGGAGGCGATGTAGTGGAGGGAGGCGATGTTGTGGAGGGAGGCGATGTAGTGGAGGGGAGGCGATGTAAGTGGAGGGAGGCGATGTAGTGGAGGGAGGCGATGTAGTGGAGGGAGGCGATGTAGTGGAGGGAGGCGATGTAGTGGAGGGAGGCGATGTAGTGGAGGGAGGCGATGTAGTGGAGGAGGCGATGTAGTGGAGGGAGGCTGTAGTGGAGGGAGGCGATGTAGTGGAGGGAGGCGATGTGTGGAGGGAGGCGATGTAGTGGAGGGAGGCGATGTAGTGGAGGGAGGCGATGTAGTGGAGGGAGGCGATGTAGTGGAGGGAGGCGATGTAGTGGAGGGAGGCGATGTTGGAGGGAGGCGATGTAGTGGAGGGAGGCGATGTAGTGGAGGGAGGCGATGTAGTGGAGGGAGGCGATGTAGTGGAGGGAGGCGATGTAGTGGAGGGAGGCGATGTAGTGGAGGGAGGAGGCGATGTAGTGGAGGGAGGCGATGTTGTAGTGGAGGGAGGCGATGTAGTGAGGGAGGCGATGTAGTGGAGGGAGGGCGATGTAGTGGAGGGAGGCGATGTAGTGGAGGGAGGCGATGTAGTGATGGGAGGGAGGGAGGCGATGTAGTGGAGGGAGGCGATGTAGTGGAGGGAGGCGATGTAGTGGAGGGAGGCGATGTAGTGGAGGGAGGCGATGTAGTGGAGGGAGGCGATGTAGTGGAGGGAGGCGATGTAGTGGAGGGAGGCGATGTAGTGGAGGGAGGAGCGATGTAGTGGAGGGAGGCGATGTAGTGGAGGGAGGCGATGTAGTGGAGGGAGGCGATGTAGTGGAGGGAGGCGATGTAGTGGAGGGAGGCGATGTAGTGGAGGGAGGCGATGTAGTGGAGGGAGGCGATGGTAGTGGAGGGAGGCGATGTAGTGGAGGGAGGCGATGTAGTGGAGGGAGGCGATGTAGTGGAGGGAGGCGATGTAGTGGAGGGAGGCGATGTAGTGGAGGGAGGCGATGTAGTGGAGGGAGGCGATGTAGTGGAGTGGAGGGGCGATGTAGTGGAGGGAGGCGATGTAGTGGAGGGAGGCGATGTAGTGGAGGGAGGCGATGTGTGGAGGGAGGCGATGTAGTGGAGGGAGGCGATGTAGTGGAGGGAGGCGATGTAGTGGAGGGAGGCGATGTAGTGGAGGGAGGCGATGTAGTGGAGGGAGGGGGCGAGGTAGTGTGGAGGGAGGCGATGTAGTGGAGGGAGGGCGATGTAGTGGAGGGAGGCGATGTAGTGGAGGGAGGCGATGTAGTGGAGGGAGGCGATGTAGTGGAGGGAGGCGATGAGTGGAGGGAGGCGATGTATGAGGGAGGCGATGTAGTGGAGGGAGGCGATGTAGTGGAGGGAGGCGATGTAGTGGAGGGAGGCGATGTAGTGGAGGGAGGCGATGTAGTGGAGGAGGGGCGATGTAGTGGAGGGAGGCGATGTAGTGGAGGGAGGCGATGTAGTGGAGGGAGGCGATGTAGTGGAGGGAGGCGATGTAGTGGAGGGAGGCGATGTAGTGGAGGGAGGCGATGTAGTGGAGGGAGGCGATGTAGTGGAGGGAGGCGATGTAGTGGAGGGAGGCGATGTAGTGGAGGGAGGCGATGTAGTGGAGGGAGGCGATGTAGTGGAGGGAGGCGATGTAGTGGAGGGAGGCGATTGTAGTGGAGGGAGGCGATGTAGTGGAGGGAGGCGATGTAGTGGAGGGAGGCGATGTAGTGGAGGGAGGCGATGTAGTGGAGGGAGGCGATGTAGTGGAGGGAGGCGATGTAGTGGAGGGAGGCGATGTAGTGGAGGGAGGCGATTGTAGTGGAGGGAGGCGATGTAGTGGAGGGAGGCGATGTAGTGGAGGGAGGCGATTGTAGTGGAGGGAGGCGATGTAGTGGAGGGAGGCGATGTAGTGGAGGGAGGCGATGTAGTGGAGGGAGGCGATGTAGTGGAGGGAGGCGATGTAGTGGAGGGAGGCGATGTAGTGGAGGGAGGCGATGTAGTGGAGGGAGGCGATGTAGTGGAGGGAGGCGATGTAGTGGAGGGAGGCGATGTAGTGGAGGGAGGCGATGTAGTGGAGGGAGGCGATGTAGTGGAGGGAGGCGATGTAGTGGAGGGAGGCGATGTAGTGGAGGGAGGCGATGTAGTGGAGGGAGGCGATGTAGTGGAGGGAGGCGATGTAGTGGAGGGAGGCGATGTAGTGGAGGGAGGCGATGTAGTGGAGGGAGGCGATGTAGTGGAGGGAGGCGATGTAGTGGAGGGAGGCGATGTAGTGGAGGGAGGCGATGTAGTGGAGGGAGGCGATGTAGTGGAGGGAGGCGATGTAGTGGAGGGAGGCGATGTAGTGGAGGGAGGCGATGTAGTGGAGGGAGGCGATGTAGTGGAGGGAGGCGATGTAGTGGAGGGAGGCGATGTAGTGGAGGGAGGCGATGTAGTGGAGGGAGGCGATGTAGTGGAGGGAGGCGATGTAGTGGAGGGAGGCGATGTAGTGGAGGGAGGCGATGTAGTGGAGGGAGGCGATGTAGTGGAGGGAGGCGATGTAGTGGAGGGAGGCGATGTAGTGGAGGGAGTGGGAGAAGCAACGGAGGGCGGCTGTGCGATGACTTGCCACAACTTCACCTGCATTGGGGGGAGGAGGGTGGGTTGGGGGAATGATGACAGCATGTGGGGTGACTTGTTGAGGTGTTGGCATGGCATATTGATCTTGGCCTTCTGTGTGAAAGCCGAGGAATGAACCCGACGCCATGGCATGTCAGCAGTTCAAAGAGTCAACCTCAGCGTCTGATAGACATCTTCTAAGGTGCCGAAAAAGAAACCTTGTAGAACCTCAGAGCATGACAGGCAGACGCATGCATGGGCATGCATGAGCAGGCATGATATGCGGCACAGGAGAGGAGGCAGGAAGGGCGTTCATCTCACATCTCCAATCACCTCACATCTCCAATCACCTCACATCTCCAATCACCTCACATCTCCAATCACCTCACATCTCCAATCACCTCACATCTCCAATCACCTCACATCTCCAATCACCTCACATCTCCAATCACCTCACATCTCCAATCACCTCACATCTCCGATCACCTCACATCTCATTCCACCTTTCGAATCAGCTCAATACTGTGATGCATGCTTTCAAGTGGTGGGTAGCAACAACATAAAGGCCCTTAGAGAAGAATGCGAGGAAGCACTGATGGCTTCTCACCACTTGGAAGTGTTGTCACTGTCCTGTCTTGTCTCTGGAATGCAAGGAGGCGCACACGAGTCTCACCGTTTTGTCTCGGGACCCCGTGGCAAAAATCCGGCCTGAAGGCGCCCAGGAGCACGCCCAGATGATTCGCTTCTGTGCCTCCACCCTTGGCACCAGCCGGTAGGGGGCTGCATGGGTTGGTGGGGAAAGGTAGGTGGTGGGGAAAGGTAGGTGGTGGGGAAAGGTAGGTGGTGGGGAAAGGTAGGCGGTGGGGAAAGGTAGGTGGTGGGGAAAGGTAGGCGGTGGGGAAAGGTAGGCGGTGGGGAAAGGTAGGCGGTGGGGAAAGGTAGGCGGTGGGGTGAGACGAAGCTGGTGAGTCGTGCAGCAACAAGAGCACAGGGGACAATCCGGCAGAGAGCGAACCAGCAGCACTGGGGACTGACGCACCAGCATCGGCAGCAGCAGCAGCAGCAGCAGGAGCATTGTGAGGGGCAGAGAAAGAGAAGAGGCAGAAGTGGCGGTCGCGGGAGAGGGAGAGGAGGAAGTCGCAGGGGGAGAAGTGCAGCTGCGTCACAGAGAGCGTGTGCGCTGATAGGGAGCAGCCGCCAGGGAGCAAACGGAGCAGCAAGCATCACTACAGGAAACAGGGAACTGACGTACCTGCATCAGCAGCAGAGCAGGTGGCAGCAAAGAGGCAGAAGTGACGGTCGCGGGAGACGGAGAGCAGGAGGGAGTCGCAGGGGGAGAAGTGCATCTGTGTCACTGAGAGCGTGTGGGCGGATAGGCGTGCTGCTGCTGTCCATGGGGCTGCTGGTGCGGTGGAGGAGGAAGAGGAGGAGGTGGAGGAGAGGGAGGAGGCGGTGGTAGCGGGTGTGTGCCAGAGCCAGATGGCTGCAAACTCGGGTGACTGAGCCTGCAACGTGGGGGAGAGGAGAGCCAAGGAAACGGGAGTGGAAGCAAGGTAAGGGAGGAAAGCGTGATGGGAGCACGAAAGGGAGGGATGGAAGAGGAATCAAACGGGGAGGGGTGAGGCTGGGAAGGGTAAGTGGGGAGAGGGAGAAAGGGGAGGGGACAGGGTAAGTGGGGAGAGGGAAGGAGAGATAGGCGAAGCAGGGAGGAGCCACGAATGAATGAGCCAGAGGAAGGAAGCAAGACAGAGGGAGGGCATATACGCAGCGTGTGTTTTTTGAGAATTATAAAAAAACACGGGCATGTACGCAAATTCAGCAACTCCCAAATAAATGCTTCAGAATAGGACAGAATCATTGAATCAGAATGCTCCACCACAGCACACGTACTGCCCCTACTCTCCCTCCCCCTCCCCTTGCCCCTCCCTCGAGCCCTTCCCCTTTACCCACCCCTTTCCCCCTCCTTTCCACGTTGCCTAAGTGAACAGAAAATGCTGCTTCTGTCTCTTCCTACCTTGCAGGCAGTTGCTAGAAACCTTCCCCCGTGGTGGGCAGCGCAGCACAGGATCTCGTTGCCGTGGCCGTACAGCTTCGGTAATGCCGTGCCGTGCACTCCCAGACAGTTTTGAGGCGCCTCAAAACTGCAATCCAAGACATGACCCAAGCCTGTGCTAAGCCTACCCTTTGGCGATAGCCTTTGATAGCCTTTGACGCACACAGTCATCAGGTGACGTTGCCGCACGCACGGCACACATGCTGTCCCTTCCCTTGCTCCTCCCCATTCCCCCTTCCCCTTGCTCCTCCCCATTCCCCCTTCCCCTTGCTCCTCCCCATTCCCCCTTCCCCTTGCTCCTCCCCATTCCCCCTTCCCCTTGCTCCTCCCCATTCCCCCTTCCCCTTGCTCCTCCCCATTCCCCCTCCCACTTGCCCCTCCCCCTTGCACCCTCCCTCCCTTCCACGTTGCCTAAACCGAACAAGAAGTACTTGTTCTGTCTGTCCCTACCTTGCAAGCAGTTGCTAGAAACCTTCCCCCGTGGTCGGCAGCGCAGCACAGGATCTCGTTCCCATGCCCGTACAGCTTCCGCACTTCCGGCCAAAGCGTGCCGCCCGCCAGCTGCTCCTCTCTGGGCGGCTGCTGCAGCACGGCGGGCGGCAGTGGCATGGCGTCGTCTGCATCCCCGTACTGGGAGAAACCGAGGGAGGAGGCGAGCGTGGACGTGGGATCGCTGGGAGCTGGGGGGAGCGGGAAGGAGGGAGGGAAAGGGAGGGGAAAGAAGGGGATGGGGGAGGAAAGAGGGGGTGAGCACTGGCATGGTGTCGCCCGCATCCCCGTAGTGGGCAAAGCCGGGGGAGGAAGCGAGCGAGGAGGTGGGCCGCTGGGAGGTGGAAAGGAGGGAGTAGAGGGGGAGTGGGGGGGAAGGAAATCAGAGGGCGAAAAGAGAGGGAGGCGAGCGGTGGCATGGCGTCATCATAAAAGGGAGGGAATGGGACGGGAGGAAATAATGGCCTGGAGAATATTCCCTGCAAGAAGCTCAAGTCGAGGAATGAGGCGGCTTGCAGGGAATATTCTGCAGGCTATTATTTCCTCCCGTCCCCCCGCCTCCAGTCGAGGTGAGCATGGAGGCGGGGTTGGTGGGAGCTGCGGAGGAAGGAAGGAGGGTCGGAGGGGCAAGGTTGGGGCAAGGGAGGGTAAGAGGGGCAAGGGAGGAGGAAGGGAGGAGTAAGGGAGGAGGAAGGGAGGAGGAAGGGAGGAGTATGGGAGGAGGAAGGGAAGGGAGGAGGAAGGGAGGAGGAAGGGAGGAGGAAGGGAGGAGGAAGGGAGGAGTATGGGAGGAGGAAGGGAGGAGGAAGGGAGGAGGAAGGGAGGAGTATGGGAGGAGTAAGGGAGGAGGAAGGGAGGAGGAAGGGAGGAGGAAGGGTAAGAGAGGAGCACGAAAGACAGTAAAATGGGTGATAACACTTGGTATTGTGGGCATTCAGGACAGCGGGCAATGCATGCACAGACAGGCGAATCATACGCGCGCACGCACACACGCGCACACACGCGCACACACGCGCACGCGTACACACACACAGAGCACACATACGCGTGGCAGCAGCGGAGTAGATGGGCTTCTGTGACAGGCCAAGAGCTGACATGCTTGCAGCCATCGCCACGCCTTCCCTTGCTGCGGCTCTGCTGCTGCACCTCCCTCTCCGCCACTCTCCTGGTCGGCAGCACTACGAGCAACAGAGGGCGTGTTTCTAGCATCGGAACGAGTAAAGAGCAGGGAGTCAAGGAAGAGCTGGGGCGACTCAAACACGCGAAGCACCTTCTCCTCCGCGCCACTCACATACACCAGAGGCCCATCTGGCCCCCCTCGTGTCCCCTCCGCCCCTTCCTTTACCCGCTTCACCCCTCTTTGTGCCCCGTCCGCCCCTCCATCCGGCCGCCCAGATTCTCCACCACCAGCCACTTCAACTGCACCCGAACCTCCGTCCGAGCCATCACTGAGCCTGAGGCTCGGGCAGAATGCAGCGCACTTGAGGTCATGGCCATGCACCTGCGGGCGAGCTGTCTCCCTCCACCCCTGTGCCTGCTCTCCTGCTCCACCCCCATCACTGCTTGCTCCACTGGCGCCATTACCACCACATTCCCAATGGGCAAAGATGCGAGCAGTCTGTGGGAAGGGGAGATTGAAGGGCGGGAGGGAGGAGAAGGGAGGGAGGAGAAGGGAGGGAGGAGAAGGGAGGGAGGAGAAGGGAGGGAGGAGAAGGGAGGGAGGAGAAGGACGGGAGGAGAAGGACGGGAGGAGAAGGCAAAGGCCAGTGCACTTGAGGGCCATGGCTCGTGCGTGAATCATGGCTCGTGCGTGACTCGTGGCTCGTGCGTGACTCGTGGCTCGTGCGTGACTCGTGGCTCGTGCGTGACTCGTGGCTCGTGCGTGACTCGTGGCTCGTGCGTGACTCGTGGCTCGTGCGTGACTCGTGGCTCGTGCGTGACTCGTGGCTCGTGCGTGACTCGTGGCTCGTGCGTGACTCGTGGCTCGTGCGTGACTCGTGGCTCGTGCGTGACTCGTGGCTCGTGCGTGACTCGTGGCTCGTGCGTGACTCGTGGCTCGTGCGTGACTCGTGGCTCGTGCGTGACTCGTGGCTCGTGCGTGACTCGTGGCTCGTGCGTGACTCGTGGCTCGTGCGTGACTCGTGGCTCGTGCGTGACTCGTGGCTCGTGCGTGACTCGTGGCTCGTGCGTGACTCGTGGCTCGTGCGTGACTCGTGGCTCGTGCGTGACTCGTGGCTCGTGCGTGACTCGTGGCTCGTGCGTGACTCGTGGCTCGTGCGTGACTCGTGGCTCGTGCGTGACTCGTGGCTCGTGCGTGACTCGTGGCTCGTGCGTGACTCGTGGCTCGTGCGTGACTCGTGGCTCGTGCGTGACTCGTGGCTCGTGCGTGACTCGTGGCTCGTGCGTGACTCGTGGCTCGTGCGTGACTCGTGGCTCGTGCGTGACTCGTGGCTCGTGCGTGACTCGTGGCTCGTGCGTGACTCGTGGCTCGTGCGTGACTCGTGGCTCGTGCGTGACTCGTGGCTCGTGCGTGACTCGTGGCTCGTGCGTGACTCGTGGCTCGTGCGTGACTCGTGGCTCGTGCGTGACTCGTGGCTCGTGCGTGACTCGTGGCTCGTGCGTGACTCGTGGCTCGTGCGTGATTCATGGCTCGTGCGTGACTCATGGCTCGTGCGCGACTCATGGCTCGTGCGCGACTCATGGCTCGTGCGCGACTCGTGGCTCGTGCGCGACTCGTGGCTCGTGCGCGACTCGTGGCTCGTGCGTGACTCGTGGCTCGTGCGTGACTCGTGGCTCGTGCGTGACTCGTGGCTCGTGCGTGACTCGTGGCTCGTGCGTGACTCGTGGCTCGTGCGTGACTCGTGGCTCGTGCGTGACTCGTGGCTCGTGCGTGACTCGTGGCTCGTGCGTGACTCGTGGCTCGTGCGTGACTCATGGCTCGTGCGTGACTCATGGCTCGTGCGTGACTCCTGGCTCGTGCGTGACTCATGGCTCGTGCGCGACTCCTGGCTCGTGCGCGACTCGTGGCTCGTGCGCGACTCGTGGCTCGTGCGTGACTGATGGCTCGTGCGTGACTCGTGGCTCGTGCGTGACTCGTGGCTCGTGCGTGACTCGTGGCTCGTGCGTGACTCGTGGCTCGTGCGTGACTCGTGGCTCGTGCGTGACTCGTGGCTCGTGCGTGACTCGTGGCTCGTGCGTGACTCGTGGCTCGGGCGTGACTCGTGGCTCGTGCGTGACTCGTGGCTCGTGCGTGACTCATGGCTCGTGCGTGACTCATGGCTCGTGCGTGACTCATGGCTCGTGCGTGACTCATGGCTCGTGCGTGACTCGTGGCTCGTGCGTGACTCGTGGCTCGTGCGTGACTCGTGGCTCGTGCGTGACTCGTGGCTCGTGCGTGACTCGTGGCTCGTGCGTGACTCGTGGCTCGTGCGTGACTCGTGGCTCGTGCGTGACTCGTGGCTCGTGCGTGACTCGTGGCTCGTGCGTGACTCGTGGCTCGTGCGTGACTCATGGCTCGTGCGTGACTCATGGCTCGTGCGTGACTCATGGCTCGTGCGTGACTCATGGCTCGTGCGTGACTCATGGCTCGTGCGTGACTCATGGCTCGTGCGTGACTCATGGCCCGTGCGTGACTCATGGCCCGTGCGTGACTCATGGCCCGTGCGTGACTCATGGCCCGTGCGTGACTCATGGCCCGTGCGTGACTCGTGGCCCGTGCGTGACTCGTGGCCCGTGCGTGACTCGTGGCCCGTGCGTGACTCGTGGCCCGTGCGTGACTCGTGGCCCGTGCGTGACTCGTGGCTCGTGCGTGACTCGTGGCCCGTGCGTGACTCGTGGCTCGTGCGTGACTCGTGGCTCGTGCGTGACTCGTGGCTCGTGCGTGACTCGTGGCTCGTGCGTGACTCGTGGCTCGGGCGTGACTCGTGGCTCGTGCGTGACTCCTGGCTCGTGCGTGACTCATGGCTGGTGCGTGACTCATGGCTCGTGCGTGACTCATGGCTCGTGCGTGACTCATGGCTCGTGCGTGACTCATGGCTCGTGCGTGACTCATGGCTCGTGCGTGACTCGTGGCTCGTGCGTGACTCGTGGCTCGTGCGTGACTCGTGGCTCGTGCGTGACTCGTGGCTCGTGCGTGACTCGTGGCTCGTGCGTGACTCGTGGCTCGTGCGTGACTCGTGGCTCGTGCGTGACTCGTGGCTCGTGCGTGACTCGTGGCTCGTGCGTGACTCGTGGCTCGTGCGTGACTCGTGGCTCGTGCGTGACTCGTGGCTCGTGCGTGACTCGTGGCTCGTGCGTGACTCATGGCTCGTGCGTGACTCATGGCTCGTGCGTGACTCATGGCTCGTGCGTGACTCATGGCTCGTGCGTGACTCATGGCTCGTGCGTGACTCATGGCTCGTGCGTGACTCATGGCTCGTGCGTGACTCGTGGCTCGTGCGTGACTCGTGGCTCGTGCGTGACTCGTGGCTCGTGCGTGACTCGTGGCTCGTGTGTGACTCGTGGCTCGTGCGTGACTCGTGGCTCGTGTGTGACTCGTGGCTCGTGTGTGACTCATGGCTACACCACAAATCCCTCTCTCTCCCTCACCTGGTCGCTACTGACGGACAGCAGCAGCTGCGAGCGAGCATCCCAGCACATGTCCACCACTGGACCAAAGTGCCCTGTCGGTGCCACCACCGCCCTCCACTCCTCCTCCCTCTCACTCCCCTCCTCCTCCCTCTCACTCCCCTCCTCCTCCCCTCGTCCTCTCTCCTTGCCTCCTCTTTCCTCCCCTCTCTCGTCCGCCCATGTGTATTTGTAATCCTCATCACCATCACACTCCCCCTCTAATGCCTCCTCTCTCACTGTTCCATAGTCTCGCCACATGTGCAAACTCCCAGTAAACCCGTGGGCCAATACCGCGTTGCCAGGTGGCGACCACACACCACCAAAGAACCCCAGAGACGAGTGCCCCACCTCTCCCAGGCTGACATCTGCCAGCCAGAGCCCTCCAGCGCCTTGCCACGAGGCAGGCTGCCACATCAGCATGGTGCGATCCATCGATGACGTCAGCAGGCGCAGAGGCTGGAAAAGAGTGGCTTGGAGAGGCTTGGAAGCAGCAGGTTCGGAAGAAACAGGCTCGGGGCTGAAAGGCTCGGCAACAGGGAGAACAGGAACGGAGGACGGGACAGAACGACGAGAGCGAATGGGAGGGTGCCACATCACCGAATGCACCCAATCCTCGTGCCCCACCAGCAGCCCATCCAGCATAACCTGCCACGTGTCACCCCCTGATTGGAAGCAGGGTCCAGCTGTATATCCGCCCAGCTCCCCAAACTCCTTGAGAAGATCGGAATCAGCAGCAGTTGCAGCGCTGCTGTTGGCAGTGTGAGAGGCAGAGCCAGCAGGAGGAGAGAGCGTGAGCTTCCAGACGCGCACGTTGCGGTCCTGAGAAGCGGATGCTAAGAGCACGTGGGGGGTGGTGCTGCGGGAGGCGGGTCCTGCTGCTGCTGCTGCTGCCGTCTGTGGAGGTGGTGGCGGTGGAGCCGCAGGGGGAGTAGCGAGCATGGGGAGGGAGAAGGCGAGGGCGCGGATCCAATCCTGATGGCCCGCCAGCGAGCACACCTTGGTGAAGTGCGCCGAGGGGGAGAACGGCTGCACGAAGGGGTGTGCAGTACGGTGGGATGGGGTGGGGGAAGGTGCAGACATTTGGAGATAAGTGCTGGAGCATACACGGTAACACAGGGGATGAAGAGGAGCAGGGGAGTGGAGGGAAGAAGGTTATACAGTAGACAGGACGAGTGACTTTGTGAGCGTGGGACGAGCAGCTATGAGCTGATCCTTAGGTAGTGATGTGATGTCAGGCCAAGAGCCCTGTAACGGCCACACAACAACAAATGAGGCGCAGTGAGGCCGGCCGGTGTACAGGTAGGCTACAATGAGGCATGCGAGTGTGAGAGTGTGAGAGTGTGAGAGTGTGCGAGGCACGTTATACATCTGGCGGCCTGCAGCTAGCACCCCGCCCTCCTCCCTCAGTGCACCGTGATGGGGCGAGCCGCGAGTGTACAGGTGCATTTTGTAGTCCAGGCCTCCCAGCGCAAGCAGCACACTGCCATGCCAAGCCTCCCTGAATGATATGCATATGTGCCCGCCCGCAAACAACATCCCTATCGCCCCCCTCCCCCCCCCTTGAGCGCACCGCGATGAGGCGAGTGTAGTCTGTAGAGGTGCCAGTTGTTGTCCAGCCCTCCCAGCACGCTGCCGCCCCTCCCTGCCCCACCACCCTCCTCCATGCCTCTCTGACTGCATACCATTTATATGTGTCTTACAGAAATTGAACCCCTCAAACCTTTGAACGCACCGTGAAGGGGCGAGTGTAGAGGTGCACTCTGTTGTCCAGCCCCCCTAGCGCCAGCAGCACACTGCCACACCACCCTGAACCTGAACCTCCACCACCCTCTCTCTCACCACCCTCTCCCTCACCACCACTCCCCGCCCCTGCTCCCCCAGCAGCAGGCAGGCAGCAGAGCGCAGAGGCCTCCATGCACAGCCCGCCCACTGCAATGCGCTCCACTGCCACCAGGGAGAACCTCAACGGCCCTGCCGTGGAAGTGGACCCGCCTGGGGTTGCTGCTGTGGGCGGCGGCTCCACGGCTGTGGACGACGCAGACTCCGCTGCTGAAGATGTCAGCCCTGCTGTGGGCCCCGCCGGCGCCCCCGTCTCGCCCTGCCAGCTGGCCGCCCACACTCCCACTGTGCCATCAGCCGAGGTGGTAACCACCAGTGCGGCCGGGGCAGGTGTGTCATCAGGTGTGTGGAGAGGCGGTGTGTCATCGGGCGTGCTTTGGGATACGGCAGGGGAGAGCGGCAGCAGCAGGGAGGATATGCTGGTGATGGCCTTGCCGTGTGCTGCTGGCAGCTGCTGCTGCTGGGACCACTGAAAGGGGGGAATGGGCGGGGGGGTGGAGAGGAGAGAATGAGGAGAAGGAGATGGGATGGGAAGAGATGGTGGAAGAGTGCAGAACGAAAGAGAGGCAGCACTAGGGAGGCAGCACTAGGGAGGCAGCACTAGGGAGGCAGCACTAGGGAGGCAGCACTAGGGAGGCAGCACTAGGGAGGCAGCACTAGGGAGGCAGCACTAGGGAGGCAGCACTAGGGAGGCAGCACTAGGGAGGCAGCACTAGGGAGGCAGCACTAGGGAGGCAGCACTAGGGAGGCAGCACTAGGGAGGCAGCACTAGGGAGGCAGCACTAGGGAGGCAGCACTAGGGAGGCAGCACTAGGGAGGCAGCACTAGGGAGGCAGCACTAGGGAGGCAGCACTAGGGAGGCAGCACTAGGGAGGCAGCACTAGGGAGGCAGCACTAGGGAGGCAGCACTAGGGAGGCAGCACTAGGGAGGCAGCACTAGGGAGGCAGCACTAGGGAGGCAGCACTAGGGAGGCAGCACTAGGGAGGCAGCACTAGGGAGGCAGCACTAGGGAGGCAGCACTAGGGAGGCAGCACTAGGGAGGCAGCACTAGGGAGGCAGCACTAGGGAGGCAGCACTAGGGAGGCAGCACTAGGGAGGCAGCACTAGGGAGGCAGCACTAGGGAGGCAGCACTAGGGAGGCAGCACTAGGGAGGCAGCACTAGGGAGGCAGCACTAGGGAGGCAGCACTAGGGAGGCAGCACTAGGGAGGCAGCACTAGGGAGGCAGCACTAGGGAGGCAGCACTAGGGAGGCAGCACTAGGGAGGCAGCACTAGGGAGGCAGCACTAGGGAGGCAGCACTAGGGAGGCAGCACTAGGGAGGCAGCACTAGGGAGGCAGCACTAGGGAGGCAGCACTAGGGAGGCAGCACTAGGGAGGCAGCACTAGGGAGGCAGCACTAGGGAGGCAGCACTAGGGAGGCAGCACTAGGGAGGCAGCACTAGGGAGGCAGCACTAGGGAGGCAGCACTAGGGAGGCAGCACTAGGGAGGCAGCACTAGGGAGGCAGCACTAGGGAGGCAGCACTAGGGAGGCAGCACTAGGGAGGCAGCACTAGGGAGGCAGCACTAGGGAGGCAGCACTAGGGAGGCAGCACTAGGGAGGCAGCACAGCACTAGGGAGGCAGCACTAGGGAGGCAGCACAGCACTAGGGAGGCAGCACTAGGGAGGCAGCACAGCACTAGGGAGGCAGCACTAGGGAGGCAGCACTAGGGAGGCAGCACTAGGGAGGCAGCACTAGGGAGGCAGCACTAGGGAGGCAGCACTAGGGAGGCAGCACTAGGGAGGCAGCACTAGGGAGGCAGCACTAGGGAGGCAGCACTAGGGAGGCAGCACAGCACTAGGGAGGCAGCACTAGGGAGGCAGCACTAGGGAGGCAGCACTAGGGAGGCAGCACAGCACTAGGGAGGCAGCACTAGGGAGGCAGCACTAGGGAGGCAGCACTAGGGAGGCAGCACTAGGGAGGCAGCACTAGGGAGGCAGCACTAGGGAGGCAGCACTAGGGAGGCAGCACTAGGGAGGCAGCACTAGGGAGGCAGCACTAGGGAGGCAGCACTAGGGAGGCAGCACTAGGGAGGCAGCACTAGGGAGGCAGCACTAGGGAGGCAGCACTAGGGAGGCAGCACTAGGGAGGCAGCACTAGGGAGGCAGCACTAGGGAGGCAGCACTAGGGAGGCAGCACTAGGGAGGCAGCACTAGGGAGGCAGCACTAGGGAGGCAGCACTAGGGAGGCAGCACTAGGGAGGCAGCACTAGGGAGGCAGCACTAGGGAGGCAGCACTAGGGAGGCAGCACTTGGGAGGCAGCACTAGGGAGGCAGCACTAGGGAGGCAGCACTAGGGAGGCAGCACTAGGGAGGCAGCACTAGGGAGGCAGCACTAGGGAGGCAGCACTAGGGAGGCAGCACTAGGGAGGCAGCACTAGGGAGGCAGCACTAGGGAGGCAGCACTAGGGAGGCAGCACTAGGGAGGCAGCACTAGGGAGGCAGCACTAGGGAGGCAGCACTAGGGAGGCAGCACTAGGGAGGCAGCACTAGGGAGGCAGCACTAGGGAGGCAGCACTAGGGAGGCAGCACTAGGGAGGCAGCACTAGGGAGGCAGCACTAGGGAGGCAGCACTAGGGAGGCAGCACTAGGGAGGCAGCACTAGGGAGGCAGCACTAGGGAGGCAGCACTAGGGAGGCAGCACTAGGGAGGCAGCACTAGGGAGGCAGCACTAGGGAGGCAGCACTAGGGAGGCAGCACTAGGGAGGCAGCACTAGGGAGGCAGCACTAGGGAGGCAGCACTAGGGAGGCAGCACTAGGGAGGCAGCACTAGGGAGGCAGCACTAGGGAGGCAGCACTAGGGAGGCAGCACTAGGGAGGCAGCACTAGGGAGGCAGCACTAGGGAGGCAGCACTAGGGAGGCAGCACTAGGGAGGCAGCACTAGGGAGGCAGCACTAGGGAGGCAGCACTAGGGAGGCAGCACTAGGGAGGCAGCACTAGGGAGGCAGCACTAGGGAGGCAGCACTAGGGAGGCAGCACTAGGGAGGCAGCACTAGGGAGGCAGCACTAGGGAGGCAGCACTAGGGAGGCAGCACTAGGGAGGCAGCACTAGGGAGGCAGCACTAGGGAGGCAGCACTAGGGAGGCAGCACTAGGGAGGCAGCACTAGGGAGGCAGCACTAGGGAGGCAGCACTAGGGAGGCAGCACTAGGGAGGCAGCACTAGGGAGGCAGCACTAGGGAGGCAGCACTAGGGAGGCAGCACTAGGGAGGCAGCACTAGGGAGGCAGCACTAGGGAGGCAGCACTAGGGAGGCAGCACTAGGGAGGCAGCACTAGGGAGGCAGCACTAGGGAGGCAGCACTAGGGAGGCAGCACTAGGGAGGCAGCACTAGGGAGAAGTGGAAATTGGGGATGGAAGGATGAGAAGAAGACGAGAAGCGAACAAAGCGCAGGCACGGATGCAGGGAAGTGTGTGCTGCTGTTGTTGTTGTCGGTTGAATTGGAACCACTGCTGCTGCTACCCCTCTTGTTTTTTGCATTCGTTCAACCCTCACGCTCCTTCTCTCTCTGATACCATAATCTTTCTCCTGCTGCCCCCTTCCTTCCACCCACCGGTTCCCCTCCTCCTTCCCTCCCCTTCCCCCGTCCCATATTTTTCCCGTGCCTTCCACTTCCCAATAATCCCTTCGTCTCTGTCATCCTTCCCACACTCGCCTCTCGCCTTTGCTCACACTACCCTCTTGCTCCGGCTCTAACTGATTCCCTATGTCCCCCCTGCGAGGTGGCTTTTGAGTCCACTCAAACGGCGCCCTTCTCTCTGCTCCCTCACTCCCATCACCTGCTGGGAGCTCCTCTGGTGCAACCGCACCACCAGATGACTTGTGAGTCGACTCAAGGGCCCCTCGGCTGCGACCACACCACCAGTGACCCGCTTAAGCTGCTCGACAGGAACGCATGCTTCCCCCGTTTTACTTCCCCACTATCCCTGTCTTTTGCTACACTCTTCCCACCGCTCCCGCCTTTCCCCCTCGTCTTACCTGCTCGGAGCCTGGGCGGTAGGACCATGCCACCAGTGATCCGCTTGCGCTGCCCGATAAGAGGACATGCTTTCCCGGTTTCCCTGCCCCACTATTTCCCTGCCACCAGTCCCCTCTATCCTCTCACATGCTGGGAGCCCGCGTGGTAAGACCACGCCACCAGTGACCCGCTTGCACTGCCTGATAGGAGCACATGCTCGGGAGGTGCGGTGGTGCCTGCAGGATGGTGGGGAAGGGGGGTGGGGTAGGGGGAGGGGGATATGGGTGGAGCCATAGAATAGAGGAAGGCTCTTGTTTCAAATTTCTCTAAACATTGCCGCCAGCAGAGCACCAAGCTGCTTGAACTACCTGACAGGAGCACGCGCTCGGGAGGTGTGCTGGCTGGTGTCTGCAGTGCAGAGGGAAAGGGGGATGGGGGGCGGGGTATGGGGGACGGCGGGCAGGGGGAGTGGGACGGCACGGGGGAAGGGGAAGACATGCCACCAGTGAGCTGCTTGAACTACCTGACAGGAGCATGTGCTTGGGAGGTGCGTGCGCTGGCTGGTGCCTGCAGCACGGAGGGAAGGGGGGAGTGTGGCGAAGGGGGAGGGTGAAAGCGGAACACCTGCCACCACACCAGTGACCATTGGGTAGTGCGCTGCTGTTCTGCAACAGCCGTGAACTGAGACATTCACCAACGCACTGTGTTACGCTGGTGGTGCTGGTTACCAGGTAACAGGTGCAGATGCTGGTTACCAGGAAATATGAGGTGTAGATGCTTGTTACAATAAGAGGTGCAGATGCTGGTTACCAGGTAATAAGAGGTGTAGATGCTTGTTGCAATAAGAGGTGCAGGTGCTGGTTACCAGGTAACAGGTGGAGGTGCTGAGGCAGCCAGTGGCAACAGTTGACGCGAGATGAGTGGCCTGGTAGCTGTGCCACCAGCCGTGATTGCTGCACGCCAGGGAGCAGGGAAACGCACACAGAGGGGAGGGGAATGGGTGTTTGAAGAGTCTTAAGAGATGAGTGGCCTGGTAGCTGTGCCACCAGCCGTGATTGCTGCAAACTGGGAGAAGGGGAAGAAGGCGAGCAGGGGGAAATGGGCGGGAAAAGAGAAAGGAGTAGCTGTAGAAGCAACGAGGAGCGAAAAGAGGTGCCACTTATAGTCCGCTGACAGACAAACATGGAGGCAACAAAAAAAAATAATAATAAAGGGGGCACTTGATGCGAGTTCGAGGGTTTTGTGGGGGAGAGGACTTTGCCGGAGTAGAGGGTTTTGCCGGGGAAGAGGGTTTTGTGGGCATGAAGTTTCGCGGACTAGAGTATTTCGCGGGATAGAGGGCGTTGCAGGATAAAGGGTTTTGCGGGGTATAAGGCTTACCAGGCTAGAGAGTTTTGCGGGCTCAAGGGTTGTGCGGACTAAAGAGTTTAACGGGGTAGAGGGTTTAAGGTGGCAGGTGGGGAAAGGAGGAACTTAAGCCGTGAAGTGCTGAACCACACACTCCATTCCAGCAGCGCATCAAGCACGGTCAAGCAGCGTCACAAGAGCGCTCGCTGCAGTGACATTGGGCCCTCAGAACGCACGGTCAAGCAGCGTCACAACAAGAGCGTTGCAGGAGAGCACGTAGCTGACCGCTCGTGGCGCGACTCACCCTGAAGTCCTTTGCGACGCAAATCTTCTTGAGACGTCTCAAATCAAGCTGTTTGGGTCTTCATGCTCAAGCACAGCATAAAGAGCTGAATGGTCCATTCAGCAGAGCTTGATCCGCGGCTCTCACGAGGATCGTGGTGCGCTGATTCGGCAACCCTGGACGTCAAATGTGGCGGCGTTTGGCGGCTAGCTCGCATGTGTCGCACCAGAGTATCACATACGTCGCACCTGAGTGAGTCGCATCTGTCGCACCTGAGTGTCGCATCTGTCGCACCTGAGTGTCGCATCTGTCGCACCTGAGTGTCGCATATGGCGACGCCGTGGTGCGCGGCGAAGGCGAGCAGCCCCGAGGGGCCCCACGCGGCCGCGTGCGCGACGCGATTGCATCCGACGGCTAGGAACGACAGATCCACTGCGCACTTCGCGGTGCTGTTAACGGAGCTGCTGTTAGCGGAACTTCTGTTACTGGGCCTGTTACTAGTGGAGCTGCTGGTAGCATTGCTATCACGTTGACTTAAAGCGCCATTCGTTTCAATCTGAGCCATCGATATGTCTTTTGCTTCGACCAATTTAGCGAACTAACGATTCCACCGAACGCCCGCCCGGTACGTGCTTTTAATGACGCCGCAGAATCACCCGCCGGTACGGTTGAAACTTCAACCCCAAGGATAATGCCACTAGAACCCCCTAAACAACTACGAGTAGCTTCGTGCTGTTAGCCATGAGCGATGTGCGATGTGTTGTTCACATTCAGCTTCTGCTTCTTTCATCTTCGTTACGAGTGATTCTGATTAGCTGCCGAATGAAACATGATTTAAGCGTCCAGTATAACTTAAGGAGGCAACGCCTCTGCAGTAGGCGCAAATATCCCGTATTGTTAAGTGATAGATGGTTCCCTTGCAAATATCCCCTGATTATCAGCATCAAAATCTGTACCTAGGTTGATGATAACTTCTTTTCTCAGAAACGGCATTGAAAACAAATTCCGCCGATGTTCCAGCTTCCCCAATACTGATCCGAGGGTGTTGTAGCAGTGCACAAGTTAACAACCAATCATTTGATCAATTTCTTGTTTCCATCGTAGCTCTACGTTGTAGGAACACAATCTCTCTTTAGATAATAACAATACGTCATGATGATCCGGTTGTTGCCAATTGTGATAAATAACTGGGATTGCTGTGAACCTGAAAGCATAAGGTAAGGAGTCATTAGAGTTGGCATCACGTGCTGATAGCATTATCTGCCGAAGAATTCGCCACGAGATGCTGGAAGGATCATGAGCAGGTGAGCTTGGTTGGCAGATATCCTGAAACCAGCAAGCATCATGAACTGATGAATTTGGCATGAGTTGCTGGACTCATGATAAGCAACTGTCAATGTCAGGACTCAGAATACAATCATGAGCTGATGGAACGGGAATGAAATAATGATGGCATCATCAGCTGCAGAGACTGCCATCGGATGGGATGCTGAAAGAGGATGCGATGCGACAGTGAATGCGCCACCATCAACAGGCAAAGTTGCCATGAAATGCTGATAGCATCATGAGCAGGTGAACTTGGAATAGGTACTGAAACAATCAGGCGCTGATTGAACTGGCATGTGCTGCTGTTGCAAACATCATGTGCTTGTTAAATTGGAACAAAATACACGGATAGGTTTCTGACTCGTTGAGAGAGGCAAGAGATGGAAAAGCATGATGACCATGTGAATTTGGCATGAGATGCTGAACACATCAGGTAGGAGCGGCCGAAACTTACATGAGATACGTAAGGCATGACGCGATGATGAGATTGACGAGAGCTACTACAAAAACTATCAGGGGCTGATGAAATGCATGGTGAGCTGGCAAGAGTAGCATGACACACTGGAAACAGAAATCACGGGTGGAATTGGGCATGAGAAACTAAAATCACTAATACCTTCAAGAATTGACTTGAGAAACTGAGAGCATAAGCTGCTGCGACTGGCATACAATACGAAAAAGATCATGATCCTGACTGTGGCATGAAATTCTGAAAGCATCATAAATGAGCTATTGGGTGTGGCATAAAAAGGAATTTCGTTTACAATACCTACTAGGGGAATGGTGTAAACAACCAGGGATGCTGAGAGCATCACTGCTGGTTGATACTCAGATGATTGAAAGAGAAAGGAGGGAGTGAAGGATGGAAGTAGGAAAGAAGATGGAAACATATACACAGTGGGGGAAGGGAGAGGGGGAGTTGGGAGCAATATGGATAATCAGGAAACTTTCTACATGTTTCTCAAATCAGTGCCGTTCCCTCCCACGCACCACTCCCTCACAGTATCATGCTGAGCTGAAATTTACACGAGCCACTGAAAGCATCATGAGCCACTGAAAGCATCATGAGCCACTGAAAGCATCATGAGCCACTGAAAGCATCATGAGCCACTGAAAGCATCATGAGCCACTGAAAGCATCATGAGCCACTGAAAGCAGCATGAGCCACTGAAAGCATCATGAGCCACTGAAAGCATCATGAGCCACTGAAAGCATCATGAGCCACTGAAAGCAGCATGAGCAACTGAAAGCATTATGAGCAACTAAAAGCAGTATGAGGAACTGAAAGCAGCATGAGCAACTGAAAGCAGCATGAACAGCTGAATGCATCATGAGCAGCTGAAAGCATCATGAGCAACTATAAGGACGCGGCACATGTTTTGTCTTTTCCAGGATCGAGGGGGATCGAAGCCGGTACACCGATTCTCTCACATCGATCGGCACATCGATGTGCACACACTGCAAATTTGTAGTGTGATAGACACGTTGAGCCATGGGTGCCAGGATCGAAATTGCAAGATCGGGCAGGTAGGTTCTGCAGCGAAATACACCAGTAACTTAGTCGTTAACCATTCAGAGCAAAGCAAAGCTTGTCGTTATCCAATCATTGTTTGCCTGCGACTGTAGGCGACGCCGATCGATCGCGGCTGTCACCTGTGGCGCGATGTGCCCTCCCGCCAACCCAAACGCAAGATCGATGTGTGCACCATGGCACATCGAACGTGCGGGCTGTGGGTGCCACCATTTTGGTGACCAGTTTACTGTACATTCTCGACTTTATGCGGAAAACGGATACCAACCATTGACGACATCGTCAATACACTGTACAAGCGGCACATCGATCCCCTCCCACGATCGATCCTGGCAAAGTCAAAACAGGTGCCGCGTCCTAAGCAGCATGAGCAACTGAATGCATCATGAGCAACTGAAAGCACAATGAGCCACTGAAAGCATCATGTGAAAGGCATGAGGCTCATGAGGTAAGGAACAAATGATGAGATAATGAAAGCGACATGAGAGGGTAAAAGAGTGATGAGCCGAAAGACTCATGACTTGAGTTGAGCTGATGAGTTGGCAGGAAATGGTGAAAGGGCATTACAAGCTGTTGAAACTGGCATGCGATACAGCATCAACATATGCTGCTCCGAAAGAATCATCAGCTGACTGATGTGAATGGCATGAGAAATTGAACGGATGATGATGAGCTGATCAAGTGGGACTAACACGACACGATGAACGCATCATGAGCTGATAAGGCTGCAAAGAGAAACTCAAATCATGATGACATGAGCCGATGAATCTGGCAACATTTGGTGAGTGCATCAAGAGGCAATCAAACAGGAATGCATTACCCACCAAGCAGCACATAACTCAGCCCTGAGCTGGTTAATGCATCAGTACAGTCTATTTCTCAAATATCTGAACGGAGCGACGGAGGTATGGGATAGGTGGTGGCGATACGGAGGGACAAGAGATACCGGGAAGGGATGGGGGAAGAGGTCACAGTGTTTAGGATCCTCGAAACCCCCAACCATGATTTCAAACTGCAGAGGAAACGTGTTGAAAAGGAGAAGGGGAGGGGATGCAGAGGGGAGGAATGGGGTCAAAATGGAGTGAAGTCACAACCCAGATGTCTCTAGGTCGCTTTGAATGAGAACATGGAATGATGTCATGACAAGAGAACTAGTACTGCTGATCAAGTCAGCATTAGCATTTCCCTTCAATCAGACAGCCAGTGCCAGCACCATCAAAACTATTCTCCCTGCCTCAACCATCCATACGAACACACCCACCAACCATTCCTCCCTTCCACGTACCAAACAGATGCAACAAACAAGCATTGAACGCACATCAACAGCATACATTTAAATACAGCATCAACAACTACGAGCTACAGACCTAGAACATACGCCATGATAGTCAAACATTCTGCTCTTCATGAGCCAAGCAGGTGCACGGTGCAGCAACAGATGGGACAGTCAGCATGAGCATTCCCCTTGAAGCACACAGTCAGCACATGCATTCCGATCCAAGGGCATGCCATTCCCCCTCATGCCATGCCTCCCCATTCCAGCTCACCACATTCCTCCACCTCTCCTCCCATCTCTCCCACAACACCCTGCAAGCAGGGTGGAAAAAGGGGTAAGTCCCTCCATGCACCTCCCTCTAGCCCCCACCAGCCAAGCCACCTCACCCACCACACTCGACCCTTGACATCTCCATTGAACGCGCCCTGGATCCCATCTGCTGCTGCTGCTTTTTTTAATTTCTTTCTTCTTTTTTTTTTTTTTTTTTTTTTTTTTGGTGCGGCTACCTGCTGTTTTTTTTTTTTTTGGTGCGGCTACCTGCTGTTTTTTTTTTTTTTTTTCCTTTTTTTTTTTTTTCTTTTACTTGGCTGCTACCTTCCCTGGCTTGGGAATGCCACTCGCAGTCGCTACTGCTGAGGCCCTAGTTGACGTGCTGCTTGCAGGTCTGGGGATTCCAGACCCGCCAACAAGACTCTCCTTCAGGGTGAGAGGAGCAGCTGCGGCTGCAGTTGCTGCTGGGCTGCTTGCACCTGCAGCCTTCATCGCGGCAGTAGGGCTTGCACGTGTCACCTTCGCTGGCGTCGCTTTTGCTGGCGTCGCTTTTGCTGGCGTCGCTTTTGCTGGTGTCGCCTTGGCTGGCGTGGCTTTGACTGCTGCAGCTGCGACGGTCGCTTGACCGCTGTGCACCGCTCTGGGCTTCACAGCAGCAGCGGTACCCATCACATCCCTGGGCCTGGGCTTCTTGCTGGGCGGCTTAGCCACGGGCTTGGGTCGCAGAGGGGAGAAGCCGAGCGACGCACGGGGGGAGCGCACAGCGCACTGCTCTACCTCGTTAAAGCGTCCCACGCGCACTGCAATCGCGTGACGCCAAATCTTCAAGAGGTTAGCGCGGCGCGCAGATCCAACAAGGGACGGGGGGAATCCGAGATGCCATAGCGGTAGGAACGAGAGGCTAATCGCAGAGGCACGAGAGACTTCGATCAGCTTGAGTCTGAGAGTCCAAGAAAGTAAGGATTGGCGACTGCTGTGGTGGTGAGGATTGATAAGGAGAGAGAGCGAGGAACAGGCACTATGAATATAAACTAGGAAGGCAACACCGACAAAACAAAATTGCTTACAGCATCACTGGTGGCCAATCGTCACATAACTAGGGAAGCGGCCTGAGGAAGCAAGCAGGAACGGAGTTGGGAGAAATATGGAGAATCAGGCAAGTTCCTGGATTCCTGAATTCAGTGCAGATAGGCCTCAAGATGGGACTATAAGAGAATCTACCAAAGTGGTGTGAAGAGGTGAAGAGTGGTGAACGTTGTTTGGAAGCGGAAGGGTAGGAAGTTGAGAGGGCAGGGAGGAGGGGAGTTTTTAACACATAATGGAAAAAGCATGAAATTCTGGAAGGACAGAGAGGGTGGCACTACTAAAACTATGAAAACTGACTGACAGGGTAAGACGGGCTAGAAATGCTTTTCTAAGCGAAAATGAAATCCCTTGAAGCTGGAGGTAACAGCTGACGAGATTTATTACCAGCACTTGAAGGGTTCCAGAAAAAACAAGTGATCATTCTCCACACCCCTGCTGAACCACTTCCCCCTTCTTCATGTCAAATGTTGTAGCCTATAGTGAGGTTTGTCTTAGGGGGTACAAAACTTAGGGTTAGCTATATGTACCCCAACCAACATCAATGCATCATCCATTCTTCATTCTGACATGGTATCAGTTAGGTTAGGATCCTGTGGGATCCCGTTCCTCCGTTCTCCGTTCGAGCCTCCCGAGCCTGATCCTAGCTCTCATTCGTCCCGGTTCCGTTGTTACCGCGCGTAGTGCCGCGCCTAGCGCCACTCCTAGCGTCGCGTCCTGCCCGCCCTTTCCCCCTCGTCGCGTCCCTTTCCCCCCGTCGCGTCGCGCCCTTTCCCCCCAGTCGAGTCGCGCCCTTTTCCCCCCGTCGCGTCGCGCTCTTTCCCCCCGTCGCGTCGCGCCCTTTCCCCCCGTCGCGTCGCGCCCTTTCCCCCCGTCACGTCGCCCTGCCCCGTCCCGTCGCCCTTCCCCGTCCCGTCGCCCTGCCCCGTCGCGTCGCCCTGCCCCGTCGCGTCGCCCTGCCCCGTCCCGTCGCCCTGCCCCGTCGCGTCGCCCTGCCCCGTCGCGTCGCCCTTCCCCGTCCCGTCGCCCTGCCCCGTCGCATCGCGCCCGCCCTTTCCCCCGTCCCGTCGACCCTACGCCCTGGCCCGTCGCCCTAGCCCGTTCTTCCGCTGCGACTAAGTCCCCCCCCCCCCCACCTGAACCCTAATTTGCCTCTTACCTCCTGCTGTTACTCGCCTGCTCGTTCGCGTTAGTTCTCGCTATGGCGACTCCGCGAGTTCTTCGTTTCGACGCTGACGGTAGACCTCTTGATTTTTCCGTCTGGCTTCTTCGCGCTCGCCGTCTGTTAGAGAGTCAAGTCCAGGGGGGCGAGACCCTCTGGTCGCACGCTACTGGTGACCTCCCCGAGCCCCCCGAGCCTGCCGCTTTAGGTCCTGCCCCTGACGATGCTGCTACGGCTCGCTTTGCCCGTCAGCGCGCTGACAGGACGGCTTGGACGTCGCGTGACGCTGCGGCCTGCATCGCACTCAGCAGCCTCCTCCCTGAGTCAGAGGAGGTCCACTTCACTCAGGTTCGCACCGCTGCTGCGTACCTCACTGCGATTAAGGCCCGCTACTCTACTCCCGCTACTGTCTCTCTTGGCCGCCTTTTCCTCCCGTTCCTGTTTCCTGATCTCGCCTCGTTTGAGCGCTCTGCTGACTTGATCGCTCACCTCCGCTCGCTCGACGCTAGTTACCGCGCTGCTTGCACTGAGGCACAGCTTGCACTGCTTCCTCCCCCTATGGCGATTACTATCTATTTCATCGCCACTAGCCTCCCTGACCGCCTTGCCTCCGTTCGCGACGCGCTTCTGCTGAAGCACCCTAGTGAGCTCACCGTCGATGTCCTTGAGTCTACACTCAAGGACGTCGAGAGCAACCTTCGCTCGGTAGCCGCTGCCTCTGGTGCTGTGCCCCCCCCACTCTTCCACGGGTGCACAGTCCCGCAGTTACCCACCTTTACTGCCTCACTTGCCACTGCCGCTACTGACGCGACTGCAGCTGCTGTTACGACTGCGTCGCGGTCCCGCGGTAGGAGTGGCAAGAAAGGCGGTTCTGGTGGTGGTAGTGGAGGTGGAGGCGGAGGTAGTGGAGGTGGCGTTGCGCCTGGCGGCGGTGGAGGTTCAGGGCCTGGAGAGGCGCCTCGTGCAGTGACTGGTGACTCCACTGCGCCTGCTAGTGGTGGCGACGCCCGAGTTCGTCAGTCGCCTCCTGTACTTCCTGCCCCGGTTGGTGGAGCAGCGGCGTGGTACCAGGCTCAGCGTCAGCAGCAGCTTCTGCAGCACCAGCAGCCCCTCTCCTCCCAGCAGCCTCAGCAGCAGCAGCGGCAGCAGCTGGCTCCAGGGTCGGGGCTGCGTCAGACCCAGCGTGGTGCTGCTTACACTCCCTGCACCTACCAGGTTCTGACAGGCCCTCGTCGTGGCCACCCTTGTGGCCGGTTTCACCCCCCTGGTCAGTGCTTTGCTCAGCTCACTGACACGGTTCGTTTGGTCTACGGGGTTGGTGCTCCTGCCCCTGACTGGCTGCCTCTTGTTCAGCGCTACGGCTCCGCTCTGTGGGGCATGTCTGCTGAGCAGTTAGTTGATCTGATTGGTACTCCCCATGCTATGTATGCTGTTGTTGACTCTAGTGTTTCTGACTCTGCTTACTCTGGTGTTGTTAGCTTAGGTGCTAGCCTTGCTCAGTTGCCTGTTGCTAGTGTAGGTTCTTGTGTAGACTCTAGTCCAGCGGCTACCTCAGAGGACGGTTCGCTGTCGTTCACGCTGGACTCTGGAGCCTCTCACTGCTTCTTTCGTGACAGCACGACACTTACGCCTCTTCCTGCGCCTGTTTCTGTGGCGCTGGCTGATCCCACTTCGGGACCAGTCACCGCGCGTCACACTACCACCTTGCCGTGTCCGGCTGCTCCTTCTGGGTCTCTCACTGGGTTTCACGTCCCCTCGTTCTCCCGGAACTTGGTGGGCGTGCGACCCCTCGTGAGTCAGCACGTGGGTGTGTGGTTTGAGCCTTCTGGAGAGACTGCGGTGTGTGTTGACGGGGACTCTTACCAGCCCCTCGCCACTTTTGCTGCTGAGCCGGGCTCCGGTCTCTACACTCTTCACACTGGCCCGCGCGCTCAGCAGCGACTACAGCAGCAGCAGCAGCCGCAGCAGCAGCAGCGGCAGCAGCCGCAGCCGCAGCCACAGCGGCCGCCGTCGCAGCAGCCACTCCTCCCAGTTCCTGTCCCTCCCCCTAGTCTCCTCCCTGCGTCTCACCAGGTGGTTCCGTCCCCTCAGGTTGTCGCGTCCAGTCCAGTCGCTGCGTCTTGCTCCTGTCGGTCGCTTGCCCACCCCACCGTTCTGTGGCACCACCGGATGGGACACCCTTCTCTTCCACGTCTGCGTGCTATGTCTAGTCAGCGTCTGGTCTTAGGTCTCCCGCGTGTCTTGCCGTCGCTGCCGCCGTCCCTTGCACCACCGTGCGGTCCTTGCGTCGAGGGTAGGCTGCGTGCCACCCCTCACTCCTCCTCCCTTCGTCCGGCCACCGAGCCTTTTGAGACGCTGCACTTGGACGTCTGGGGCCCCTCTCCTCGCCCTGGCCCTGAGCGTGAGCGTTTCTTTTTGGTGGTCGTTGACGACTACTCCCGCTACACCACAGTGTTCCCCCTGGCGAGGAAGTCTGAGGTGACTTCTACGCTGATCAGGTGGTTGCTTACCACCCAGGACACTCGTGGTCGTCGTGTCAGCTGTCTCCACTCCGACCGCGGGGGCGAGTTTCGCTCCGGCATTCTCGCTGGATTCTGTCGCGAACAGGGCATTCGTCAGTCCTGGACGCTTCCGGAGTCCCCACAGCAGAATGGGGTTGCTGAGCGTCGCATAGGCCTGGTCATGGAGATTGCCCGCACCTCCTTGACTCACGCCCGTGCCCCCCATTTCCTGTGGCCATACGCGGTCAGGTACGCCGCGCACCAGCTGAACCTCTGGCCACGCGTCTCTCGGCCGGAGGCTTCACCGACCAGTCTTTGGACAGGGTCCCCTGGTGTCGCGTCGAGGTTTCGTGTCTGGGGGTGCTTGGCTCTTGTCCGCGACACCTCCGCGGACAAGCTCTCGCCTCGCGCCGTTCCTTGTGTCTTCCTTGGTTTCCCTGAGGACTCCTCTGACTTCACCTTTTACCACCCTCCCTCTCACCGGTTCTTTGACTCCCGTGACGTCCGTTTCGAGGAGTCCACCCCGTACTACGTCAGGTACCCCAGTCGAGGTCTCCCGGTTCCTCCTCCCCCCCTCTTCCTGACAGCCGCTCCCCCGCCTGCTCCCCCGGTACAGCCTCCCCCCCCTGGTCCAGCCCCGTCTGGTGTGTCTCAGGCTAGCCCTCCCCCTTCGGTAGCCCCCCCTGTACAGCCTCCCTCCCCACAGTCTTCCTCACCGCCTCCTGTAGGTGCTCCCTCTCGGGAGGTTGGTCCTGCGACTGTCCCTGTACAGGTCTCTGGTTCTGGGGGTGCTGGAGTTGGAGCTGAGCCGCGGGTTGCAGAGGACTCTTCTCTTCCGGGGGCTGGTACTGGTCGTGCGGAGTCTGGGGGTGCTGGTGCGGAGTCTGGGGGTGCTGCGTCTGGGGGTGAGGGTGTTCCTTCGGTTTCTGGAGAGCCTGGGTCTGGAGCTGGTGTTGGTGCTGCCTCTGGGGGTGGTGTGCTTGGTGCTTCGGAGGTCGACTCTGGGGCTGCCGCTGCCCCGGACACTACTCCTTCCCCCCACCCCTACCCGACCAGGTTCCAGGCTCGTGTTCGCCGTGCTCGTGAGGAGCAGCTGGAGTTGGAGAGAGAGGAGAGAGAGTTGCAGCGGCTCGAGGAGCAGGAGCGACAGCAGCAGGGGCAGCAGCCGCTGGAGCAGCAGCAGCCGCAGCAGCCGCAGCAGCCGCAGCAGCAGCAGCTGCCGTCTCCTCCTCCTGTCTCGGGTCTTCGGACCCTTGGTCTCCCCTCTCCCTCTCCTTCCTCCTCCCCCTCTCCTCCCGTCTCTGGTCCTCCGCTTCCTCCTCCTGACCCCTCTCCCGCTGTTTTCCCTCGTTCTCAGTCTTCGTTGTCCCCTCCTCCTTCTCAGACTTGGGCCTCTCGTCGCTCCCCTCGTGCTCGTCCCTCGTCTCCTGTTCCCTTCACTGACCTTCGTACTGCCTTACTTCGTTCTAGTCCACCTCGTCCGTCTCCGTCTGTGCTTCCGTCTCCTCCTGAGTCGGCTCTCACTGCGTCGCTCCCTACTCCTGTCACTGACTACTACCGCACGTACCGTCCTGTTCTCTCTCGTGTTCTCGCCTCGCTTGTTACTCACCCTCGTGCCTCTGTGTCCTCTGTGTCCGCTCTTACTGCCGCAGTCACTGAGTTTGCCTCTACCCGCCGCCTTGACTTCGCCACCGCTCTTGTGGCTGCTCCTCCTTCCAGTCCTCTGGCCGTCGGGGGTGTGTCTGCCCTTGGCTGTGACGCCCTAGAGGACAGGCAGTTTGAGCTAGAGTTCCTGGCGGCCGCTTCCCCTCATCTCTGTGCCATGCTCCTCGCCCCTGAGGGTGACCCCGACGCCCTTGACATTCCGACTCCTCGCACTTACGCTGAGGCAGTGTCAGGGCCTTGGGCCTCTCAGTGGAGAGCTGCCATGGACGCAAAGATGGCCTCCTACAGATCCACAGGCACCTACGTCGATGAGGTTCCCCCTCCGGGGGCGAACGTAGTCGACGGCATGTGGATCTACAGGGTGAAGCGGCCACCGGGATCTCCTCCGGTCTTCAAGGCACGCTACGTGGCTAGAGGTTTCAGTCAGCACGAGGGAGTTGACTTCTTTCAGACCTTCGCGCCCACCCCGAAGATGACCACTCTTCGGGTGTTACTGCACGTAGCAGCACAGAGAGACTACGAGTTACACTCTCTCGACTTCTCTACTGCTTTCCTTCAGGGCAGTCTTCACGAGGAGGTCTGGTTGCGTCGTCCCTCTGCCTTCACTGGCTCTTTCCCTCCTGGGACCCAGTGGAGGCTGAGGCGACCGGTTTACGGTCTTCGTCAGGCTCCTCGTGAGTGGCACGACACCCTGCGTTCTACCCTGTCTGACCTTGGGTTCCAGCCGTCTTCTGCTGACCCGTCGCTGTTCGTTCGTCGTGGCCCCACACCTTTCTTTGTTCTGGTCTACGTTGACGACCTTGTTTTCGCCACCCCTGACAGGGTTGCTTTGGCACACGTGAAGTCCGAACTGCAGAAGAGACACACCTGCACTGATCTTGGTGAGCTGCGCCACTACCTTGGCCTGCAGATCACCAGGGACAGAGCTGCTCGCACCATTACACTTTCACAGTCGCACATGGTGCAGCAGGTCCTTCAGCGGTTCGGGCTTCAGCACTCCACAGTACAGCGCACACCTCTTGCTGTTGACCACAGACTCACTGGACCCTTTCCTGACGAGCCGTTCGAGCCTAGTGGTCCCTACGCAGAGCTTGTGGGTTGCCTCATGTACCTGATGACTTGTACTCGCCCGGACCTCGCCTTCCCTCTCAGCGTTCTTGCGCGCTTTGTTGCGCCAGGGAGACACCGTCCTGTTCACTGGACAGCAGCTGTGAGGGTGGCGAAGTACCTAGCGACGACGTCAGGCGTGGGGCTAGTTCTTGGAGGGCAGCAGTCTGTCGTACTTACTGGTCACTGTGACTCCTCTTACGCTGACGACGCTGAGACTCACAGGTCTACTCAGGGGTACTGTTTCAGCCTGGGTTCTGGAGCTGTTTCCTGGCGGTCCACGCGCTCCTCTTCGGTCTCGACCTCTACAGCTGAGGCTGAGATCTACGCTGGTGCCATGGCGGCACAGGAGCTGCGTTGGTTGACCTTCTTGCTCACCGACCTTGGTGAGCGGCCGAGCTCTGCACCGACCTTGTTCACTGACAACAAGGCGTCTATTCTCCTTTGTCGAGAGCCACGACTGGAGAGCAGAGTGAAGCACATTCACGTCAGGTACTTTCTTCTGCGAGAGTTGCAGAGGCGTGGACAGGCTCGCTTTGAGTTTGTGGAGTCCGAGGCCAACACTGCAGACATCTTCACCAAGGCGCTTCCGCCTTGTGACCACCAGAGGTGCTGTGTGCAGTTAGGCCTTGTTGACACTGGTTCTCGTGTTGCTTAGACTTGAGTGTACTGTTTACTTTGCTTTCTATATACCTCTGTTACTTCTTGGACTGGCCTTGTGGCCACTGTTGTTTGTGCTCAGACTGTGTGGTGACGTTGTGATCCACCCTGAGCTTCGTTTCTTGGACTGGTCTTGTGACCGTACTCGTGTGGTTCTGCTAGACACCCCTCACTTAGGCTATGGGGGTGTGTCAAATGTTGTAGCCTATAGTGAGGTTTGTCTTAGGGGGTACAAAACTTAGGGTTAGCTATATGTACCCCAACCAACATCAATGCATTATCCATTCTTCATTCTGACACTTCACCCCTCCTCTGGCCAAAGGCACGCCACTGGCCATATCTCCCTCCCAAGCACCACTCCCTCACTGCATCATGTTGAGCTGAAATGAGCACGAAGGCATCATCAGGTGATATGAATGGTTCACGAACTAAGGAGCGGATGATGAGACAATGAAAGGGACATGACAGTCAGGGTCAAGGATTAGTGGGCTGAGAAGCTCACACAACACAACAACTGAAGCTTATGTGAAAATAGTGCAATTATCCTGATTCCTTAGAATGACACTAGCATGAACCACTCAAAGCATCAAGAGGTGATGTGATGTGGAGTGAATGGCACAAGGTATTGCGAAAATGATGAGCTGATGATTTCGGAATGAGACAATGAAAGAAATCAGGTAACGGATGGTGAAGCGTCAAGAGCTGATAAGAAATAGTGAACGCTTCTTGAGCTGATAAATAATTGTGAACGCATCAAGAGCTGATGTGGATGGAATGGAATATTGCAAGCATGGTGAGCTGATGATCTCGGAATGAGACAGTGAACGAAATCAGGCTAGAAATGGTGAAAGCATCTTGAGACAGATCTCACGAGACAGAACAAAATCAGGTAAAAAATGTGAATACATCAAGAGCTGCAAAGAATGGTGAACGCATCTTGAGCTGATAAGACACTGGCGACAGAATCAAAGCCTGATGACAATAAGAGGTGACAAAACTGGAATGAACTACTCACCAAGCAGCACGTGATGGTAAAAAAGGGAAAACGAAACCCTGGGTTGGTTCACGCAAACATACTGTTCGAATTCCAAAAAAATGAGAAGGAGGGAGAGAGGGATGGATGGAGTGGGACCAGGTGGTGACAGTACAGTCAGACAAGAGATGTCATGAAAGGATGGGGTGAAAGGGACTGTGGGTAGAATGATCAGAACTCCCAACCATGATGTCAGAAAGTAAGAAGAGCAGAGGATTCACGTTGATATCTTTTCAAGAGAGGGGGATGCAGAGGGAAGGAAAGGGGTCACTACGGGGTGAAGACAGACAACAGTCAGCAAGAGAATTTCCCTTGAATCAGACAGGCAGAACCATCAACTCACACCCCCCTGTTTCAACCCTCACCACACGTATACACCCACCAACCATTCTTCCCTTCCATACACCACTCAGTCGCAACACACAAGCACAGAACGCACATCAACAGCAAACATATAATTAAAGGATCAACAACTACAAGCTACAGATCTAGAACCGAATCTATGACAATTAAACTCGCGCCATCATGTTCTCCCTTTTTCGCCCTCTCCGAAGTTGCCACGTTGTCCGTTTTCTGCTTCGGGGGTGCCGCACTGTTCTTGTATCTCAGCTCCGCACGCCTTCCCTTCATTTCCCAACACGCCAAGATACGATGTCCTGTAGCGCCGCAAAATTTGTACGTCTCAGTTTTTGCTAGCCGCTGCTCCACATCGCCCTCGTCGTTCTCCATCGGTTCAGCAGTCGTGGGTGGTGCCAATCGCCCCATGCCACTAGTTGGCTTGTTGCGTCGTGTTCCGTAGTAGCTACTGTTCAACGTGTCGAACTGTTCGATCAGTGCTGCCCGAAACTGCGCCCACGTCTCTTCGCCTTGGACTATTCTGTTGTTGATCCACTCTAGAGCTGGGCCTTGTAACAGTGTTGCTGCGAGCCGTATGCGCATTGCGTCTTCTGTCGGGGTCGTGCACCCAACGGCTTCGAAGTAAATTTCGAGTTCAGCTACAAATCGACGAACGTCGTTCCCTTTAACTATAGGATCGAACGCCTCTGGTAGCCTCAGCTTCACTGCTTCGAGGTTAACTGTAGCTGCTGCCGTTGTCGCAGGTAGAATTGTCGGTGTCGCCGCTGCTGCTGCTGCTGTCGCTGCTGCTGTGGCGGTTGCCGACTGGTTCGCAAGGAGTTTCTCGAGTCGTGGGAGCGCCGCACGTATCTGCTTATACTCAGCACGTAACTCCGCAATTTTCTGTACTGAAATATCTCCTTTTCCCTCTGTTTGGCGATTTACAGAAAGAAGCACGACGAAAATAATTAAATTTTGGGTGCTGGTCGACTTACTGCGAGTCGAGTTGACTGTAGAATCAACGAGCACAAATTCTGAAAGTCGAGTAAAGCCGTTGAGAAGAAACTCGATCCGACGCTCCAAATTCCAACTTTTTGGGGCGAAATTCTCTGGGCCGTTGAGATGAAACTCGATCGAACGGTCGAAACTCCAACCTTTCCACCAGTAAATCTGAGGGGTGTTCGAAAACCGAATCGAGGGGGACTTAGAAAAATTGCGCGGAACTGGTTTTACATACCCGTATCGGCGCCTTCGTCGTCGCCCCCGCGGTTTTTAAAGGCCGGAACTACGCGGTTGAAGACCTCGCGTGTAAACCCGCTCTGATTACCAAGTGTGAGGATCTGGTTCAGGAAAGATGATTCTATTGAATGATCCACCTGGGTACAAGGCGAGGTTATATATATTCTCGACACAAAGGCAGTAACCCGGGTGTTAGCCTAGTTCGGTGCCTAAAACTATAATAATATAGTAAAAGCAACGAGACTAGGAAATTTAGCAAAAGCAAGCAAAATAAAACAAAGCTAAGCTAGATAATGCATAGTAAAGCAGAATCAAGCTACTAAAGCGTAGCACTGACGTCGTACTCTCACAGGAAAGGAGGTGGTATTTGTTTGAAGTTTCTCCCTGACAGACTCTCACAGTACAAGGACCACATGATTTGTACTTTGTTAAGACAGTGTTCAAAAGCGGTTAAGTCTGCTTTAATTAAGAAAAAATCTGGGACCTAAGATTTAAAACTCTGAATAAATCAGGGTTCAAACTTGAGTTAATCTGGAAAATCAATGGTCTGTGTTCAAGATGTCTGAAATCACTAGCTAATAAAAAAATTACTCCGATAATAACAGCCTTGGTGCAGCCCCCTCGAAGTGCGACATGGGGTGTGAAGGCTAAGGTGGCTTGACACGGCGCGCTGGACCTGTCAGAAACTAGCAGCAGGAATGAATTAACAATGAAACAGTTTGATACAAGTACTAACCCTAGCGATGTTGTACCCCATATTGGCTACCCCACTACAGCCTACACAACACAATATTCTGACACACCCCCACAAGCAAAGTTTGGGAGTACAAGCAGTCAAGAAAAGCAAAGCAAGCTCAGGGTGGATCACGAAGTCACCACACATTCTGAGCACAAGCAAATGGCCACAAGGCCAGTTCACATGCAGAGTTATATAAAACAGAGCAAACAGTACAGTGATCACAACCTAGCAAGTGTAAACATGCAGGTATATATATAGATCACAGTACAAGCAAAGTCACGCAGTGAGCAAGTGAGAAAACGTAGGCACAAGGCCTAAAGCAGTACAGAAACGCTGATGATCACCAGACGGAAGTGCCTTGGTGAATATATCAGCTGTGTTGGACCGAGTGGCCACGAAAGCACGACGAAGCTGACCACGCTGCTGCAACTGTCTAACAAGGAAGTAACGCAGAGCGATGTGCTTCATTCTGTGCTCCAGTCTGTGCTCCTGACACAAGGCAATCGCGGCCTTGTTGTCGACGTACAGAACTGGAGGAGAACGAGGCCGCTCTCCCAAGTCGGTCAGCAGGTAGATGAGCCAGCGTAACTCCTGTGCAGCCATGGCTCCTGCGTAGATCTCAGCCTCACAACTGGAGCTGAGAACAGAAGACGAGCGGGTAGACCGCCAAGAAACAGAGCCTGAGCCAAGGCTGAAGGTATAACCCTGTGACGACCGCTGCGTAGCCAGGTCGTCAACCCAAGACGCGTCTGAGTGTCCGGTGGGGACAACTCGACCCCGTCCTCCAAGCACCAGCCCCATGCCTGATGTACTGCACAATTAGCGCGGCACCCTCTTAGCAGCCTCCTAGTGCTCTCGCCTGTGTCTCCTAAGCGCAACGTAGCATGCCAGAATGCTAAGAGGGTACGCAAGGTCAGGTCGAGTGCAGGTCATCACGTACATGAGGCAGCCCACAAGCTCTGGATACGGGCCACTACGGACTCGTCCAAAGGTGGCTCTGAGAGCGAGTGACCGGTAGGCAAAGGAGTGGACTGTGGCGAGGAGAACTGGAAGTCGAAGCGCTGAAGGACCTGCTGCACCATGTGTGACTGAGTCAGGGTGATGGTGCGCCGTGCTCTGTCCCGGGTGATCTGCAAGCCAAGGTAGCTGCGCAGCTCACCCAGATCTGTGCACCTGTGTCTCTTCTGCAGCTCCGACTTCACAAGGGCCAGTGCCTTAGTGTCAGCAGTGGCAAAAACCAAGTCGTCAACGTACACGAGGATGTAGAACGGCGGCAGCGAAGTGTCTGTGCGCAGAAACAGTGACGGGTCAGCAGTCGAAGGAGCAAACCCGAGAGCCGCAAGTGTCGTCCTCAGTGTATCGTGCCACTCACGAGGCGACAGGCAGAGATCGTAGACTGGCCGTTGGAGGCTCCACTAGGTACCTGCAGGAAACGACCCAGTGAAGCCAGGTGGGCGGCGCAGCCAGATCCCCTCGTGCAGGCTGCCCTGTAAGAACGTTGTGCTGAAGTCAAGAGAGTGAAGCTCGTAGTCACGCTGAGCGGCAACGTGCAGCAGCACCCGAAGAGTGGTCATCTTCGGGGTAGGGGAGAAGGTTTGGAAGAAGTCAACTCCCTGTCGCTGACTAAAGCCTCGAGCAACGTAACGAGCCTTGAAGGCAGGCGGAGAACCCGGCGGCCGCTTCACCCTGAAAATCCACATGCCATCGACTATGTTCGCCCCAGGAGGGGGAACTACGTTGATGTAGGTGCCTGTGGACTTCCATGAAGCCATCTCTGCGTCCATGGCTGTCTGCAACTGAGAGGAGTAGGGACCCGAAATCGCCTCTGCGTAAGAGCGCGGGGTCGGGATGTCCAGTGCATCCGGGTCTCCCTGAGGTGCAAGCAGCCAGGCCACAAGATGAGGTACAGCAGCCGCAAGACACTCAAAGTCCTCCTGCCTGTCCTCAAGGACGTCCGTGCCAGGAGCACACTCACCCCCGACGGACGGAGGACAGACAGACTCAGACTCAGCAACAAGACTAGTGGCGTAGTCTAGACGACACGCAGCAGCAAAGTCCACAAGCTCAGCAACTAAGGCAGACGCAGCAGTAGACTCAAACGACAGGTCAGTGACAACTGTGGCTAGGAGACGCGTGACAGTAGGGCTGGCAGCACGAACCAAGTCAGACGCAGGTTCCGGGACGTCAGGAAGAGAGGACGCAGGAGGAGACGGCAGGGGGACACGCTACGCAACAGAGGAAGGACGAAGTGCCATAGTGTGAGTACCCGTCATAAGAGGAGGACGCGGACGAGGGACACGACGAGCCAGGTGAGCAGTGCGAACAGGGGAGGCAGGACGAGACGCAGGCTCACGACGCTTTGTAAGGGAGACTGGTTGCTCAGTGTAATGAGCGGGAGCAGGCAGCGGTGAGTCTGGAGGAAGGGCAGTGGACGAAGGAAGGCTAAGAACCTGACCTAGCACCGACTCGGGCGGTAGTGAGGACATCTGCGGTGGCGGCAAGAAAAACGAGCGCTGCTGCATAGGGCCTCTTGCTCCAGCACCTCTCGCTCTGGTGCCTCCAGCTCCAGTGCCTTTAGCGCCAGCGCCTACAGCTCCAGCGCCTTTAGCGCCAGCGCCTACAGCTCCAGCGCCTGCAGCTCCAGCGCCTGCAGCTCCAGTGCCTCCAACTCCAGCACCTCCAACGCCAGTGCCTCCAGCGCCAGCGCCTCCAGCTCCAGCGCCTCCAGCTCCAGCGCCTCCAGCGCCAGTGCCTCCAGCTGTGCCCGCAGCTCCAGCGCCTCCAGCTCCAGCGTCTCCAGCTCCAGCGCCTCCAGCTCCAGCGCCTCCAGAGGCAGTGTCTCCAGCTCCAGCAGCGCGACTCCGAAGGCGGGTGCGCCGAGCAAACCACTCGCGCAGCTGCTGTGGGGAGAGAGGCTCCACAATGTCTTCAGTTCTAGTACCTCCAGGACTAGCAACCCCAGTACCTCCAGTACCTCCAGCTCCAGTACCTCCAGCTCCAGGGCCTCCAGCTCCAGCGCCTCCGGCTCCAGTGCCCACAGCGCCAGCGTCTCCAGCTCCAGCGCCTCCAGCGCCAGCGCCTCCAGCGGCAGTGCCTCCAGCTCCAGCAGCTCCACTCCGAAGGCGGGTGCACCGAGCAAACCACTCGCGCAGCTGCGGTGGTGAGAGAGACGCCCGCTATGGCGAGGCACCCGTAGGACCTCCAGCAGACGCAGCACCCCTAGACTCAGCACCCCCAGACTCAGCACCCCCAGGCTCCGCACTCGCAGGCTCAGCACCCCCAGGCTCCGCACCCCCAGGCTCCGCACGCTCAGGCTCAGCACCCCCAGACGCAGCACCCTGAGCAGCACCACCCCCAGTAGCACCAGAGTTGCCAGTGACCTCTACAAGCTCAGCCAAGGGAAGTGGGTCTACCTGAGACACACCTGAAGGAGCAGGACCCTGAGGGGGAAGGGGGTCTACCGGAGGGGGACCTGGAGCGAGGAAGAGCGGCGGGGGGGGGAGAGGGGCAGTGCGGTAGGGGAAGAGACGGTAGAAGGGAACCGACTCATCAAACGTGACGTCCTGAGAGGACAGAACACGGCGCGAGGTGGGGTGGTAAAACTGCCAGCCAGGCGCATCAGGGGGGGAAGCCAAGGAAGACACAGGGAATGGCGCGGGAGGAGAGCTTGTCCGCAGAGGTATCGCGGACAAAGGCACGAGCGCCCGTGACCCAGAACATTGACGCATCGCCAACCTCCCCCGTCCAACGCAGTGTAGGCGAGGTCTCCAGCAAGGAGACACGGGGCCAGAGGTTGAGCTGATGCGCAGCGTATCGGACCGCAAACGGCCACAGAAAATGGGGAGCAGCCGCATGAATCATGGAGGTACGAGCGACCTCCATGACTAAGCCAATGCGACGCTCAGCAATTCCATTCTTCTGCGGGGAGGCCGAAAGCGTGAACGACTGGAGGATGCCCTCCCCCTGACTCGCTTAAGAGGTCGGAGGAGAACTCACCACCTCTGACAGAGTGGAGACACAAGACAGGAAGGTCCATGTGGAACCGCTCTCGCAGCTGGAGACGAACAGCTCGGATCCAAGGGATCAAGACATCAGGGACCTCACCCTTGCTGCACAAGGGAAAGACCATTGTGTAACAAGAGTAGTCGTCGACAACCAGCAGAAAGTACCGCTTGCGGCCTTGTCCACGGACGCGGGCTGGGCCCCACACGTCCATGTGGAGAGTCTGCAAGGGAGCAGTCGTCGGGGGAAACGAGGAGGAGTGAGGAGCGGCGCGCTGCCGCCCCTCGACGCAAGGAATGCAGGGCGGGGCAGGCGAGGGTGGGAGGGAAGGCAGAGACCTGGGAAGACCAGAGACAAGGAGGCGGGAGTGCATGCCACGGAGGCGTGGCAGGGAGGGGTGACCAAGGCGGTGGTGCCAAAGGAGAGTCTGGTGCGACAAGAGGCAACACGAGCAAGGAGCTGCTATTTGGCCTTACGCGGACACCTGAGCAGACGCAGCGACCTGAGGCGGCGCAGTAGTCAGTGTGTACAGACTCGACCCAGGCCGACGGGTGAACGTGGCCAGGTGACGGCCAGTCCGGGAGCACGTGCAGATCGCCACACGCTGCCCTCCAGGGGTAAAGGTATCAACCCATGCATCCTGAAGGACTGTGTTGCTCACCAAGTTCGTCGAGAACGAGGGGAGGTGGAGACCTGACAGTGAGCCGGACGGAACCGCCGGACACGGGAGAACAGTGGAGGAACGTGCAAGAACTGGGCCCCCTGAGGGGTCAGCCAGAGAGACTGCAACAGGTGCAGGGAGTGGTGTGACTGTGGTACTGTCGCGAAAGAAACAGCGGGAAGCACCTGAGTCAAGCGTGAAGGTGTGCAAGGCCTCAGCAGGTGCAGTACCAGAGAGAGCAGACTCACTAGCACCTAGAGCAGCAGCCTCTATACCTGGGTCGGGCGGCACACACAGGTAACAGTCACCCTCAGCACTAACAGTCAAAGCATACATGGCACCAAGGATAGCGTCATAGTCAAGATCAAAGATATTAATACCAGACCAAAGCAGCTCCGCCCAGCGGGGAAGCTCTGCCTCGTTGCCAAACTCAGCACGCCAAGCGTCGTCTAGACGGGAGAAGCAACGGTGTTAAGTGTGAAACTTCCCGCACGTCTGACCAGCGCGGTCACCTGTGCAGACGCCCCACGCTGAGCAAACCACTCACGAAGCTGCTGGGGCGTAGGGGTCTCACGCGGACGCTGCTGCTGCTGCCACTGAACGGCTCCAGCCCGACCACCACCACTGCCGCCGCCACCACTCCCACCGCCGCCACCACCGCCGCCACCACTCCCACTGCCGCCACCGACGCCCCCACTCCCGCCACCACTCCCACTGCAACCTCCGCCACCTCCACCGCCTCCACTGTCTCCACCAGCACCCCCCTCGCCGCCACCTCCACCACTCTTGCCTCCCTTGCCCTTGCCGCTGCGGCGCTTCCCATTAGAGGCAGAAGCAGCAGAAGCAACAGAGGGGGCAAGGGGGGAGGGGGAGCACCCCTCAAAGAAGGGCGTGCGAGGAGTGCCACGAGCAGCACCTACAGCGACTATACTAGTCTCAGCCGCAAGGAGGCGCTCCTCGAGCAGGTCGACAGTGAGGTCTGTGGGGTCAAGGGCAAGAAAGTGGTCCCAGACAGCGCGAAGAGAGTCAAGGAGGCGTGTGATGATGAAATAGAGAGTGATGTACATCCGAGGTGGGTCCTTGTCTAAGAACTCGACTTTAAGCGTGGCGCGACAACGAGTGTCGCTAGTGCGAAGGTGGGTGATGAGGTCCGTAACTGTTGCAAAGGAGGACAGCTCGGGAAAGAGGTAGGGCAGTATAAGGCGGCCAAGAGCAGTTGTGGCACGGAAGGAGTAACGAGTGACTACAACTTCGTACAGGGCCTTAGCAGTCTTGTGCTGGCCAAAGTGAGCGCGTTCGGCTAACGGCAGGTGGTTGCGAATGGCTAGGCGAGCAGCAGCATCACGGGTAAGCCACTGTGAGCGAGTCGCACTGTCAGCTGTGTCGGGAGGGGCGAGAGAGGCTCTAGACGTGTGGTCAAACAACAAAACGTTGTCTTTAGAATCGCTTAGTAAGAACAGCTGTAAATCATCAAGCCACGTATCGAATTGGATGGGACGGCCCTCATGATCGAACTCTAGAACGCTGAGGGTAGCCATAGCTAGCAGAGCAGGGTGGCGCGTAGGGCGGGGCAGGGCATTGCGGAGGCAGGGCAGAGCGGCGCGCGGGCAAAATGGTAGCGCGCGGGCTGTAAAGGACGACGCGCGGGCAGGCAAGGGTGGCGCGCGGGCTGCAAAAGGGCGGCGCGCAGGCAAGCACGAGCGGCGCGCGGCAAGCGAGGCGGCGCGCGGGTCTGCACAGGGCTGCGCGCGGGCAGGCAGGGATGGCGCACAGCTGGCAGGGCAGGGCGCGGGCAGAAAACAGGCAGCGCCCGGCCAGCAGTGCGGCGTGCGGGCAGGGCAGGGCGTGCGCAGGGCTGCGCGACGCAGAGCAGGGCGCGCGCGGGCGGTGCGACGCAGGGGAAGGCGGGCGCGGGAAGGACGACGCGGGGCAAGGCGTGCGCGGGCGGCGCGACGGGCAGGGTAGAGCGTACGCGCGCGGCGCGACGCAGGCAGCCTTGTGCGGGGCGGCGCGACGCAGGGCAGGGCGCGCGCGGGCGGCACGACGCGGGCAGAGCGCGCGCAGGGCGGTGCAACGCAGAGCAGGGCGTGCGCAGGCAGTGCGGCGCAACGCAAGGTAGGGCAGTGTCAGAATGAGAGAAGTGTGTTGACTAATAGAGAATAGAGTACAAGTATGAAACCCTAGAGTTTGTGTACCCCCTAAAGGCTAACCCACTGTAGCCTACACAGCAATAACACATGTACAGTGTTTGACACACCCCCATAGGCAAAGTGAGGGAGAACAAGGGGTCACAAGACCAGTCAAGAAAGGCAAGCAAGCTCAGGGTGGATCACAACGTCACCACACATTCTGAGCACAAGCAAAGAGCCACAAGGCCAGTTCACATGCAGAGGCATATATGTAGTACAAGCATCACAATGATCTATATCTAGCAAGCATGCAGGTATATATATATATAGATCACAGTACAGGCAAAGTCTACAACAAGTGAGGAAAAGTGGGCACAAGCCCTAGCAAAGTGCAGAAACGCTGATGATCACTAGGCGGAAGTGCCTTGGCCACGTAATGCAGACGGAGCTGACCACGCTTCTGCAACTCACGAGCCAGAAAGTACCGCAGAGCGATGTGCTTTGTTCTGTGCTCCAGTCTGTGCTCCTCACACAAGGCAATGGCAGCCTTGTTGTCAACGTACAGCACTGGAGGAGAACGAGGTCGCTCTCCAAGGTCGGTCAGCAGGTAGGTGAGCCAGCGTAACTCCTGAGCAGCCATGGCTGTGGCGTAGATCTCAGCCTCACAACTGGAGCTGAGAACTGAAGACGAGCGTGTAGAACGCCAAGAAACTGAGCCAGAGCCAAGGCTAAAGGTGTAACCCTGTGACGACCGCTGTGTAGCCTGGTCGTCAACCCAAGAAGCGTCTGAGTGCCCAGTGAGAACAACCGGGCTCGCTCCTCCAAGCACGAGCCCCATGCCCGATGTACTGCACAAGTAGCGCAGTACCCTCTTCGCAGCATCCCAGTGCACCTTTCGGTGCCTACCAGGAGCCACGTAGCGGGCCAGAAGGCCAAGAGGGTACGCTAGGTCAGGACGAGTGCAAGTCATCAGGTACATGAGGCAACCAACTAGCTCTGGGTAAGGACCACTCGGCTCTACGGACTCATCCGAAGGCAGAGCTGAGAGCGAGTGACCTATAGCCAGAGGAGTGGCCTGTGCTGAGGACCAGGTGAAGCCGAAGCGCTGAAAGACCTGCTGCACCATGTGTGACTGAGTCAGTGTGATGGTGCGGCGTGCTCTGTCCCGGGTGATCTGCAAGCCAAGGTAGCTGCGCAGCTCACCCAGATCTGTGCACGTGTGTCTCTTCTGCAGTTCAGACTTCACGTGGGCAAGAGCCTCAGTGTCAGCAGTGGCGAAGACCAAGTCGTCGACGTACACGAGGATGTAGAACGGCGGCAGCGAAGTGTCGGTGCGCAGGAACAGCGACGGGTCAGCAGTAGAAGGCGCGAACCCAAGAGCTGCAAGTGTCGTCCTCAGTGTGTCGTGCCACTCACGTGGCGCCTGGCGGAGACCGTAGACCGGCCGGCGGAGGCTCCACTGGGTACCAGGAGGAAACGACCTCGTGAAGCCAGGAGGGGGGCGCATCCAGATCTCCTCGTGCAGACTGCCCTGCAAGAAAGCTGTGCTGAAGTCAAGAGAGTGAAGCTCGTAGTCACGGTGAGCGGCAACGTGCAACAGCACCCGAAGAGTGGTCATCTTCGGGGTGGGGGAGAAGGTCTGGAAGAAGTCGACTCCCTCTCGCTGACTGAAGCCTCGGGCAACGTAACGAGCCTTGAAGACAGGCGGAGAACCCGGCGGCCGCTTCACCCTGAAAATCCACATGCCACTGACGATGTTCGCCCCAGGAGGGGGAACGTCGTCGACGTAAGTGCCAGTGGACTTCCAGGATGCCATCTCTGCGTCCATGGCTGCCTGCCACTGAGAGGAGTAGGGACCCGCGATCGCCTCAGCGTAAGATCGCGGGGTAGGGATGTCTATAGCATCCGAGTCTCCCTCAGGGGCAAGCAGCATGGCCACGAGATGAGGCGCAGCGGCTGCAAGACACTCAAGGTCCTCGTGCCTGTCCTCAAGGACGTCCGTGCCAAGAGCACACTCACCCCTGACGGACGGAGGACAGACAGACTCAGACTCAGCAACAAGGCTAGCAGCGTAGTCTAGACGACAGGCAGCAGCAAAGTCAACAAGCTCAGCGACCAAGGCAGACGCAGCAGAAGACTCAAACGAGGGGTCAGTGACAACAGTGGCTAGCAGACGCGTGACAGTAGGGTGGTCAGCACGAAACCGGTCAGACTCAGGGTCCGGAACGTGAGGCAAAGACGACGCAGGAGGGGACGGCAGAGGAACAGACTGTGGAACAGAGGAAGGACGACGGACGACAAGGTGCGTGCCGGGGACAGTCGGCGACCTCGAACGCGGAACACGACGGACGGTGCGACCAGAGCGAACTGGCGAGACAGGACGCGACGCAGGCTCACGACGCTCAGTAAGACCTCCTGACTGCTCAGTGTAAGGAGAAGGAGCAGGAAGCGGTGAGTCAGGCAGGAGGGGAAGACCGGTAGAAGACGGAAGACTAAGAACCTGGTGAAGGACAGAGTCAGGCGGCGGCAGAGACGACGGAGACGGCGGAGCGAAGTGTTAAACTGTATTATGCTTGTAGGCTGTAGTGGGGTAGCCAATATGGGGTACAACCCCAACTAGGGTTTCATATTTGTACCCAAACTCCTGTTAGTTCATTCATTCTTGCCTAGTGATTCTGATATGGTATTCAGAGCAGGAGGTCCCTAGGACCTACCGATCGTTTTTTTTAGGGCCCACCACCGCTCGCATGCGGTTACCACGCTACCCCGTTCCCTAGCCTCGTTAGCGCCCTCGCGCGCACCCACGTCAGCGCCCTCGCGCGCCCCTTCGTTAGCGCCCTCGCGCGCCCCTTTGCTAGCGCCCTCGCGCGCCCCTTGCTAGCGCCCTCGCGCGCCCCTCACTAGCGCCCTCGCGCGCCTCTCACTAGCGCCCTCGCGCGCCCCTCGCCGAGCCGCCCGCTCGCAGCCCGCCCGCCCGCTCGCTGCCCGCTTCGCGGCCCGCTCGCTACGCAGCCCGCCCGCCCGCTCGCTGCCCGCTGAGCGGCCCGCCCGCTTCGCAGCCCGCTCGCTCGCTGCCCGCTTCGCGGCCCGCCCACTTCGCAGCCCGCTCGCTCGCTGCCCGCTTCGCGGCCCGCCACTTCGCAGCCCGCCCGCCCGCTCGCTGCCCGCTTCGCGGCCCGCCCGCCTCGCAGCCCGCTCGCCCCGCTGCCCGCTTCGCGGCCCGCCCACTTCGCAGCCCGCCCGCCCGCTCGCTGCCCACTTCGCGGCCCGCCCGCATCGCAGCCCGCTCGCCCCGCTGCCCGCTTCGCAGCCCGCCCGCCCGCCCGCTGCTCGCTTTGCGGCCCGCCCCCCCCCTCGCAGCGTCGCCCGCCCACCGTACTGCCCGCCGCGCTGCCCGCTTTCCGGCCCGTCCGCCGCGCTGCCCGCTCGCAGCGTCGCCCTCCCGTCGCACTGACCGCTTGCAGCGCCGCCTGCCCGTAGCGCCAGCCTCGCCCGCTGCTCTCTATCCGTGCACAGTCGTCTTCCCCTGCTGCGGCAGCTTTCGTTACTCTGTCACACTGTCGCTATGGCTTCCATTCGCGTGCTGTCGTTCGATGCTGAGGGCCGCCCTGTGCGTTTCACCGCTTGGCTAGATGACCTGCAGCTGTTTCTCCTGAGCGATAGCAAGGAGCATGTGTCGCTCTATGACTACGCGTCTGGTGCTGCGCCTGCCCCTCCTGCCACAGCTGAGCTTAGTGTTCGTTCCCACTGGCAGACTCGTGACGCAGCTGCTCGCCTAGCCATTCGCAGTCACCTGCCGTTAGCTGAGCTAGAGCATTTTGGCGACTGCAAATCCGCTAAGGCCCTCTACGACGCTGTCGTCGCTCGCTACTCCTCGCCTGCCACAGCCGAGCTTAGCCGCCTCATGCTGCCGTACCTGTTCCCCGATCTGTCCACCTTCACTACAGTCGCCGATCTTATCACCCACCTTCGCACTAGTGATGCTCGCCTGCGTGCCGCCCTTCCCACCGAGTTCTGCGCTAAGAACCCCCCCCCACTGTACTGGACACTCCACTTCATAGTCACCCGTCTCCCTGACACCCTCCGCTCAGTTCGAGACCACTTCCTTGCTCGCTGTCCCACTGAGCTCACAGTCGCCCTCCTAGAGGAGCACCTGCTCGCGGCCGAAAAGAGCATTGTAGCTGTTGGTGCTGCTCGTGGCGCTCCTCGCACCCCCATCTTTGAGGGGTGTTCTCCCTCTCCCCTCGCTCCCTCCTACGCTGCTGCTGCTGCTGTTGACTTCCTTGGTGCTGAGTCTGTTGGCGCTGCTTCTACTCCTGGTGGGAGGCGCCGCACCGGCAAGGGCAAGGGGGGCAAGGGTGGTGGTGGTGGCGCTGGGGGGGGAGGAGGTGGGGGAGGTGGGGGGGGAGGCGGTGCTGGAGGGAGCGGTGGCGGGAGCGCTGGTGGGAGTGGGGTCGGTGGTGGAGACGGGGGCGGCGGAGGGACCAGTGGCAGTAGTGGCGGCGGCGGCGGTGGCGGCGGCGGCGGTGGTGGCGGTGGTGGCGGTGGCGGTCGGAGCGGTGGTAGTGGTGGCGGCGGAGGTCGGAGTGGAGGCACTGGCTCTGGCCAGAGCTCCCAGCAGCAGCAGCGTCCCCAGACGACCCAGCAGCTTCGTGAGTGGCTTGCTCAGCGTGGGACGTCGGGGGCCAGTGCCCGCTGTTCTTATGTCATTCGCACAGGTGACCGCAAGGGACAGACGTGTGGGAGGTTCCACACCCCGTACCGCTGCTTCTCCCGCCTTGACGACGCTTGGCGTGAGGAGATGGGTGCGGATGTTGAGCGCCCCCGCTGGGCTGAGCTCATGAGGGCTGGTGTTGATGTCTTTGCTCTTGACTATGATGCTATTATTGCTGCCATGTATGCATTGACTGTTAGTGCCGAGGGAGACTGTTACTTGTGTGTGCCGCCTGACCCAGGTATAGAGCCCGCTGCCCTGGGTACTAGTGAGTCTGCTCTCTCTGGTATGGTGCCCCGTGTACTTGCTCCCTCCAGTGCTGTCCCGACTGGTTTCGAGTCTGCTCTCTCAGGTACAGCACCCACAGAGACTGCTCTCTCAGGTACCGCACCGGCTGAGGCCTGTCACACCTTCACCCTTGACTCAGGTGCTTCCCGTTGCTTCTTTCGTGACAGTACTGAGCTCACACCGCTTCCTGCACCGGTCCCAGTCTCCTTGGCTGACCCCTCTGGGGGCCCAGTCCTTGCCCAGTCCACCACTGTCCTCCCTTGTCCGGCGGTTCCGTCTGGCTCGTTGTCGGGTTTCCACCTCCCCTCATTCTCGACGAACCTGGTGAGCAACGCTGTCCTCCAGGATCAGTGGGTTGACACCTTTACCCCTGGCGGACAGCGTGTGGCGATCTGCACGTGCTCCAGGACTGGCCGTCACCTGGCTACGTTCACCCGTCGGCCGGGGTCGAGTCTCTACACACTGACCACTGCGTCTCCCCAGGTAGCTGCTGTCGGTCAGGTGTCTGCGTCAGGTCTGGTGGCCCACGCCTGTGAGTGTCGTTCCCTGTCGCACCAGACTCTTCTCTGGCACCACCGCCTGGGTCACCCCTCCTTGCCACGCCTTCGTGGCATGCACCGTCGCCTCCTTGTGTCCGGTCTTCCCCGGTCCCTCCCTCCCCTACCTGCCTCGCCTGCGCCGCCCTGCCTTCCTTGCGTCGAGGGGCGGCAGCGCGCCGCTCCTCACTCCTCCTCGTTCCCCCCGACAGAGGCTCCTCTGGAGACCCTCCACCTGGACGTGTGGGGCCCAGCCCGCGTTCGTGGTCAGGGCGGTGAGCGGTACTTTTTGCTGGTTGTCGACGACTACTCGCGTTACACCACGGTCTTCCCCTTGCGCACCAAGGGTGAGGTCCCTGCTGTTCTGATCCCTTGGATCCGCACGGTTCGTCTCCAGCTCCGCCGCCGTTTCCGGACGGATCTTCCTGTCCTGCGTCTGCACTCTGACAGAGGTGGTGAGTTTTCCTCCGACCTCTTGAGGACCTTCTGTCAGGCGGAGGGCATCGAGCAGACCTTCACGCTTCCGGACTCCCCACAGCAGAATGGGGTTGCTGAGCGCCGCATTGGCCTGGTCATGGAGGTCGCTCGTACCTCCTTGGTCCACGCGGCGGCTCCCCATTTTCTGTGGCCGTTTGCTGTCCGGTACGCCGCGCATCAGCTCAACCTCTGGCCCCGTGTCTCCTTGCCGGAGACCTCGCCCACACTGCGTTGGACGGGGGAGGTTGGCGATGCGTCGCGCTTCCGGGTGTGGGGTGCTCGTGCCCTTGTCCGCGATACGTCCGCGGACAAGCTCTCCTCCCGCACGCTTCCCTGTGTCTTCCTTGGCTTTGTCCCTGACGCGCCTGGCTGGCAGTTTTACCACCCCACCTCGCGCCGGGTCTTCGCCTCTCAGGATGTCACCTTTGACGAGTCGGTCCCTTTTTACCGTCTCTTCCCCTACCGCACTGCCCCCCTCCCTCCCCCGCCGCTTTTCCTTGCTCCTGGTCCCCCTCCGGTAGACCCCCTTCCCCCTCAGGGTCCTGCTCCTTCAGGTGTCTCTCAGGTAGACCCTCCTCCCGTCGCTGAGCCTGTCGAGGTCACAGGTGACTCAGGTGCTGCTGCGGGTGGTGCTGCTGGGAGTGCTGAGCCTGGGGGTGCTGAGCCTGGGGGTGCTGGGCCTGGGGGTGCTGGGGCTGCAGGTGCTGGGACTGAGGGTGCTGGAGCTGAGGGTACTGTGCCTGAGAGTTTGCCGCCTGGGGGTGCTGAGCCTGGGGGTGCTACGACTGGGGGTGCTGAGCCTGCGGGTACTGAGCCTGCGGGTACTGAGCCTGGGGGTGCTGCTACTGAGCCTACGGAGCCTCGGGTTACTGCGTCTGGGGGTGCTCCGGTTCGGGGTGCTGAGCAGTCTCTCACACCGCAGCAGCTTCGTGACTGGTACGTCCGACGCTTTCGCCGTCCCAGTGGCTCGGCTGGAGTTGGGGGTGCTGGAGCTGCTCGTCCTGGGGGTGCTCGTACTGGGGGTACTGGAGCTGCCGGGACTGGCTGTTCTGGGAGCACTGCGACTGGAGCTGCTGGAGCTGGGGACTCTGGCGCTGGCGGTGCTAGCGGAGTTGGAGCTGCTGACTCTGGGGGTGGCGCTGCTGCTGGTGCTGCGGACCCACCTGGTGGAGCTGCTGCTGGTGCTGAGGAGTCGGACGGTGGAGCTGCTGCTGGAGCTGGGGACCCGGCCGGTGGAGCTGCTGCTGGTGCTGTGGACCCGGACGCTGGAGCTCCTACTGGTGCTGAGGACCCGGCCGCTGGAGTCCCTTCTGCTTCTGGAGACGCTGCACGGCCGCGACCGTACTTCGTACCGCTCCTTCAGCAGGTTCTTGGGCAGGCTCCTCCTCCTTGTCCTCCTCCCTCCGTAGAGTGTCCTCCGCCTGTCCAGCCGCAGTCACAGTTACCACCTGCCTCGCCTCTCCCTGCTCCCTCTCCTTATACTGGTCCCACAGGAGGTCTTACAGAGCGTCGTGAGCCTGAGTCTCGTCCTGCGTCGCCTGTTCGTCCTGCTCGCACTGCTAGTCGTGTCCGTCGTGAGCGTCCTCCTCCTGTCCCAGGCACTCACTACATGACTCTGCGTCCCTCTACTGCTCCTCGGCGTGTCCCTCTACCGTCTCCTCCTGCGTCCTCTTTGCCTGCCGTTCCGGACCCTGAGTCTGACCGGTATCGCGCTGAGCACCCTACAGTCACGCGTCTCCTCGCTACTGTTGTCACCGACCCTACCTTTGAGTCCTCGGCTGCGTCTGCTCTGGTCGCTGAGTTGGTTGACTTTGCTGCTGCCTGTCGTCTAGACTACGCTGCTAGCCTTGTTGCTGAGTCAGAGTCTGCGTCTGTCTGTCCTCCGTCCGTCGGGGGTGAGTGTGCTCTTGGCACGGACGTCCTTGAGGACAGGCAGGAGGACTTTGACTCTCTTGCGGCTGCTGTACCTCATCTCGTGGCCTGGTTGCTTGCCCCTGAGGGAGACCCGGATGCACTAGACATCCCCACTCCGCGCACTTACGCAGAGGCGATCTCGGGTCCCTACTCCTCTCAGTGGCAGACAGCCATGGACGCAGAGATGGCATCCTGGAAGTCCACAGGCACCTACGTCGACGAGGTTCCCCCTCCTGGGGCGAACATCGTCGATGGCATGTGGATTTTCAGGGTGAAGCGGCCGCCAGGTTCTCCGCCTGTCTTCAAGGCTCGTTACGTTGCTAGAGGCTTCAGTCAGCGTCAGGGGGTCGACTTCTTCCAGACCTTCTCCCCCACCCCGAAGATGACCACTCTTCGGGTTCTGCTGCACGTTGCTGCTCAGCGTGACTACGAGCTTCACTCTCTTGACTTCAGCACAGCGTTCCTGCAGGGCAGCCTGCACGAGGAGATCTGGCTGCGCCGCCCACCTGGCTTTACTGGGTCGTTTCCCCCTGGTACCCAGTGGAGTCTCCGCCGGCCAGTCTACGGTCTCCGCCAGGCGCCACGTGAGTGGCACGACACACTGAGGACTACTCTTGCGGCTCTTGGGTTCGCGCCGTCTACTGCTGACCCGTCGCTGTTTCTGCGCACAGACACGTCGCTGCCGCCGTTCTACATTCTCGTGTACGTCGACGACTTGGTCTTTGCTACTGCTGACACTGAGGCACTCGCTCGTGTGAAGTCGGAGCTGCAGAAGAGACACACCTGCACTGACCTGGGTGAACTGCGTAGCTACCTTGGCTTGCAGATCACCCGGGACAGAGCTCGCCGCACCATCACCCTGACTCAGTCACACATGGTGCAGCAGGTCCTTCAGCGCTTCGGCTTCCAGTTCTCCTCACCACAGGCCACACCTCTGGCTACCAGCCACTCGCTCTCAGCTCCACCTTCGGACGAGTCCGTAGAGCCGAGTGGCCCGTACCCAGAGCTTGTGGGCTACCTCATGTACCTGATGACTTGCACGCGACCTGACCTCGCGTACCCTCTTAGCATCCTTGCTCGTTACGTTGCGCCTGGGAGACACAGGCGAGAGCACTGGGAGGCTGCTAAGAGGGTGCTGCGTTACCTGTGCAGTACATCAGGCATGGGGCTGGTGCTTGGAGGACGCGACAGAGTTGTCCTCACTGGTCACTCGGACGCCTCTTGGGTGGACGACCTGGCTACGCAGCGGTCGTCACAGGGTTACACCTTCAGCCTTGGCTCAGGTTCTGTCTCGTGGCGGTCCACTCGCTCTTCCTCTGTTCTCAGCTCTAGTTGTGAGGCTGAGATCTACGCCACAGCCATGGCTGCACAGGAGTTACGCTGGCTCACCTACCTGCTGACTGACTTGGGAGAGCGGCCTAGTTCTCCTCCAGTTCTGTACGGTGACAACAAGGCGGCTCTTGCCTTGTGTCAGGAGCACAGACTGGAGCACAGGACGAAGCACATTGCTCTTCGCTACTTTCTTGCTCGAGAGCTTCAGCAGCGCGGTCAGCTTCGGCTTGTGTACGTGGACTCGAAGGCCAACACTGCTGATATCTTCACCAAGGCGCTCCCGCCTAGTGATCATCAGCGGCACTGTTCTTCTTTAGGCCTTGTGTCCACGTTTCCTCACTTGCTCACTGCTTGACATTCTTTGTACTGTACTTTATATATATCTTGTTGCTTGCTTGCTAGGTTTTGATCACTGTGTTGCTTGTCTTGTACTATATCTAGCACTGCATGTGAACTGGCCTTGTGGCCTTTACTTGTGCTCGGAGTGTGGTGACGTTGTGATCCACCCTGGGCTTTGTTTTGCTTTGCTGGACTGGTCTTGTGACCCTTTGTTCTCCCCCACTTTGCCTATGGGGGTGTGTTAAACTGTATTATGCTTGTAGGCTGTAGTGGGGTAGCCAATATGGGGTACAACCCCAACTAGGGTTTCATATTTGTACCCAAACTCCTGTTAGTTCATTCATTCTTGCCTAGTAATTCTGATACGAAGAACAGGCGCGTCTGTGTAGTGTCACCAGCACCAGCAGCTCCAGCACCCACAGCAGCTCCCGCACCTCCAGTAGCGCCACTACCCCCAGTGGCAACTCCTCCAGGACTGTCTCCACCAGCAGCAGCGCCGCCAGAACCAGAACCCCCAGTCGCAGTGTCCCCAGGAGGAGTACCCTCAGACACAGCACCACCAGCCCCAGCAGCTCGAGTACCAGCGGTACGAGCACCTCCGGGACTAGCGACGCGGGCACCCCCAGGAGACCGCAAACCAGCACCACCCTCAGCTCCAGCGACGTCAGTGGAAGTGCCGCCAGGAGCAGAGTCTCGAGCCACAGGAGCGCGACGCTGACGGCGACCGTACCAGTCGCGCAGCTGCTGGGAGGTGAGAGGCACACGCGTACGAAGGCGGCTACTCCAAGGAGACCGCGCAGCAGCAGACTCAGAACCCGCAGCGCCAGTACCCGTAGTAGCTCCAGAAACTCCAGCTCCAGTGGCAGCACCAGCAGCTCCAGAACCTCCAGGCTCAGCACCCCCAGGCGCAGCAAAAGACCCAGGCTCAGCACCCCCAGGCTCAGCACCCCCAGACCCAGCACCCCCAGGCTCAGCACCCCCAGGCCCAGCACCCCCAGGCTCCGCACCTGCAGGCTCAGCACCCCCAGTGTGCTGGCTACCCACTACAGCCTACACAGCACATTATTCTGACAGGACCTAGCACACGGTGCCGTCCCCGCAAGGTTCAGTTGTGGTAACCACTATACTTGGCCAATGGATGGGAAAAGGCACCCAACTTGATTTTGTAATAACGTGCCTAGGGAGATCGTGGAGACATTTCGAGTATTTTTTTGGGCCGCTAAAAACAGAGCACTTCCCATTCACATGTCTGTGTTAAGCAACGTGGCATAAGTAATCATTTGTAAAGCTAAATGAACAACACCAATGTGGGTGGACCAGGTTTCAGGTCTTTGAAACTTAAACAATTGGTTGTGTTGTATGTACTGAACCTACCTTGTGGAACATACGGAAGACACGCTGAGATCTCTTCAGCCGGTGTGTCCGCCTTGGCATTTGCGGTTGCGGCTGCGTGCGAGTTGCAACTTGCCCCCTCATCTTGAATGGGCACTTTGTACTGCTTTTACTGTACAAAGTATCCAGCTTGGCTGAGACTCACTGTGTGATGTCTGTGGGAGCACTGAAGTTGGCGGAACAAGTGTACAGTTGACGAGTCCCGGAAATGTCAAACGTGGAAAATTCTAGCCTCAAATGGTGAATGGCAGTTGCGGCTGGGGCATGCTCAAGTCCACGCGGTACCCAATCTTAGGGCTGTGAGAAAAAGCGTATCTGCCACCTACGATGAGACCACAAGCTCATTCCAGATGGCAGCTTCTGCTGCGCCCACATCTGTACGCCACAGTGGACATTGCCAAGCTGAGCGTCGAAAAGCGAAAAAGCGCACCTTGGGTTCGTGGCGGAAGGTATTTCACTGGCCTGTGCGCGCAGTGGAGGTGATACACACGATGCCCAACCAGTGCACGCGAATTTGCCTTTCGCAGGATGGAAACCCTGCACCCGTGTATTTTGTGCCAGCCAGTTGCACCCCATCTACAAGCACCCCAAACTGAAGAGACCGGGGTCAAATTGTCAACGCTTAGTTACAATTCTCCATCTGCCCTTTTATAAGTCCTTTTTTGCTAAGTGCGAATTATCGAAATCCAGACGAAATCCAAAATCACTTAAAAGCCCAGAGAGAGAGGCAAGGTCGGGGGGCTCAACCGGGCATCGTGTGTATTGTCATCCACGTGGAAGGCTCCTCATGGTTGTGCCAGAAGGTGCCCAGATCTGGATAAGGGTGTATTGTCTAGTCCCAACATCGCAACAGCAATCCAGCAGTGCGCGTGCAGAGGCACTTTTTCGTCAGCAGCTGCTCTTTTTCAGGACCACCACGTCAGCAATATCCCTTTCTTGCGCACACAGGTACGCTGAAGAACTTGTTTCATCTCTGCCCCTCGTCTCACGTTGGCTCCATGAAGACAGCACCTCCTGGTTCCGCCAGCGCGGCAAGTTCGTGGTGCGGGTGGGCGGAGACCGCGAGTGAGAGTTGGCGGGGAGCAACGCGTCGAATGAGTGCCTCAGAGAGCTCCCCCCAATCTTGGAGCTGGATTCCCTTCCCGCGCAAAAGTTCCCCCAGCAGAACAGCGATAGTGCAAATTTCCGCACAGTTCACCGCACTTCGGCTGTTCTGGAAGAAAGGCACTGCCTTTTCCCCCAGCCCTTGTTCCGTGGCGGAACACCTGACTTTTTGCGGGAATGGCTTTCCGCTGGCTGTTCAGATTTGGACTCAGGGCTTACAGGATCAACTCTCTAGGCTATGAAATATCGACTTACGGGAGTTACAAAATTCTTCACCGCCGTGAGGCGTTTCGTTTGCAAGAAAAGTGGAATTTCTAGCGAACTCAAAAGCGTACACGTCGAACTGGAGGGCTCAAGCAAATGAAAAACACACGCCCTGAGTGAGTTGAGGCTGCTGTCAGGTCTCGAGGCTGTCATCAGGAAGGGGGTTTCATGGATGAGCTTCTGGGAGCTCCAACAGTTGTGCTCATTTTTCATCCACAAGCTTTGTAGATTGTGCTAGCTTGAAGCCGCTACCGGGACCCCAGCCGATTCTCAAGAGGATTGTTAGCTTGGGATATACCAGCTAGTTTACTGTTATTCGCGTCGCTTAGGTTTTGTAGCTTGTAGAAATCGCTCTTGTGCTAAGTTTCGACGGTTAGTTTTCGCGTTTTTTAAGATGGACAGTACATGCGAGTATTGCGAGAAGGGAAGAGCCACCGTATACTGCCGCGCCGATTCCGCTAGGCTGTGCCTTTCCTGCGATCGCGTCGTGCACTCCGCTAATAACCTATCGTTGCGACATCAGCGAACTCTCCTGTGCGACGGCTGTAACCTCCAACCGGCAGCTTTTCGCTGCGTTGACGAAAACCTCTCTCTCTGCATCGCTTGCGATAGCGCAATTCACGGCAAGCTATCCGCTTCGCAATTGCACAGACGCCATGCGTTCGAAAATTTCACGGGCTGCCCGTCCGCAGCAGATCTTGCGCAGCTTTGGGGTTGCGAGTTGGCGAAACCACCCCCGCCGCTGCTCCAAGTTCATCAGAAGCACTCTCGACCCGCGTGCTCCACGTCAACAGGCGCCACGACGTCTCTCATCGCGTCGCACACAACCAGGATGTCGCACGACGACACGCTGCCGTCGCCAGATTCTGGCCGCGCGACACGGCTAACCTCTCGTTCCGTGAAGAGCTCGCGACCGCTAGTAACGCCGGCAACGACAATGAGTCTCACCAGCTCCGTGCAGCACCCGTCGCTCTCCAAACCCGCTGCGCCGGAACCCAGCACTGCCACGGTCTGCGCTTCCGCTCCACGGAAGCAGTGGGGGGCGGCGGGGCTAGGCGGAGCCGCTGGAGCCCGCGGAGCGGCGAGAGCAACGATCGGTGCGGGGATGGCGGTGCCGGCGGGTCGAGCGATGTCGAGTAGCACGTCGGTGGGTTTGCAACCGGCGAGCACCGTTGCGACGTCGACGGCGGTGACGACGGCGGGAGATGCGGCGGGAGATGCGGAGATGATGGACGCAGTGCTGCAGCGGAGCCTGTCGCACGATTTCGCAGCAGGTGGCGCGCAAGGCGGTGCGTCGCAGCCGTTGTTCCCGGAGTCTGCGCGCGCAGGGAGCGCCGCGCATCCGGCGGAAAGCCCGAGGGGAGGCAAGGTGAGGTTTGGTTCATGCTTGCCCGCGGTCAGTAATTTGTTGCAGAATTCGCGGCGTTGAAGCCGCCTTAGCGCCAGTCTTCATATGAACAACCCGTCAATCGATATCGCCTGCAAATGAAGTCGCAACTTACACCTCTCTTCCTCTGTCCGTGTTTGCCGTAACTGCGTGTTTCAGCAGCCGTCCGGCCAGCAGCATCGTCCCCCCGCGTGCGTCCCCGGAATGGCATCGCCCGCGCCTTCGTCCTTCTCCGCGCAAAGAGCGCCTCTCTGCCCGCCGCGAATGTCTCCGGCGGCCTATCCCCCCGGCGCTCTTCCCCGTACCGCCACCGACCGCGGTCCGTTTCATCCACAGCCGCAGCTGAACCAGATGCTGCCTCCGCATTTTCAAGCTGACTTCGGCTTTGCGGGGCAGCAAGGCACGCAGCAGGGCATGCAGGCTGGCGCGCAGGCAGGCGGGCAGGAGTCGGGATTCGGCGCGCTGCAAAAGGCGGAGATGGAGAGACAAGCGGAGCTCGCGCAAGGCAACCGCTTCTTCTTCCCCAGCGGGCAGCTCTCTGCTGCGCACCCGAACCTGGGCCTCCTCCAATCCATTCCTGGTGGGTCCGTGACTCACCCGAGCCTCGGCTCGAGCTTCGGTCCAGGCATGGGGCAAGGGGGGAGGACGCCGAGCCAACAGCATGTTGATCTGGAGATGGGTCTGATGTTTGGTGTTGGTGAACTGATAGCAGCAGCAGCAGCAGCAGCAGTTACAGCACGAGTTACAGCAGCGGCTGCAGCAACAGCGGCTACTGCTGCAAGAGCAGCAGGCGAAGGAGATGCAAGCGCACGCTCATGCCATGAACGCCGCCGCGCAGGCCGCGCAGGCAGCGCAGGCCGCGCAGGCAGCGCATGCCGCGCAGGCAGCGCATGCCGCGCAGGTGTTTCAGCAACAACAGCAGCAGCAGCAACAGCAGCAGCAGCAGCAACAGCAGCAGCAGCAGCAACAGTGGCAGCAGCAGCAGGAGCAGCAGCAGCAATGGCAGCAGCAGCAGCAGCAGCAGCGGAAGCAGCAGCAGCAGCAGCAGCACCAGTGGCTGCGCGCGCAGGAGCGGCAGTTGTCCGCTTTGGAGACATCAGAGGGGAAGTGGCTCCTAGCGGAGAAGGCTATAGCGAAGCAGCAGGAGGAGCAGCAGGTGCTGCAGGAGGAGCAGCAGGTGGAGGAGCAGGAGCGGCTGGCGCTGCTGCAGGAGCAGCAGCAGCAGATGCTGACGCTGCGGCACAGGCAGCAGCAGAAGCTGCTGCTGTCACAGCAGAAGGTGGAGCACGATCGGCAGCGCACGCGGCAGCAGCAGGAGATGGAGATGGTGTGGCAGCGCCACATGCACTTGGACCTCCACCAGCACACCACCAACCCCGACCACCACCAGCAGCCGCAGCAGAAGCAGCGGCTGGGACAGGAAAATCTGCAGCAGGAGGAGCAGCAGCAGCAGCGGGAGGTGGTGCAGGGAGTGTGTGCGTTGAGTCCTCTGCTTCCACCTGTTCGCCTCAGCCCCAAGGACGCCAAGGCGCTCAAGAGCCCCCTCATTGAGGGCGGCTCTTCAACAACAGCAGCTGCAGCCACTGCTGCACCTGCAGGCAGTGCGGCGCCTGCAGGCAATCTGGTTGCAGGGGGGATTCCCAACGCCGTGGCTGCTGCTCTTGCTGCAGCACCGTCCGCCTTCCTCACGTCGCCGCGCCTCAGCGCCAAGCGCGCCCTCAGCATCGCCTCCGCCGCCTCCCCTCTCGTCTCCCCGCGTCACAAGCTCGCGCGCACCTCCCCCTGGTCCCTGCCTCTTCCTCTGCCTGTGCCTGTGCCTATGCCCGTGCCTGCGTCTGCGTCTGTGGCTGGGCCAATGGGTTTGGCACAGGCGTCGCCTTTGCCGGTTTCGCAGGAGGAGCAGGGCAGCGGGGGGAGGGGGCGGGAGTCGTGGTCGCCCGTGGTAATGAGGGACCTGGGCGCGGAGCAGGGGGAACAGGGGGAGGAGGCGGAGCAGGGTGAGCAGGTGGAGCAGGAGAATTGGACGATGGAGGATGGGAATACGCTGAGGAGGAGGGTGGAAGATAAGGGCGGAGGAGCCGGTGGCACTGGCGATGGCTGTGGCAAAACCCCCCATGGTGCTGCTGTACCCAGCAGCCCGGCGAATAAGAGCATCAACGCCTTCACGTCCCCGGGTCTCGGCCAGAGCACTGTGACTGCGGAAGGTGTGACTGTAGGCCGTGTCTCAGCCTTCCCATCCCCTCCCACGCCAAGCACAGCCCATGCCACCCATCCACCCCCTCTCCCCTCCGCTCCCTCCTCCATTCCCCTCTCCGCCACCCCTTTACTACCCTTCTCCGCCCCACCTCCTGGTCTCCCACTAGCTCCGCTGCACGCACCCCCTGCCCGCGCCCCTGCGAGTCCCAGCGTCTTCCTGCCCATCCCCCCGCCCGGCAGCCCCTTCTCCCCAGCCATGGCTGCCATTGCCGCCACGCTCAGAGCTGCCCGCCTGCCCGTCCCGCCCCGTTCCGTCCCTGCCTCCGCTGCGTCCGCTGCTCCCACACCTCCCACTGCACCCACTCCTGCTGCCGGCATTGCTGCCAGCGTTGCTGCTGGTGTGAGTGTGCCTGCAGGGTCTGTTAGCATACCGCTGCGCCCCTCTCCGCCCAACAAGACCCTCGTTTTTGCCTCTTCTGCTGCCGCTGCAGCAGCAGCTGCTGCGGCTGGCAGTGGTGGCAAGGCCGCTGCCACTGCTGCAGCTGGTAGTGGTGCTAGTGGTGCTTTGGGCGCTGCTGGTTGCGGCAGTGGCAGGGCGTGCGGTGCTGCTCTGTGCCCTGCGGACAGTGCTTGTCCCTCCAGCTCCTCCCCTGTCTCTGCCAGGGCTTCTCTCCGCTCTGCTGCTGGCTGCTCTGTGGACACAGGTGAGGCAGTAGGAACCGAGGGAAAAGCGGGAACAGGGGGTGCAGTGGGAACTGTGGAGAATCAGAGGTGTGGCAAGGCAGGGGAGGATAGGGCCCCGGACAGAAAAGCCGATAAGAAGCTGCTCGTTTCGCGCATCGGCGATGCGATTTTTGCCGAGGCTGAGAGGAACCTGGAGAGGGAGATGGGGGGAGAGGAGGGAGCAGAGGAGGAGGAGGCAAGGGTGGGAGGAAGCGCGGGGATGGACATGGGGCTGGGGATGATGGGCATGGGCATGGATATGGGCATGGAGATGGGGGGGATGGACATGGGCATGGGCATGTCCATGTCGTCTTGTGAGGACATTTTCTCGTTTGGTGAGAACAACAGCGAGTTTGGCGGGCAGCTGGGGCGAGATGGGGGCGAAGAGGTGGTGAGGGAGCAGGAGGGGGGAGAGCAGGAGGAGCAAGAGGATCGGCAGGAGCAGGTGGGGGAAGATGCTATGGCTATGGGTACAGGTGGCATGGGTGATGCTGGTATTGGTGCTACTGACATGGGTGATGCTGGGTTGGGTGTTGGTAACTGTGGTGCCCAGCCGCTGGGGAGCATGGCAGCAGCAGGCACGCTCATGCAGCCGCTGGATCAGGACACTGTTGACTGGCTCGCCGCCCGCCCGCCGTCCTCCATGGCCGGCATGAACCGTCTGCTAGCGAGGGTGCTGGAGGAGGCGGGCGGCAGTGCAGCAGGCATGGATGGCAGTGCGTTGCCTGCCACCTGTGCTCTGCTGGAGCGCAGATTGGGCGGCTCTGCCCTGACAGCACCCAACGGTCCCTGTGATCTTACCACTCCTGCCACGCTTCTCGGCGCCACTGCTGCTGCTGCAGACGCCACTGCTCGTGCGAATTGGAGGAACGGAGCGGTGTGGCCGAACGTTGCTATCCGAACCTTGTCCACAGCTTCGGCGTCAAGCTCCTTGGCAGGTGCGGCGGGAGGGGCGGGTGGGGCGTCAGGGGAGGCAGGGCAGGAGGAGAGGGAGCTGGCACTGTTCCGGGCGCTGGAGGGGCAGATGATGCGCGATGGGCGCAGCAGCAGAGGCACTGGCACTGGCACCCCAGACGCACAAGCAGGGGGGGAAGGCAGTGAGGGTGAGGCTATGGGCATGGCAGCACTTGTGGATGCACAAGTGGCGGCAACCACCGCCGCTGCTGCTGCTGCTGCTGCTGCTGCCACTGCTGGTGTTGGCGGTGGTAGTGCAGTGGCGACAGTGGAGGTGAAATCAGAGGCATTCGGTGGCGCTGAGGGAGCCGCTGGTCCTGCCGGTGCCAGTGCTGCTGCTGCGCTGTTTGGAGGCGGTGCGATGCACCCTGCCGGCCCCATGAGCATGGCCCATGCCCTCCATGCCCTCAACTCCGCCAACCCAGTCAACCCAGTCAACTCAGTGAATGGGAACTCAGTCAACACAGTCAACACAGTCAACATGGTCAACGGGTTTCTTGCGGACCCCTGGCTGTGCCGGGCGAGGAGCATGCAGGGGGTGGGTGGCGGGGTGATGGGCGGCCCTATGACAGGAGGCACGGTGCTATCAGCCATGGTGGCGGTGTCAGCAGCAGCTGCCAGGGACGAGGCGGTCATGCGATACATGGAGAAGAAGAAGCACCGCACGTCAGTTGCCCCTCCCTACCCTTCCCTTTTCTTCCCTTTTCTTCCCTTGCCTTCCGTTCCGTTCTCTTCCCTGCTATTCCTTTCCTTTCCCTTCCTTCACTGTCCTGTCCTTCCCTGCTCTTCCGTGAGATCTCTTTCGAAAATTCTCGTGGCTGCTCGTGTTTACACCGCACGTCTTTTCGCCATCTGTGTTCTCTTGACCCTCTAGCTATGCATCTCACCCACCTGTGTCTCTCCATCCACCCGTTCTCAATTGTTCCAGGTTTGCCAAGAAAATTCGGTACGAGTCTCGCAAGACGCGCGCGGATGGGAGGCAGCGGGTGAAAGGCAGGTTTGTCAAGACTATTGACGGCGCTGAAGCAACCTGTACTTGAAACAAGAGACTCTTAGCTTGTGTTTGTTTTTTCTCGGGCAACCCTTTGGACCCAATAGTTTTCTAATTCCGGAACGGCATCGCTGGCTAGTAGTTGGATGGATATATGTGCTGCTATAGTGCTCTGTTAATCATACTCGGTTGTACACATTACAGTGCTAGAGGTACATGTTCTCGTGTATACAGTCATTGAAGTCCTCCAGCCTGCTTCAACAGTACCAGAAAACGAGTTGAAGTAAAACGAATGTAGCATGTCAGGCCACCTTCGTGATCATCCATGGACGGTCCAGATCACACATCCAATCAACACACACACCCTGCGGCATACACAAGTAGTATACCTTCAGCGTTCTTCCGATCTTCCGCTGGATGCGCTCCTAAACTCTCCGCAATATCGCTTTTCCAAGCATGTAGCGAGGGTTCCTCTCGGCCGTAGGATGTCGCGAGACGAATGCGACGAAGTGTTGGCGAAAGAGTTACAGAAACTGATTTACGAGGTGTCGCTAGAGCAGCTGCGAGAGCACCCACCGGCCGTGCGACAAGGGCTATGGGGAATCCCAACGGCTAGCGAGCGCGCGGAAGTAATCGCGGAAGCGGAGAGAGCAGTGGCGAAAATGATTGCGGCGATCGACGGTGTAGATGCGACGATGGAGACAGAGCCGCGGTTAGATGATGTCAAAGGGGCGGACGACGCCTTGGGTGAAGATAATCAAGCGATAGATTCACGTGCGACAAATTTACGCACGACAGATTTACGTGCGACAGATCCACATGCGACAGATTCAGTCGCATCGCCGTCGCCGGCTCAATCAACGGCGGGATCCGCGCAACCGGGGACGCCCGCGAGTGCGGAAAGAGGTTCCGCAGTTGCGCATACTCCCTCGCCTGGTGCGCACACCCCCTCGCGCGCTGCCCTGACCCCCTCGCCCTCGTCCACGTGGCTGTCGCCGTTCGGCGGGTTGCTGGGCGCGTGGATGTCCCCCGCATCCCCACCCCCCGACGCAGACGCGTCGCCCGCCGCCCCGCACCCCGATGCGGAGGCGCGCAGCAGGGCGGGCGATGCGGATAATGCAGCGCGCGGGTCTGGTGGGGAAGAGCAATCTCCGGCGCCGCCTGGAGCTACTCCGGCGTCGCAAGATTCGCGGGCTCTGGCGACTGAACCAGCGATAGGGGCGACGCCTGGAGGGTCAGACGTGGGGTTGATTGCAGGGCTGGAGGACTCGAGCGCAGCAGCTGGCGTGGATGCGGAAGGAAGCAGATTAGAGAGGGTAGGCGAAAGAGATGTTTGCGCTTCCTCTCCTGCTTCTGCTGCTGCTGTCGCCGCCTCTCCGCTTGGATCTGCTGCCGTCACACCCGCTGCATCTGCCGAGACGGCAGAGCAGCTACAGGCGGCAGAGCAGCTACAGGCGGCAGAGCAGCTACAGGCGGCAGAGCAGCTACAGGCGGATGTGGTAGAGGCGGCTGTAGCGCAGGCGGCTGCCAGCTGGCATGCCACGTGGACGCAGAGGGGAGAGCAGGGTGGGGAGAAGTTGGGGGAGCAGTCGAGGGAGGTGCGGACGAGAAGGGAGCGGGAGGAGGAAGGGGTGGGCGTGGGAGACGAGGCGGTGGCAGCAGCGGCGGCGTCACTGCAGCGACAGGTGTTGGAGGTCGCCCTGGAGCAAGCTGTGGCGGCTGTAGCGGCTGTAGCGGCTTCAGCCGTAACGGCCGTAGCACCTTCCACTGTAGAAGCAGCTTCAGCAACAGGAGGAGCTTCATCTGTAGCGGCTGTAGCGGAGCGTAGCGACGAGTGCAAGATGAGGGACGACCTGGTGGATGCAGTCGTGGACGTGGCCCTCCTACAGGCTGCTGCCGCTGTAGCGCCAAGGGCTGTTGCGCCGGCTGTAGCGCCGGCTGTAGCGGCGGCTGCAGCGGCGGCTGTAGCAGAGGAGAGGGAGGAATGGGCGGCGAAGGGCGATTTGGTGGAGGCGGTGCTGCTGACGGCTCTAGAGCAGGTGGAAGGCGACTGGTGTAAATGGGTGGAGAGCGGTTCGGGGGAGCGGCGAGAACAGCTGGTTCGACTGGTTGCGGCCCAGCAGGCGTTGCAAGGTGAGGCAGCTGGTAGGGCTGCAGCCGAAGAGGCCAGGAGGACAGTAGAGAGGGAGGCTGCGGCTGTGGTGGCGGCTGTAGCTGAGGAGAGGGAGGAATGGGCGGCGACGGGCGATCTTGTGCAGGCGGTGCTGCATACGGCTCTGGAGCAGGTGGAAGGGGAGTGGTGTGGATGGGTGGAGAGGTGTGCAGGGGAGCGGCGAGAGCTGCTGGGTCGACTAGCTGCTGCAGAGCAGGCGGTGAGAGCAGAGGCAGCTGGTAGGGCTGTGGCGGAAGAGGCTAGGAGGGCGGGAGAGAGGGACGGTACAGCTGTAGCGGCAGCTTTAGCTGCGGCTGTAGCTGAGGAGAGGGAGGAGTGGGCGGCGAAGGGCGATTTGGTGCAGGCGGTGCTGCAGACAGCGCTCCAACAGGCTGCTGCCACGTGGCATGGCCGGGAGAGGGACCTGCAGAGGCAGCTGCAGAGGCAGCTGGTAGGTAGCAGCAGCAGCAGCAGCAGCAGCAGGTGGAGCTGAGACGAGCTGAGGAGGAGGAGGGGGAGCGGAGAGAGGCAGAAGGCAGGATGGGTGGGGAAGTGATGGGGGTGGCGATGCAGCAGGCCGAGGAGGAGTGGCAGGCGCGTGTGGCTGCTGCTGAGGCCAACGCTGCTGCTCTAGAGAGGAGAGCAGCAGCCGCAGAGGCGCTGGTGGGGCGAGCGGAAGAGAGGGCGGCTGCAGCAGAGGCGCGTGCGGAAGCAGCGGAGGCAGGGAGGGGTGAGGCGGAGGTGAGGGCGGAAGCAGCGGAGGCAGGAGCAGCGGAGCAGCAGCAGGAGCGCACAGCAGAGGCTGCTGAGCTGTGGGGCGAACTGGCTGACCGGGAAGCGGTGTGGGACGCTGAGAGAATACAGCTGGAGGAGAGGGTTAGAGCAGCAGAAGAGAGGGCGAGGGCAGTAGAGGAGAGTTTGAGAACAGAGGATAAGAGGGCGAGAGAGGCAGAAGAGCAGGCAAGGACATTGGAGGAGGAGGTGGAGCAGTTGCGGAGGAGAGTTGAAGTGGCGGAGGGAGAGAGGGACGCGCGGAGGGAGGAGGAGGGGCGGCAGGGGAAGCTGCTGGAGCAGCTGAGAGCGATGGAGAGGGAGGTGGCGGACGGCGCTGCCAGGCTGGCAGCTAGGGATGCTCTGATTGGCCGGTTGGAGGGAGAGGTGAGGGAGAAGGAGAGGCGGGTGGGGGAGTTGGAGGGTGAAGTGGCGGCTTTGCATCAGGAGCTGTTTAGTGAGCGGTGTATCTCGAGTGGGAGGGAGCAGCGGTGCAGTGCGGTTAAGGGTGAGTTGGAAGAGGTGAAGCGCGCGTGTGACAGGCGGATTGCTGAGCTGGAAGCTGACGTGGCAGAGCGGAGGGAGGTAGAGGAGGGGTTGAGGGAGAGGGTGCGCGCGCTAGAGGAGGGGAAAGGGGGGAGAGGGGGGCGGGGAAGGCGGGAGAGATGGGGGGAGAGAGGAGGAAGGGGAGGAAGGGAGAGAGGAGGGACGGCAGGTACTGGTTCAGAGGAGTCGGTGGGAGGGGAGGGGGGACGAGGGGAGGAGGAAGAGGAGGAGGAAGGGGAGGAGGTGGAGAGCAGGAGAGAGGAGGGCAGGGCGAGGGTGGGCGTGGGCGGATTCACGTGGGGGGAAGGGGCAGGGGGAGGGGCAAGGGGGAGGGGCAGGAGCAGAGGCACGAGCAGGGCTGTCGATGCTGTTAGACGAGGAGGTGTCTAGGCGGACAGGGCAGCAGCAGCAGTCAGGGGAGTTTGCAGGGCGCGCGTTTGTGGTGCGGCCGGGCAGCACTGGCGCGGTGGTGGGGCGGGGCGGGGCGGGCAGTGAAGGGGGAGGAGGAGGAGGGAGGGAGGTGGGTAAGGAGCGGCGACCTGCTTCTGTTGGGGCCGCGCCCATGCCCAGGATAGCTGGCAGAGGGGGAGGAGGCGGGGTGTTGGTGGGATTGGGGTTAATGGAGGGAGGTTCTTTGGTGGGAATGGGGGTTTTTGGCATGGTGGGAGTGACAGTAGCGAGGGGAGATTCAGTGAAGAGAGTGAGGGGCCTGTGTCGGAGGAGGGTGACGTGTCACCCTCGTTAAGGTCACCTGAGATTCGAGCACGTGTGAGGATTGCGCCGTGGGTGAGAGCAGGCAGTGGGGACGGGGAGGAGGAGGAGGGGGAGGGGGAGGGGAGGGAGATTGAGAGGGAAGTGGATGGGAAGAGGGAGGTAGGAGAAGGGGTGGAAGAGGAGGGTGGGGAAGGGGGTGAGGAGGAGGCAGAGGGGGAGAGCAAGAGGAGGGAGAGGCGGAGGGGGAAGAGGATGGGGTGGCGTTGCTGCTGGAGATGGCGCAGGTGGTGGCACGAGAGAGTGCAGGCGAGGGAGGGGGAGAGGGGGGAGAGGGAGAGGGGAGGGCGGAAAGGGGTGAGGATGCGGAGGGGGAGGAGGTGAATTGGGGCAGGAGGGAGGAGGTGGAGGAGAGCAGTGGGAGCGTGGGCAATCCAGCAGAGCGGGACGTGGCAAGGGCAGGGGCAGTTGTGGGACTGGGGACTCTGGAGGAGGGTGCTGGGTCTGCTGTGAAGGGCAAGCGGCCAGATGGACGCAGATGCGCAGAGACCATGGAAGGGCGGGTGAGGAGGGGCGGTTCAAGTGGACATGGGGAGGGGGTGGGACAGGAGGGGGACGAGGGAACAGGAGTGGAGGGGGGGTAGAAAAGAGGGAGGAGATCGGGGGTGATGAGGCGTGTAGTGTTGACGCGAGGAAGGGTGGCACGGGAGCGTCTGGCGTGAGTACCGCTGCAGCATCGGGAGCGGCAACAGCAGGAGGAGGAGGAGGGGCAGCAGGAATGGGGAGTGAGATGACAGGAAGTTTGATGACAGGGGAGAGTGGGCAGTGTGCGCAGAGGCGCGTGGAGGAGTTGGAGGAGGCGCTGAGCGATATGATAGGGCAGGTGGAGGCGTGGCGCGGCAAGGCAGAGCGGCGGCAGCAGGAGGCAGAGACGCTGAGGGCTGCTGTGAGGAGGTTAGAGGCGCAAGTGGAGGACCGTGAGGGGCGTGAGGGGCGTGAGGGGCGTGAGGGGCGTGGGATGGGGACTGATGTGCACGTGTCTCAGAATCACCAGCAGCAACGCACTCTTCACACTGCTGTTGCTCCGCCTGCCGCTCCCGCTGCTCCTGCTGGTCTTCCTGCTGCTTCTGCTGGTCTTCCCGCTGCTTCTGCTGGTCTTCCTGCTGCTCCTGCTTCTGCTGAGTCCGTGGCTGTACGGGTGGATGCCGCTGCTGCTGCTGCAGCAGATGGGGGCCCTGCCAGTGCAGGGGGAGGTGAATCTGGGGCAGGTAATTCTGGGGCAGGTGAATACAGGCCGGGTGAGTCCGGGGAAGGGGAGGCGGAGGCAGCGAGTGAGCGGGTGAAGATGCTGAACCTGGACCTGATGACCAACAACCCGCGCATTGCACAGCTGCAGGGCCGCCTCAAGGTCAGCCAGGCCGCCGTCTCTCACATCGCCCGCAGCTACCATGAGCTGGACGCCGCTAGAGAGGAGGCTGATGAGTGGAAGAGGCGCTTAGATGCTGCTAGGGAGGAGGCGGATGAGTGCAGGCGGAGGTTGGGTGAGGTGGAGGCGGAGTGGCGGGGGAAGGTGGCGGAAGCAGAGGATGAGAAGGAGGTGTACAGAGAGCGGATGGTGGAGTTCCAGCAGTACTGGCGGGAATCGAAGCGGGCTGCTGAGGAGTGGGAGGCTGCTGCTGATGAGGAGAGGGAGAAGGCGGATGAGGAGAGGGAGAAGGTGGAGGGGTTGGAGAGGGAGGTGAGGGAGGAGAGGGAGAAGGTGAAGAGCTTGCTGCGCGCTGTGGTGGAGAAGGAGGAGAGGCTGTGTGCGTTTGCTGCTGAGAGTGAGCAGCAGATGAGGGGGTTGAGAGAGGAGGTGGAGGAGTTGAGAGAGGTGGTGAGGGAGAAGGAGGAGGAGATGGAGGGGGTAAGGCGGGACTGGCAGCAGGTGTTGGTTGGGTGGGAGGAGGAGGAGGAGGAGAGGAAGAGCGGGCATGAGAGGGAGAAAGGGCGGCTGGAGGAGCAGCTGGAGAGAGCGAGGGAGAGGGAGGGAGAGTTACAAGAGGAGGTGGAGCGGGGGAGGGAGGAGGTGAGCAAGCTGAATGTGATTGTAACGAGTCTGGAGAAGGAGGTAGAGGCGCAGCAACAGCAATTGGACGCTCTGGGGAAGGAGAAGGCGGAGGGTGGGGAGGGAAGGCGCGAGCAGGGGAGTTTGGGGGGAAGGGAGGGGGAAGATGGGGGGAAGGGGTGAGGAGCGGGGTGTGGGGGCGGAGAATGGCAGGAGGTGGTGGAGCGAGCAGCAGGGGAGATGGAGCGAGTTTGTAAGGCGTTGGGGGAGGAGCTGGATGCGGTGGAGAGGGATAGGGCGTGGTGGCGACAAGTGGGGGATGCGCTGTGGTGTGCGGGGGAGAGCAAAGAGAGCAGGGAGCAAGGTGGGGACGTGAATGCAGGTACAGGTGGCAGTGCGAGTGTTGGTGCGGACAAGGGAGGGGATGCAGGCATGGTGGCGCAGCAGCTGTTGAGGTGCTCCCAGGCCTTGAAACGGGTGAGTGATGCTGGCATGGCAGGAAAAGCAGGTGGGGACAGGGGCCAGGAAGGAGTAGATTTGGCAGAGCGGTTGGAAGGGATAGAGAGGAGTGAAGAGAGGGTGGAGAGGGAGAGGCAGGAGTGGGATGCAGCCGCTCTGACAGCAGAAAGCCAGCAGCACCGGCTGAGTCAACTCAGAGAAACGCTGACTCAGCAGCTGCGCTCCGTGTCGACAGCTGTCAGCCAGCTGAGGAAGCGCCGGCGCGAGCTGGCTTGCGAGGCGGCATGCCAGCTGGGCAGGGCTGGTGACGTGGCAGGGGCGGCAGTGGGGAGTGTGGTGTGGGAGGGTGTACACGTGGCAGTGTTGGAGGAAGCTGTGAGAGGCATGGAGGAGGCTTGGGGGAGGAGAGAGCAGCCAGGCTGGAGCAGGCCTCCCAGCTTCGGCGGTACTTGGCTGATCTGGCCGAGGCTCGGAAGGCCCTGGAAGAGGCTCGGCGAGAGGCCCGGCAACGGGTAGGGGAAGGAGAAGGGGAGGAGGAGAGGGAGGGAGTACAAGCGGTGAGTGTGGGACGAGGGGAGTGACGAGGGAAGGTAGAGGTGAGGGGAGGGAGGAGGTTGTGTTGAGTGTACAGGTGCAGCTGCTGGTGATGCAGTTGGCACTGGAAGCAGCAGAGGAAAGGCTGGGGCGAAGAGATTATGAGGGGACGGGAGAGAGGATATTGGGGAGAGGGGAGGTTGATGGGAGGGGCGAGGGGGGCAGCGGAGATGAGGGGAGTGTGGGAGGAGACGGGAGGGGGGTGAGCATGAAACGAGGGCGGGTGGTGGTGGATGGGGGGAGGGGAAGCGGGAGGGGACGGCGGGGTGGGAGCAGGAGGCGAGGGCGCGGGACTTGGAGTCATTCATTGTGGTGCAGGCAATGCAGCAGGTGGAAGAGGAGAATGGGGCCGCGCAAGGAAGCGGCAACGCAAGGAAAGCGGCACCAGCGGCTGTGACGACGGAGCAGGAGGAGGTTGTTGCAGTGACGAGAGCGCTGGGGTGCTGTGAGCTGCAACTGGTGGTGGCGAGTGAAGCGCTGCTGCAGGGCGAGGGGTGGGGCGAGGCAGTGAGCAGAGAGTTGGTGCGAGAGAGGCGGCGGAGGGAGGAGGAGGAGTGGAGTGAGATGCTGGAGGAGCGACGGCGCGTGGCTGAGGCAGCAGCGAGGGAAAGGGAGGAGCTGGTGGAGGCACGGGAGAGGCTGCAGGGGGAGGTGGAGGAGGCGCGGAGGAGGGTGGGGGAGTTGGAGGAGCAAGTGGGCGTGAAGGGCGTGGAGGTGAGGGTGAAGAGTGAGGAGGTGCGGCAGTTGCAGGGAGCGGTGGGTGTGCTGCGAGAGAAGGAGAAGGTGCTTCGCGTGCAGGTGAACGGGCTGCAGGGGCAGGTGGGGGGAATGCATGGGCATATCGAGGAGTTACACGGGCAGGTTGAGGAGTTGCAAGGGCAGGTGAACGGACTGCAGGGGCAGGTTAAGGGGTTACAGGGGCAGGTGGAGGAGTGGCAAGGGGAGGCACGCCGGTTGCATCAGCAGGTGCAGGCAGGGCAGCAGGCGGTGGTGAGGGAGCAGCAGCATGGAGACGAGAGGGTGAGAGCCGTGCTGCAGACGCTAGAGGACACCAGAACGGCGGCTGCCAGTGCTGCTGCTCGTGCCGCTGCTGCCCTGGCGGAACGGGAGAGGCAGGCTGGAGAGGAGAGGGAGCGGTGGCGGCAGGAGGTGGGTCGCATGGAAGGGGAGGTGGCGCGGGTGGGGAGGGAGGTGGAGCGGGTGATGGGGGAGAGGGATGGGGCAGAGAGGGAGAGGGAGGGAGAGGAGGAGGAGGGGGGCAGCGGAGGAGAAGTTGAAGGAGATTGAGAGCCGCCTCAAGCTGCAGCTCGCCTGGCCCTCCTCGCCGCCCCTCTCTGCCCCCTCTGCTGCTGCCACTGCCGCTGCCACTCCTGGTGCTGCCAATGCTGCTGCTGCGGGTGGTGGTGCTGCTTCCGCTGCGCCTTCCCCTGCTGCAGCGTTCTTCACGGCACAGGGGGTAGGCGGGCGAGGGCACGGGGTGGGGGACGCAGGCAGCGTGCAGAAGAACCTGCTGCGGGCGCTGGACCGGGCAGGGGGAGCGGAGGGGCAGAGGGAGGGGAGTAGGCAGTTGGCAGCATCCAGTGGCGCTCTGGTGCTGCATCAGGGGTCACCTGACGAAACACCTGGAGGGGCAGGTAGAGGAACGCCAGCATATACAACCGGGGTTGCCAAGACACCTGCATACTTCACACCGTCTGCAGTCACGCCTGCTACAGCTGCCACGCCAGCAGGGGCAGGCAGGCACGGGCAGCTACAGCCGTGGTCGCCTGCCTCTAGCGTGGCCTCTCCAGGCGACACTCCCTTCCGGTCAGTCTGCACTCTTCTTTTCCAATCAGTCTGCAGTCTCGACTTTTACATGCTGTTCGCAATCTCAGTGATTCCAGTGAAGTCCTTCTTTGCCCCCCTCTCTCCTCTCTCCTCTCTCCTCTCTCCTCTCTCCTCTCTCCTCTCTCCTCTCTCCTCTCTCCTCTCTCCTCTCTCCTCTCTCCTCTCTCCTCTCTCCTCTCTCCTCCCTCCTCCCTCCTCCCTCCTCCCTCCTCCCTCCTCCCTCCTCCCTCCTCCCTCCTCCCTCCTCCCTCCTCCCTCCTCCCTCCTCCCTCCTCCCTCCTCCCTCCTCCCTCCTCCCTCCTCCCTCCTCCCTCCTCCCTCCTCCCTCCTCCCTCCTCCCTCCTCCCTCCTCCCTCCTCCCTCCTCCTCCTCCTCCCTCCTCCCTCCTCTCTCCTCTCTCCTCTCTCCTCTCTCCTCTCTCCTCTCTCCTCTCTCCTCTCTCCTCTCTCCTCTCTCCTCTCTCCTCTCTCCTCTCTCCTCTCTCCTCTCTCCTCTCTCCTCTCTCCTCTCTCCTCTCTCCTCTCTCGTCACTCCTCTCTCCTCTCTCCTCCCCTTATCCAAGCCTGCTGCATGAAGCGTAGGAGTGGTGGTGGCAGCAGCAGGAGGCGGTGGGACCAAAGGCACGCGGAAAGAACTGTTAGAGGTGCCTCAAAAGTACCCTCCCCCCCTCTCTCCCCCTCCCCCTCCCCCTCCCCCTCCCTCTCCCCCCCCCCCCTCCTCCTTTCTTCTTACCCTCTCCAGCCTGTTGCAAGCAGCGGAGGAGAAGTGGCGGCAGCAGCAGGAGGCGGTGGGCGTGGCGATGGCGAACCTGGGACGCGCAGAGAGGGAGGTGCAGCTGCTGGGCGACGAGGTGGACGTGCTGAGTGAACTGGTGGAGGAGGCTGCTGTCAGGCTGGCGCACCACGCACCCATGCTGCGCGGCTTGCCTGGGGTGAGTGGGGGGGATGGGGATGCATGCACCACGCATGGGCAGATGCACATGCACACCCACTCGCTCGTACGCACATGCATACTCACACACACTCATGCACAAGTGTAGCGGGCGGAGAGTGAGGTGCAGCTACTGGGGAACAAGGTGGACGTGCTGAGTGAACTGATAGAGGAGGCTGCTGTTAGACTGGCTCACCACGCCCCCATGCTCAGAGGGCTGCCAGGGGTGAGTGGGGGAAGGGGGTGCATGCACCACGCATGCACCACACACTCACTCACACGCACACGCTAGGAGATCTGGTGATCAACGAGATGAGCGAGGTGAGTGGGGGAAGGGGGTGCATGCACCATGCATACACGACACACTCACTCACACACACACACACACACACACACACACACTCACACACACACACACACACACACACTCACACACACGCGCTAGGAGATCCAGTGATGAACGAGCTGAGCGAGGTGTTCGAGGAGGCTGCTGTGTGACTGGCACACGCCGTGCCCCCATACTGCCTTGGAGCCTGGCGAAGCAAGAAGGAGTGGGGGAATGGGTGGGGTGACCCGGGGCACCCCGGTGGGGGCTGCCCGGGGTGAGTGGGGGGGGGATGGGCGCACACATGCACAGGAGGGCACATACATGCACAGGAGGGCACACACATGCACAGGAGGGCACACACATGCACAGGAGGGCACACACATGCACAGGAGGGCACACACATGCACAGGAGTCCATAAACGACCTTCATAACGTTAGCATCTTGTCAGAGTTGTCAGAAGTGGGGGAGGGGGCACGGGGGGAGGATTCTGTTAATGAAGTGGGGGCGGGGGCAGGGGAGGAGGATAAGCTAATGAAGTGGGAGAGGTGGCAAGGGAGGAAGATGAGGCTAATGAAGTGGGGGAGGTGGCAGGGGAGGAGGATGAGGCTAATGAGGGCACACACATCTTCCTCCCCTGCCACCTCCCCCACTTCATTAGCCTCATCCTCCTCCCCTGCCCCCTCCCCCACTTCATTAACAGAATCCTCCTCCCGTGCCCCCTCCCCCACTTCTGACAACTCTGACAAGATGCTAACGTTATGAAGGTCGTTTATGGTCGTTTATGGTCGTTATGAAGGTCGTTTATGCACGCCATGTTCGCATGCGCCTCTACTCCATGCCATGGCTGTCAGATGCTGCAGCTGGTGGAAGCCATGACTTTTGAGGTGCCTCCTCCTTCCTTCCCCCCCTCCCTCCTCCCCCCCCTCTTTCTCCCTGCCTCTTTCTCCCTCATCATCGCATTATCAGATGCCGGAGCTGGTGGAAGCCATGAGGGCTGCTGCTCTCAGACGCGCATGATGTGCCCCCTTCCCCTCCCCATCTCCCCTCTCCTCGTCCCCCTTCCTTATCCGACCATCGTGCTTCCCCCCGTGCGCCTGTATGCCATGGCTGTCAGATGCTGGAGCTCGTGGAAGCCATGAAGGCTGCTGCTCTCAGGCGAGCATGATGCATCATGTGATGTGCTCGCTGCTCGCCGCTCGCTGCTCGCCGCTCGCTGCTCGCCGCTCGCTGCTCGCCGCTCGCTGCTCGCTGCTCGCCGCTCGCCGCTCGCTGCTCGCCGCTCGCTGCTCGCTGCTCGCCGCTCGCTGCTCGCCGCTCGCCGCTCGCCGCTCGCTGCTCGCCGCTCGCTGCTCGCTGCTCGCCGCTCGCCGCTCGCTGCTCGCCGCTCGCTGCTCGCCGCTCGCTGCTCGCTGCTCGCCGCTCGCCGCTCGCTGCTCGCCGCTCGCCGCTCGCTGCTCGCTGCTCGCTGCTCGCCGCTCGCTGCTCGCTGCTCGCCGCTCGCCGCTCGCTGCTCGCCGCTCGCCGCTCGCTGCTCGCTGCTCGCTGCTCGCTGCTCGCCGCTCGCTGCTCGCTGCTCGCTGCTCGCTGCTCGCCGCTCGCCGCTCGCTGCTCGCTGCTCGCTGCTCGCCGCTCGCTGCTCGCTGCTCGCTGCTCGCCGCTCGCTGCTCGCTGCTCGCCGCTCACTGCTCGCTGCTCACTGCTCGCTGCTCGCTGCTCACTGCTCACTGCAGCTGCAAGGATTCATTTGTAGGAGGAAGGAACGTGCCATGCCATTGATTGTTGCACATGCAAGGATGTGAAATGGATTAGGTACGGTAGTAGGAGCTGATTCAAATTGAATAGGAGCTATTCAAGTTGAAATTCCTGATGCCAAGAGCTGCTAGGAAATCATACGGTGTAGCTTCCTGTGTGTAGGGATGATCTCCCAGCTGCCATATGGTACCAGCCAAACACGTTTTAGTAACTCTTTGCCTGGGCAATGCCGGTAATGCACTGGAATCACGATACACTCCCAAACAGAGTGTTTTACAGCAGAGCTTAGGAAAAAGGGAGCCAGACACTCACTACTACGCCAACCCCTTAGAATATGAGTGCCAACTCAATTCATCGCTCCATGTACAGCCAGATCATACCAAGTGTTCCTAAGCAGCAAGGTGCATGGAGAGCACATGGTGCAACCTCCCGTTGCCAGGCAAGGCCACTGGAGCACCCATTGCCCAGCCACTTGGCCCCTCCATGTGACCACTACTCATCAGCTGCATTGATTCTCGCGCTGCTGCTACAGGTACACTCCTTGAAGCTTGTGACTGTGCTGCTGCGGATTCGACAGTGGCAGCCGTGGGTGGCTGTGGGGGAGCAGAGAGAGAAGGCTGAGAGGGAAGCAGGGAGGGGAATGAGGACGAGGAGGTGTGAGGGAGCAGGGCGGAGAGAGAGGAGAGAGTGTGGAGGTCTGGGAGGAGGATTTCTCGCATCACTCCTGGGTGGCGCGGGTCGTGTGGCTGAAAGAGAGCCACGAGCCGGCCGCCACACCCCACAAGGTGCTGCAACCTCCCGGGATTGGCAGCATTGGCAGAATTGGCATCATTGGCAGCATTGGTAGCATTGGCAGAATTGGCAGCACTGGCAGAATTGGCAGCACTGGCAGAATTGGCAGCACTGGCAGAATTGGCAGCACTGGCAAAATTGGCAGCACTGGCAAAATTGGCAGCACTGGCAAAATTGGCAGCACTGGCAAAATTGGCAGCACTGGCAAAATTGGCAGCACTGGCAAAATTGGCAGAATTGGCAGAATTGGCATCATTGGCAGCATTGGAATCACTGGGAGCGTTGGCAGCAGCAGCATCCGCAGCAGGGGCAGAGGAAGGAACAGCACCAGCAGCATCAGAACCAGAAACAAGACTGGAAGCCGCAGCAGCAGCAGCTGCAGCAGCACCCGTGGCAGAGGTTGAAAGGCATGGGTCAAGTGTAGAAGAGTGCAAGTTGGACGGCGGCACAGTGCGTGTGCAGCAGGGTGGCGTGGAACAATATACCCCGTGCGACCCCCTGCCACAGCAGCAGCAGAGCCAAGGGGAATGCCGAGGAAGAGGAGGACGAGGCGGCGAGGGAGGGGGAAGGGGAGGGCCAGCAGGAACCCATGTCCTTTGAAGGTGGTTGAAGACGAGGAGAGAGAGGGAGGGGTCCAGGGAGCAAAGCACGGAGTAGATGGCGGGTGAAGCGTGCGCTGCTGCTCTGCTGCTATAAGAGCCTGGTGGTTTCTGATGCGTCTCAAGGAGTGGCGCCCGGCACGCTGCGCTGCTGTATGCTCTCTTTGAATCGTCTTCTGCTGCTGGCTTCGCAGTCACATCCGACACAGTCACACCTGCTACAGTCACAGTATCTGCTACAGTCACATCACCTGATCCAGTCACATCCGCAACAATCACTTGTGCCACGTGTGGTCGAGTCCAGATGGCATGGATGACGTCACACTCCTCCACCACCCTCCACATCTCAGCGCTCCCCCAGTCTACCTCCACCACACCTGCCTCTGACACCATGCTGCTGTTGAGCGCACCACCACTGCCATCAAAATTACCGCCGGTGCCTGTAACCCGGTTACCAGGGCCATGCGCTGTGTGAGCAGGTGGAGCTGGTCTGGGTGCGTGGCGGTTGAAGCCCCCCGGGTTGATGGCAAAGTAGGGTGACCTGTGCCTTTGCACAAACACCCGCCCTCCCAGTGCAAGTGAGTCTAGCCTTGGGAACTGGTAGTAATGCTCCCCGCTGCTGCTGCCGCCTTCAGTCAAACTGCAGCCACTCAACATGCTGCTCATGCCACCACTGCCACTGCCACCACCACCGATGCTGCTGCTGCTGTGAACAGACTCCGATCTGCTGTTATTGGCACGCTAGTCACTGTCACACTCGTCGGCACCAAATCCGTCTGAAGGCATCGCAATGCACATCGTGCACACCCCCAGGAACGGGTGGCGCGAGTGAGTACTGGGAGAAGCACTGCCACGTGGCAAGCTGAGAAAGGCACTGCCACGTGGCAAGCTGGGAGAAGCACTGCCACGTGGCATGCTAGGAGAGACTCCAGGAGCTGAAAAAACAGGATGTTGCTGAACTACCCCCGTTTCTGAGGGGCGAACAGCAACTCTACCACATGAACCTGCAGAGATCCCCTGTGGAAAAAACGGCACAGGACACCCTCCCACAACCACGAGGCAATCCCTCTGCCCCCCATTCCACCGCACCCCACCCATTGCAGCCACCACAGGGTCCAATCTGGGAAGCAGGCACGGCTGCTGCACAGCAAACCACGCGCCCATGTGCCAGTCAAACACTGACACGTGGCGCACGTGCTGCGGCCTGCCTGACTGGGAAGGCACGGCGCCACCCACGATGGCAAACCCGACTCCAAGAATCACCACAGCAACAGCGCCGTAGCAGGCTGGGTGGGCGTGGCGGTTGGCGGGGGGAAGCGGGGGCAGGCGGCGCCACCTGGGGGATGCCCTGGGGGTGCAGGAGGCAAAGAGGTTCGGCAACAACCCGTTCCTGTCACAGGGATGGCAGGCTCGGCACGGGTCGCACGGGACCCAAGTTTCGCAGGGATGACAAGTTTTGCAAGCTTCACAGACGCAGCACGCGAACCACTGCAGCCGCTGGTTGCCTGCGCCATCGCTGCTGCTGCTGTTGCTGCTGCTGCTACTGTCGCTACCACCCACGCACACCACCAGCAGTGCACCCGGGCTGTCGCAGTGGCCCTCGTTCCCACACGCCTTTGATCCTTTCGAACCCACCAAGGCTGGCAAGTGAGATCCCATGTGCATCCGCGTTACATGATTCTCCGAGTCACTCAAGCCACTACCAGGCAGAGAATGATGATTAGGCAAAGCAGAAAGCCTGTTCGCGTCTCCCGCCAACTTCTTCCCCTTCCCCTTCCCCTTCCCCTTCCCCTTCCCCTTCCCCTTCCCCTTCCCCTTCCCCTTCCCCTTCCCCTTCCCCTTCCCCTTCCCCTTCCCCTTCCCCTTCCCCTTCCCCTTCCCCTTCCCCTTCCCCTTCCCCTTCCCCTTCCCTTCCCTTCCCTTCCCCTTCCCCTTCCCTTCCCCTTCCCCTTCCCCTTCCCCTTCCCTTCCCCTTCCCCTTCCCCTTCCCTTCCCCTTCCCCTTCCCCTTCCCCTTCCCCTTCCCCTTCCCCTTCCCCTTCTCCTTCCCCTTCCCCTTCTCCTTCTCCTTCTCCTTCTCCTTCTCCTTCTCCTTCTCCTTCTCCTTCTCCTTCTCCTTCTCCTTCTCCTTCTCCTTCCCATCCCCCCAACAGTGGGGCAGCCTCTCCCCTCGTACCCCACCCCCCCACCCCCTTTCCTCCGCGCAGGCGCGTCGCAGGCGGCCGAACGACCGGCGGCGAATCGCAGCCGCCCAGGCGCGCGACACGCAGCGGGCGGCGGGCAGGTCCCAGAGGGACAGGCGCGCGAGGCAGGCGAGCGCGAGGTCATGGGGCAGGCCGGGTAGCAGATCGCCGCACTCGGCGGAAGCGGAGACGGTCATCATACGGAGCTGTGTGACGAGCTGGGCGACGAGCTGCGCGATGAGCGACAGGCTTACGACTAGGACAGGGCTGAGATGCCTGGAAGCTGATTGGCACAATCAAGGTGAAAAAAAGATTCGACACGAAATTTTCCGAGATTCTCCGCGATACCGCTTGGCGGTAGAGGCTGCTGCTGCTGAACCATCTGTGAAAGCGCGGCCGAAGCAAGAAGGCAACCGAGACCGCTCGGAGCAGTCCGGTGTGCACCGAGGGAAGGTCCTTGCTTGGCTTGGCTTGGCTTGGCTTGGATCCCACCCCTTCTGGAGAGACACACGACTCTTGCGTCCTGCTTCTGTCGGCGGAGCGCGCTTCCCTCGTCGGGCGTGCCGCCATGGCTCGCCGTGCCGCGACGGGGCAGGCATCGGCGAGGCTAGTCGCGGCCCGGGTCTTTTATTGCCTGGCGGGGCCGCAAAAAAAAGGTCAGCATTACGGCAGCCTCGCGGGGTGATGTTGAGCATTCTAAAGACATTCTCAGATGAGATTGGTTGCCTGGCGGCGCGGGAAAAAGCGTCACCATCATGTGAGGCGTCGTCATTCCCGTTCGTTCTTGAATCTACATACACGGATGGTATAACGAGACCAAAACGGGGAACATTCAGGCGTTACACGTGTTTTCGACGGCAGTTGGGACCACGGGAAAATGCATACACGAGCGAGTAAGGGCTCGGTTATTGTCCTCGATATTAGGTGCAGCATTGCACACGGATCTATTACAGCACTCGCTCTTTCTCACGTGATGTGTGTTGCTGGTGTAGGTGGTCGACGCGGGATGCAGCCTCGGTGATTTGTGTTTGTTCAATGCTTCACGAGTCACGGCACTCGATTCCAAAACGGTTACACAGGGGTTGACTGGGAGGGAGCAAGGCTGCTTTGCGATCGTCGTCAGCGTCGCCTGCGCAATAGAACAGCTTCGTCATTTCGCAACGTCTAATGGTTGGGTAGGCCCTTTCGGCAAGCGCATGAGCATCTAGGCTCTGGGATGGGCTCAGGACGCGTCACAAGTAGAACATCGATCCTGCCTAGAATCGGTGTTTAGGTGGTTAAATGGTTTCGTTTATTTTCGCTAACATACAGTTGTCCCTTCGAAGTCAGGCGATCGATGTGCCCTTGTCACACATCGATCGTGCAATTTCGTCCACATCGGGCAATTTTGCCCCATGTTTTTACGATCGTGTCACTTGAAACTTCAAAGCAGTCGTGACACACCGATATGGCGATCGGTTTGGCAGGTTCGGTGAACACCACGATCCTTCCTCGGTATTCTACTTGTGACGCGTCCTCAGGTTCGGCGGTGAAGCTACATACCAAATAGTCAGGTTTGGGATTAGGGAACAGTGCTGTTACGGGCGAGACAACGAGGATTGCACTATGTAATGAATATACATTCATTACTGTAGAGGCTGCTCCTAGCGAGGACAGCCCCGAGCACTTCGCGTCAGTGTGGCTCGGCCTACACTTTCTTACCGAACCAATGCCGAGTCGCCCATCACCAATCGCGACATTTCCGAGCCACGCACGTCACGCGATTCTCGCCTAGCACGTACTCGCCCTATATTTGCTCACACTCTTCATTGTTTTCTCATTCCGTAATCACATTCTCTTTATAGAAGTCTTCCGCGCACTCTGTTTAGTACAACTCATAACACTTGGTATCAGAGCTACTTTCCTAGCTTCCCCGTTTTTCTTAGTGTATTACCCCTTGGAGGGGGGGGGGACAGGGAAGGATGTCGTGGTGACAGGAGCAGCACAGTAGCCAGCCATGAGAACGGGTAGTTGCTCCTAGCGGCCATGAATTTCACTAGCGCTCCTGCTGCACCGACGGATCCTTGCCCTCGACGGTCAAGATCGACCGTGGCCTCCCTTCCCTCAGGTGGCGGACAGCTTTTGCTGTCTTCGCATTTAATGCGTGAGTTAACTGCTTGTGTTTTCGTCGGCTTCAGAGTTAATGCTCTGTGGCAGATGACGTCGGCAGGATTGCCGTCACTGCACGTCCGAAGTTGTCGGAAGCAAGACGTGGTGCGAGTTGCGTCGGCACGTGGTCGACAACTGCGAACGACATTTTCGGAGGTCTTCGGCACGTGGCGATCGTGGTCACTGTGCGCGAAGATTTCGGAATAGCAGTACGTGGAAAACGACTGCTGTGCGGGCAGCCAGGCGCAAGAGGAATTGCGTCAGAAAAACCGGCGGCGAGGAGAGGCGGCGTGACGACTGCCCGAAGAAAGCGGGGGTCTACCGTCGTCCCGCCCGGGTGCGGCGGGTGTTGCTGCAGGAGGGTGCGTCGTGGGCGTTTTTCGGCAGGAGCGGCACAGTGTGGGACGGAAGTTATTTTCAAACCGCCGAAAAGATCGGAAAAGGCCGCCTACGACTAGACTGTTCGCGTTAGGGTCACTTCTGTGCCTACATCAAGATTGGCAACATTTTCGGAGCAACAGCAGCAGCCAACACTGTACTTTAGGCGACACAGGTTCCCCCTGATCAAGGGAAGTTGCGCCGCAGACAGGGCAGTCCACCGACGGGACAACGGTTTGGCGCAGCGTCTAGACCCGCGAATTTCGCCTGGTCTACCGGCTACAATAAACGGAGTTGCGACAAATACGGGTCTGGCGAGAGAAACGGATTCCGAGCTTCAGGAGGGGAGAAAACGACCTACCGCGACGACTTTTTGCTGAGGCCGGGTTTCGCGGCTAAGCGGCGGTAGCAGAAGGAGCTCCCTACCGGCCAAAGTCTACCGACGTTCTACGTACCTCACACCAGAAGGCCTCGAAGGCAATGCGTAAGTCCTGTTGGCCACTAGATAAAAAGGTGGGGCCCTGTGTTTAGCCCTGTGCTGGTTAGAAAGGCGTGGGTGGCGCTGGTTCGACAGCAGGGCGTTAAAGAAAATTTCGAAGTGGTGCGACACTGTTTTGGCCCGACAAAAACGGACCATCGACAACAGTTACCCTGCCGAAAAAGTCGGGACTGGAGAAATTGTGGCAGCTGGCAGTGTTTCTCCTAATTCAACGGTCTACCCGACGGCGGTGTAGCGGCGAAGATGGAGTTCCTGAAGCTGCCGGGTTTTAAAAGCGATAGGCACGGTAGGCAGCGAAGCGGCCGGGCGGGAGTTTGATACGATAAACTCACCCCGACTACGATTGCGTTCGCGCCTTCATCGAATGCCAGAAAAATCGCGGGAAACACGGCAAATACCTCATCCGACAAAAGTGGACGCTGGGTGAACGGTGACAAGTGAAATTGTCGGGGGGGTAAAAAAAAAAAATGGAGGGAAAGTTTTGGGTGCCTCTCCAAGCTTCTTGAGTGATACGTTGAGCCCACACACCACTCCACCGTGAATTTCGGGTCTACTCAGTGGGCACGAAAGGGTCGGACATCTCACACATGGAGGCACAACGAGGGGTGTAGTGCCAAGGATACCTGGGATTTGCTAAGTATTTCTGACGGGTACGAAGATGGGTGAACGTCGGAGTACCAGGGTCAACGGGGGAAATGTCGGGGCTACGCAGCAGAAAATACTTCGGGGTTTGTTGCCGCAACCAAATTTTTTGGGTGATTTTCGACGGTGGGAGACGGGTCAACATATGCTCGCCAGTTGTTTAAACAATTTACAGGGTATTTCAGGAGGTTTACCTGGGGGAGTTCTACGGCGAGTTTTGCGGCGTTGATGCGCGCTAGGGTCCGTGAAAATCGGTCTCGGAAGACCCATAAGTACTGGGTTCCATGCCAAAACAGCACGTCCTTTTGGTGGGTCGCTTGGGTGGCTAGCCGCATGAAAAAAATGGTGACCGGGTGGGCGTGCTAGAAACACCGGTTCTTTCGGAGGACAGCCTGCAGGCGACCGGGATTTACATGGTGTGGTTTATTTCCGACATTTGCGGGTGCAACGACAGTTCCGAGAGTGAGTCTTAACGGAGTCAGAGGGGTCGCTGAGAGTATCCGTGCCAACGACGGAGTTGCAGCGGTGCTTGATTAAGCGCACAAAGGCACACGTCGTTAAAAGTGTAGCCGTAGAATTCGGAAGCTGTTCGGGGGTACCAGCTGTGAAGAATGAGGAATGGGTGCATTGAGCAGCATGAGGAGTACAAGTACCAAACCCTAAAATGTTGTACCCCATATAAGCTACCCCACTACAGCCTACACAGACTATAGTGTATGAGTTTGACACACCCCCATAGGCAAAGTGGGGGAGAACAAGGGGTCACAAGACCAGTCAAGCAAAGCAAGGCAAAGCAAGCTCAGGGTGGATCACAACGTCACCACACAGTCTGAGCACAAGTTCAAGGCCACAAGGCCAGTTCACATGCAAGATTACATATATATAACGCTAAACAAGCAAGAGCAGGTATATATATGTAACAGTACAAGCAAGGTCAAGAAGTAAGCAAGTGAGGCAAGGTAGGCACAAGACCTAACAGAGTACAGAAGCGCTGATGATCACAAGGCGCGAGTGCCTTAGTGAAGATATCAGCAGTGTTGGCCTCAGAGGCCACGTAAGCAAGGCGCAGCTGACCACGCTGCTGCAGCTCACGAGCAAGGAAGTAGCGAAGAGCGATGTGCTTCGTTCTGTGCTCCAGTCTGTGCTCTCGACACAAGGCCAGCATGGCCTTGTTGTCTACGTACAGCACTGGAGGAGAACGAGGCGGCTCTCCCAGGTCAGTCAGCAGGTAGGTGAGCCAGCGTAGCTCCTGTGCAGCCATGGCCCCTGCGTAGATCTCAGCCTCACAACTGGAGCCGAGAACAGAAGACGAGCGGGTAGACCGCCAAGAAACAGAGCCGGAACCAAGGCTGAAGGTGTAACCCTGTGACGACCGCTGCGTAGCCTGGTCGTCAGCCCAAGAAGCGTCTGCGTGACCAGTGAGGACCACTGGACTCTGCCCTCCAAGCACAAGCCCCATGCCCGACGTACTGCACAAGTAGCGCAACACCCTCTTCGCTGCAGCCATGTGCTCTGGTCTGTGTCTCCCAGGAGCAACATAGCGTGCCAGAATGCTAAGAGGGTATGCAAGGTTAGGTCGAGTGCAGGTCATCAGGTACATGAGGCAGCCAACAAGCTCTGGGTACGGGCCACTCGACTCTACGGACTCATCCGAAGGCAGAGCTGAGAGCGAGTGGCGTGTAGGCAGAGGAGTGGCCTGAGGCGAGGAGTACGTGAAGCCGAAGCGCTGAAGGACCTGCTGCACCATGTGTGACTGAGTCAGGGTAATGGTGCGCTGTGCTCTGTCCCGGGTGATCTGCAAGCCAAGGTAGCTGCGCAGTTCACCCAGGTCTGTGCACGTGTGTCTCTTCTGCAGCTCGGACTTCACGTAGGCAAGTCCAGCAGTGTCAGCTGTAGCAAAGACCAAGTCGTCGACGTACACGAGGATGTAGAACGGCGGCAAAGAAGAGTCGGTGCGCAGAAACAGCGACGGGTCGGCAGTAGAAGGAGCAAACCCAAGAGCCGCAAGTGTAGTCCTCATTGTGTCGTGCCACTCACGAGGTGCCTGGCGGAGACCGTAGATTGGCCGCCGGAGGCTCCACTGGGTGCCAGGAGGAAAAGTCCCAGTGAAGCCAGGTGGGCGGCGCAGCCAGATCTCCTCGTGCAGGCTGCCCTGCAAGAAAGCAGTGCTGAAGTCAAGAGAGTGCAGCTCGTAGTCGCGGTGAGCGGCTATGTGCAGCAGTACCCGAAGAGTGGTCATCTTCGGGGTGGGAGAGAAGGTATGAAAGTAGTCAACTCCCTGCCGCTGACTGAAGCCACGAGCCACGTAACGCGCCTTGAAGACAGGCGGAGAACCCGGCGGCCGCTTCACCCTGAAAATCCACATGCCACTGACGATGTTCGCCCCAGGCGGGGGAACCTCATCAACGTAGGTGCCTGTGGACTTCCAGGAAGCCATCTCTGCATCCATGGCTGCCTGCCACTGAGAGGAGTAGGGACCCTCTATCGCCTCCGCGTAAGAGCGCGGAGTCGGGATGTCAAGTGCATCCGGGTCTCCCTCAAGGGCAAGCAGCATGGACACGAGATGAGGTGAAGCAGCAGCCAAGCACTGGAACTCCTCCTGCCTGTCCTCAAGGACGTCCGTGCAAAGAGCACACTCACCCCCGACGGACGGAGGACAGACAGACTCAGACTCAGCGACGAGACTGGCAGCGTAGTCTAGGCGACAGCGAGCAGCGAAGTCGACAAGCTCAGCAACCAGGGCAGACGCAGCAGTAGACTCAAAAGAAGGGTCAGTGACGACAGTAGCAAGGAGACGCGTGACAGTAGGACGCGCAGCACGAAGGGAGTCCGACTCAGGGTCAGGAAGGTCAGGAAGAGAGGACGCGGGAGGAGAAGGCAAAGGGGCACGCAGTGGAGCAGTGGAAGGACGCAGAGACATCCGGTGCGTGCCGGGGACAGGGGGAGGACGCTGACGCGAACCACGACCACTAGTGCGAGCAGCACGGACAGGCGACGCAGGGCGAGACGCAGGCTCACGACGCTCAGCAAGACCTCCAGTAGGACCAGTGTAGGGAGAAGGAGAAGGAAGCGGGGAGGCGGGCGGTAACTGTGACTCAGACTGTACAGGTTGCGGACACGCTAAGGGAGGAGCAGGACCAAGAGAGGACGGAAGACCAAGAACCTGCTCAAGGAGCGGAACGAAGTACGGCCGTGGCCGCGCAGCGCCACCAGTACCAGCAGGAACAGCACCAGCACCCCCAACGGCAGCACCAGCACCAGGAGTACCCCCAGCCCCAGCAGCGCCAACTCCAGCACCCTCAGAAGCACCAGCGCCAGGAGACCACCAGTGCCAACACCCCCAGTAGCTCCAGCTCCAGTCGGACCACCAGAAGACGCAGCAGCTCCAGCTCCAGGAGCACCAGCAGCACCAACGCCAGTAGCACCAGTAGCACCACCAGCTCCAGCACCAGGAGCACCCGTAGGCACAGCAGCTCCAGTACACCCTTTACGAGCACCTCCGGGACCCGCGGCACCAGCACCCTCAGCAGAAGTAGAACCTCCAGCGTCCGTAGCACCGCCAGCTCCAGCAGCACGCCTCCAGCGCCGGGCAAACCACTCACGCAGCTCCTGTGGAGAGAGTAGCTCCCGCCGGGACGAAGCACCCGAAGAACCTCCAGGCCCAGCACCACCAGACGCCACACGAGCAGGCCCAGCACCCTCAGGCTCCGCACGCCGAGACACAGCACCCCCAGACTCAGCACCCCCAGGCTCAGTACCCGCAGGCGCAGCACCCCCAGGCTCAGGACCCCCAGGCGCAGTACCCCCAAGCTCAGCACCCCCAGTCGCAGCACCCCCAGACCCAGCACCCCCAGGCTCAGCACCCCCAGCAGCACCAGAGTCAACAGCTACCTCGACAGGCTCGACTGCATCTACCTGGGACACACCTGAGGGAGCAGGACCCTGAGGGGGGAGGGGGTCTACCGGAGGGGGACCTGGCGTAAGGAAGAGCGGCGGGGGAGGGAGGGACGCAGTGCGGTAGGGGAAGAGACGGTAGTAGGGAACCGACTCGTCAAAGGTGACGTCCTGGGAGGACAGAACACGGCGCGAGGTGGGGTGGTAGAACTGCCAGCCTGGCGCGTCAGGAGGGAAGCCAAGGAAGACGCAGGGAACAGCACGAGGGGACAGCTTGTCCGCAGACAAGTCGCGGACAAACGCCCGAGATCCCCAGACACGGAATGCAGACGCATCGCCAGCCTTCCCCGTCCACAGCAAAGCAGGGGAGGTCTCCGGCATGGAGACCCGGGGGTGAAGGTTGATCTGATGCGCCGCGTACCGAACCGCAAACGGCCACAGAAAATGGGGGGCAGCCGCATGGACCATGGACGTACGAGCGACGTCCATGATCATGCCAATGCGGCGCTCAGCAATCCCATTCTGCTGCGGAGAGTCCGGAAGCGTGAAGGTCTGGCGGATGCCCTGTGCACGACAGAAAGCCCGCAGAAGGTCAGAGGAGAACTCTCCGCCTCTGTCGGAGTGCAGACGCAGAACAGGAAAGTCCGAGCCGAAACTCTCCCGGAGCTGGAGACGAGCTGCGCGGATCCAGGCGATCAACACCTCAGTGACGTCACCCTTGCTGCGCAAGGGGAAGACTGCGGTGTAACGCGAGTAGTCGTCAACCACCAGCAGGAAGTAACGCTCGTGACCCTGCCCACGGACGCGGGCTGGGCCCCACACGTCCATGTGAAGCGTCTGCAGCGGAGCCTCTGTCGGAGGAAACTCGGAGGAGTGAGGAGCAGCGCGCTGCCGCCCCTCGACGCAGGGAACGCAGGTGGGGGCAGGCCCCGGAGGAAGGGGAGGGAGGGACCGGGGGAGGCCAGAGACAAGAAGACGGGAAGCCATGCCTCGAAGACGAGGCAGGGAGGGGTGACCAAGGCGGTGGTGCCAGAGGAGAGTCCGGTGGGACAGGAGACGACACGAGCAGGGGGCAGACTCAGGGCCAGACCTGGACGCCGCAGCAAACACCTGACCCGACGCTGCTACCTGAGCAGACTCAGCGACTGGAGGAGACTCAGTAGTCAGTGTGTACAGGCTCGACCCCGGCTGACGGGTAAACGTGGCCAAGTGACGGCCCGACCGAGCACAGGTACAGTGGGTCACTCGCTGACTCGCAGGAGTGAACTGGTGAACCCCTGCATCCTGGAGGTCAGCACCACTCACCAAGTTCGTAGAGAACGAGGGGAGGTAAAGACCTGACAGGGTGCCAGAAGGGGCCGCCGGACACGGTAGGACAGTGGAGAAGCGGGCAAGGACAGGGAGACCGCCACTGGCCGACTAAGCGGCGTGAGCGTGGTGCAGTCTCGAAAGAAGGAGCGGGAAGCACCCGAGTCAAGGGTGAAGGTGTGCAAGACCGCAGCAGGCGCAGCACCAGAGAGAGCAGACTCACCAGCACCTGGAGCAGTAGACGCACGAGCACCTAGGGCAGCAGCCTCACCGGCACCTGAAGTAGGAGACGCAACAGCACATAGAGCAGCAGACTGGATACCGGGGTCAGGCGGCACACACAGGTGACAGGCACCCTCAGCACTAGTAGACAATGCATACATGGCAGTGAGGATAGCATCATAGTCAAGAGCAAAGATATCTACCCTCTGCCTAAGCAGCTCCACCCAGTCGGGGAGCTCAGCGTCGTCGCCAAACTCTGTACGCCAAGCGTCGCTCAGACGGGCGAAGGAGCGGGACTCTGTGTGACCAGGTGTCCCGCAAGGCTGGCTAGTCCGGACACCCGTGCGAATGACGTACGGGCAGCGAGCAGTACTCAGTGACCCTCTACCCTGAGTGTACCACTCGCGAAGCTGCAGGGGCGAAGGGGTCTCGCGCGGACGACGCTGCAGCTGCACCTGGCCACTACAAGAAGCCCCCGAACTACTCACGCCAGACTCCCACTACGGCCACCCCGACAACCCCAACGAGCGTACCACTCACGAAGCTGCTGGGGCGTGAGGGACTCACGCGGACGGCGCTGGAGCTGCATCTGGCCACGCCAGGAGCAGCAGTAGTAGTAGAAAGAGCAGTAGTAGCAGGAGCAGCAGGAACAGTAGTACGGGCAGGACAGTGCTCACCAGTGGCAAGAAGGGCAGGCGTACGACGGCGGCAACGGCGAGGCCGGCACCACTGTAGGGCGAGGGCTCCGCGGCAGCTGCAGGGGCAGCTGCTCCAGGGGCCAGGGGCAGCTGCTGCAGGGGCGGCTGCTCCAGGGGCCAGGGGCGGCTGCTGCAGGGGCGGCTGCTCCAGGGGCCAGGGGCGGCTGCTGCAGGGGCGGCTGCTCCAGGGGCCACAGGCGGCTGCTGCAGGGGCGGCTGCTCCAGGGGCCAGGGGCGGCTGCAGAGGTCCAGGGGCGGCTGCTGCAAGGGCAGCTGCTGCAGGGGCGGCTGCTCCAGGGGCCAGGGGCAGCTGCTGCAGGGGCGGCTGCTCCAGGGGCCAGGGGCGGCTGCAAAAGTCCAGGGGCGGCTGCTGCAGGGGCAGCTGCTCCAGTGACCAGGGGCGGCAGCTGCAGGGGCGGCTGCTCCAGGGGCCAGGGGCGGCTGCTGCAGGGGCGGCTGCTGCAGGGGCGCGGGTTAGGGCAGGGCGCCGCGGCGGGCAGGGGCGACGCCGCGCGGGTCCCGCAGGGGCGTCACGACGAGCGGGGGCGACACCCGGGTCCCGCTGGGGCGTCGCGACGCACAGGAGGCGCGCCTCGCGGGTCCCGCAGGGGCGTCGCGACGAGGCGGGGGCGACGCGCGGGTCCCGCTGAGGCGTCGCGACGAGGCGGGGGCGACGCCGCGCGGGTCCCGCAGGGGCGTCGCGACGAGGCGGGGGCGACGCGTGGGTCCCGCTGAGGCGTCGCGACGAGGGAGGGGGGGAAACCCGGGTGGCGACGGGGCGGGGCCGCGACTGGTGACGAGGCGGGGCCGCGAAGGGGCTGCTAAGGGGCCGCGAAGGGGCCGCGAAGGGGCCGCTAAGGAGCCGCGAAGGGGCCGCGAAGGGGGGCCGCTAAGGGGCCGTGAAGGGGCCGCGAAGGGGGGCCGCTAAGGGGGGGGCCGCGAAGGGGCCACTAGGGGGCCGTTAAGGGGCAGGCCACTAAGGGGCCGCGAAATTTTGGGGCAGGACGCGAAGCGCGTGTAGGGCAGGCTAAAAAAAAAACTTTCGAATGTGGGCCCTAGGAAGAAACGGTCCCACTAGGGAACCCGCTCTATACCATGTGAAGAATGAGGAATGGGTGCATTGAGCAGCATGAGGAGTACAAGTACCAAACCCTAAAATGTTGTACCCCATATAAGCTACCCCACTACAGCCTACACAAACTATAGTGTATGAGTTTGACACCAGCGACAATATCGGGAGAAATTTTGCAGCAGCGGGGGGGAGAGGATGCGACAGCTGTTTCGCCCCTGCCCGGAGGTTCTCGGAGAGTCACGACAACATCGCCAAGGTAGCTGACGTCATCGGCAGTTCAAGTTCCAGTTTGAAGAAAATGTTTGCGAGGCCAGGGGGGAGGAACGGCAACTGTTTATCGCCTCTGCCCGTTAGTTTTCGGAGAATCGCGACAAAGGCCTCAGCGATTCACGACAAAGCCGCCGGTGGCGCTGACATCATCGGAACCCGAGTACGGATTTTTCGATGGAGTTTTCAAATTAGACCATGGACAGTTACGTGATTCCGCCCAGCTCGTCTAGCGTCGCTGATGTGCTTTAACGGTTTCGCAATTTTTGCGATGGTCTTCGACGATAAACCGACACGATCCGGGATTACGACAGCAGACATTTGAACTGGCTCGTTTTTCAGCAAACGACATGGGTCTCCCGTCAACATCAGTGTAGCAGCGGCGCTGGGTGGCAATTGCTGCCAGCTGGAGATTCTGCAGCAGACAGGTGATTTGATGCTGCCACGCGAGGGTGTTTGGGCTAGCAAGAGTTTTTCAATGGGGGGAGAAAGAGTGCTCTCGCACTGTACTGGTCAGTCTTTCTGCCATTTTTTCAGATAGATTCACCACGATCGACGCTCGCGATGACTCCATCGACATCAACGGCTACCGATTCACCGACATCTGACATCGTGTCAAACTTCCCGCCAACATCTCGTCCATCTCTACCGTCGGATTCACATCCGCGACCTCGACGACTGTCATTCATCAACGGATTTTCACTTCGATATTCGTTTTCAACCGCCCGATCGACATCGGCAGTATCAACGGCTGACATTCCAACTCTGAATTTCGCCTTGGTCAACGCGCTCAGCCACGCGTCAGCTTGAAAGTCAACGTGCTTACACCGTCAGATCGGCTTCAACCGAAGACTTGCAGTTTTCACGCTACCACAAGACTCCGCTTCGTATAAGGGCACCTTATTTAGAAGGTGGGAGAGTGTAATGAATATACATTAATTACTGTAGAGGCTGAGCGAGGACAGCCTTGAGCACTTCGCGTCAGTGTGGCTCGGCCTACACTTTCGTACCGAACCAATGCCGAGTCGCCCATCACCAGTCGCGATATTTCCGAGCCACCCACGTCACGCGGTTCTCGCCTAGAACGTACTCGCCCTACATTTGCTCGCATTCTTCATTGTTTCCCCATTCTATAATCACGTTCTCTTTATAGAAGTCTTCCGCGCACTCTGTTTAGTACAACTCATAGCACACTAGGTGTCAAACGGGTACAAAGAATGAGTCAAAAGAGTACGTCCGAATGAGGTTGAAAAAAGTTTTAAAATTGATCCAGAGCGGTCTAATTAAAACAAAAGATGGTTGGGTAAGGTTTTCTGCAAATACGTGCATTGTTTGGCCCGCCCTAAGACATGAGCAAATACTTACACGCGAAACATGTAAACAGTGATGCGGTGCGTGCGAGCTAGCTAGTGCCAGGCTGGCATTGAGGTTCGGGCTAGTCCCGAAGCGTAAGTCGACACGGCCGGGCCAGCGGTGCATGGTTTGGTGAAACAGTGCGCGCGAAGTTCGCGAAGCCCCGTTAGCAGTAATGGGAAAACAACCGCTGCTGCTGTACGAGATGTTGAGGAAAGCAGTAAGGAATGCTGAAAATTCCCTTACACTATCGCCCCCTCCCCTCCAGAAGCCCTTTCCGCTACGCGAGTATGTGTATGTCGCGGAAACCCTGGCTCCTCAGGTACACTTGCAGGGCATGGTGGTTTTCAATGTTGGTTAGGGGCACCCAGCTGCCTTCAGTTGGCGTGCGGTCCTTCAGACGAATGAGGAACTCAATCGTCTTGATGCTTGTGGGGTGTCTGATGGCTCAAAATCATCTCGGGCTCGACGATCGGCTTCGATGCCGGGCGAGTCATGGATGGTGTACGATGGCGTGGCAGTTGACTTGTGGTTGGGATGTACAAGCGAAACAGGCTCACGTGGAACGATGGGCTGATGTACCGGTCGGTCGGCAACAGTAGATGAGTAATAACTGGAGTGATTATGTGGCTGATTTGGAACGGTCCACAGTAGCGCGGTCGATGCTTTGGTGCGATGGATTGTATTCAATTCTGTGTGACGAGCAATACGTAATCTCCCGACTGACATGTTACTGGGCGGCGGTGGCGGTCAGCATTTTTCTTCGCGATGATGTTGGTTATTATTATTATTATTATTATTATTATTATTATTATTATTATTATTATTATTATTATTATTATTATTATTATTATTATTATTATTATTATTATTATTATTATTATTATTATTATTATTATTATTATTATTATTATTATTATTATTATTATTATTATTATTATTATTTTATTGCGTCTACTGTTCGTGTTCAGGCAGCCTGCAGGATCTCGGGGAACTGTTGTGCGCGAGATGTGGGGTTGTCCGGGCTCGGCATCATAGGAACTGTTGGATTTTGCCTGTAGTTCAGATAAAACAGGGACTGTTGTCTCGTCGCTGATGTGGCGTTGTTCTATGCTAATTCGATCAGCGGCAGCTGCTGCTTCCAAGTTGTCGGGTCGATGCACGTGGCACAAATCAGCTGCTCCATGGTCCGGTTCGTCCGCTCCGTTTGGCCATCGGTCTCGGAGTGGTATGACGAGCTAAACCGTAGCCGGGTCCCTAACTGCTTCCAGAGGTTCTTCCAAAAGTTGCTGGTAAACTTCTTGTCGCGGTCGCTGATTATCGCGAATGATATCCCTTGCAGTCGAACGACGGTTGTTATGGACAGACGAGCGACTTCTTCAGTTGAGATTGATTTCTTGCACGCAACGAAGTGAGCCATTTTCATCGGTCTATCAACGACGACCATAACCGTGTTGTTATCCCCAGGGCTCGAAGGTAACCCTGTGACAAAATCTATGGTAACTTGCTGCCAAGTGCGCTCGGGCATTGTAATCGGGTGCAATTGACCCGCCATTTTTTTGGGTTTAAAAGGAACCTATTAAAATAATTATGTACAGTTTATTTTTTCATTCTCTATACTTAAAAAAAAGGGAATCCAGGGAACGATAACTAAGTGTCAAGAAACTAAGCGAGAATGAGTGCATTGATGAGAAAGTTGGTACAAGTACTAACCCTAATTGGGTTGTACCCCATATTGGCTACCCCACTACAGCCTACACAGCACAATGTTCTGACACACCCCCATAGGCAAGGTGGGGGAGTACAAGCAGTCACAGAAAAAACAAAGCAAGCTCAGGGTGGATCACAACGTCACCACACACTCCGAGCACAAGCAAATGGCCACAAGGCCAGTTCACATGCAGAGTTATATAAAACAAAGCAAACAGTACAGTGATCACAACCTAGCAAGTGAAAGCATGCAGGTATATATATAGATCACAGTACAAGCAAGGTCACGCAGTGAGCAAGTGAGCAAACGTAGGCACAAGGCCTAAAGCAGTACACAGACGCTGATGATCACCAGGCGAAAGTGCCTTGGTGAAGATATCAGCTGTGTTGGCCCGGGTGGCCACGTAAGCAAGACGAAGCTGGCCATGCTGCTGCAACTCTCGAGCCAGGAAGTAGCGCAGAGCGATGTGCTTCGTTCTGTGCTCCAGTCTGTGCTCCTGACACAAGGCAATAGCAGCCTTGTTGTCTACGTTCAGAATTGGGGGAATTAGGCCACTCTCCCAAGTTAGTCAGCTGGTAGGTGAGCCAGCGTAACTCCTGTGCAGCCATGGCTCCTGCGTAGGTCTCAGCCTCACAACTGGAGCTGAGAACAGAAGAAGAGCGGGTAGACCACCAAGAAATAGAGCCGGAACCAAGGCTGAAGGTGTAACCCTGTGACGACCGCTGCATAGCCAGGTCGTCAACCCAAGAGGCGTCTGAGTGTCCAGTGAGGACAACTCGACCCCGTCCTCCAAGCACCAGCCCCATGCCCGAAGTACTGCACAAGTAGCGCAACACCCTCTTAGCAGCCTCCCAGTGCTCTCGCCTGTGTCTCCCAGGCGCAACGTAGCGAGCCAGGATGCTAAGAGGGTACGCAAGGCCTGGTCGCGTGCAGGTCATCAGGTACATGAGGCAGCTCACAAGCTCTGGATACGGGCCACTCGGCTTTATGGAGTCGTCCGAAGGTGGAGTTGAGAGCGAGTGACCGGTAGGCAGAGGAGTGGACTGTGGTGAGGAGAACTGGAAGCCGAAGCGCTGAAGGACCTGCCGCACCATGTGTGACTGAGTCAGGGTGATGGTGCGGCGTGCTCTGTCCCGGGTGATCTGCAAGCCAAGGTAGCTGCGCAGCTCACCCAGGTCCGTGCACGTGTGTCTCTTCTGCAGCTCCGACTTCACAAGGGCCAGTGCCTCAGTGTCAGCAGTGGCAAAGACCAAGTCGTCGACGTATACGAGGATGTAGAACGTCAGCAGAGACAGCGACGGGTCAGCAGTGGAAGGAGTAAACCCAAGAGCCACGAGAGCAAGTGTCATCCTCAGTGTGTCGTGCCACTCACGAGGCGCCTGGCGGAGACCGTAGACTGGCCGTCGGAGGCTCCACTGGGTACCTGCAGGAAACGACCTAGTGAAGCCAGGTGGGCGGCGCAGCCAGATCTCCTCGTGCAGGCTGCCCTGCAAGAAAGCTGTGCTGAAGTCAAGAGAGTGAAGCTCGTAGTCACGCTGAGCGGCAACGTGCAGCAGCACCCGAAGAGTGGTCATCTTTGGGGTAGGGGAGAAGGTCTGGAAGTAGTCAACTCCCTGTCGCTGACTGAAGCCTCGAGCATTGTAACGAGCCTTGAAGATAGGCGGAGAACCCGGCGGCCGCTTCACCCTGAAAATCCACATGCCATCGACTATGTTCGCACCAGAAAGGGGAACTGCATCGACGTAAGTGCCTGTGGACTTCCAGGATGCCATCTCTGCGTCCATGACTGTCTGCCACTGAGAGGAGTAGGGACCCGAAATCGCCTCTGCGTAAGAGCGCGGGGTCGGGATGTCCAGTGCATCTGGGTCTCCCTCAGGTGCAAGCAGCATGGCCACGAGATGAGGTACAGGAGCCGCAAGACACTCAAAGCACCCCTGCCTATTCTCAAAGACGTCCGTGCCAAGAGCACACTCACCCCCGACGGACGGAGGACAGACAGACTCAGACTCAGCAACAAGACTAGTGGCGTAGTCTAGACGACACACAGCAGCAAAGTCCACAAGCTCAACAACTAAGGCAGACGCTGCAGTAGACTCAAACGACGGGTCAGTAACGACAGTAGCGAGGAGACGCGTGACAGTGGGACTAGCAGCACGAACCAAGTCATACTCAGTGTCCGGAACGCCAGGATGAGAGGACGCAAAAGGAGACGGCAGAGGGACGTGTTGTGGAACAGAGGAAGGACGAAGTGCCATGGTGTGAGTACCTAGCACAGGAGGAGGACGCGGACGCGGGACACGATGAGCACAGTGAGCCGTGCGAACAGGGGAGGCAGGACGAGACGCAGGCTCACGACGCTCGGTAAGGGAGGCTGGCTGCTCGTTGTAAGGAGGGGGGGCAGGCAGTGGTGAGTCTGGAGGAAGGGTAGTGGACGAAGGAAGACTAAGAACCTGACGGAGCACCGACTCGGGCGGTAGTGAGGACAGCTGCGGCGGCGGCAAGAAAAACGGGCGCTGCTGCACAGGGCCCCCAGCTCTAGCACCTCCAGCTCCACTGCCTCCAGCGCCAGTGCCTTGAGCGCCAATGCCTCTAGCGCCAGTGCCCCCAGCGCCAGCGCCTCAATACCAGCACCTCCAGCTCTAGCGTCTCCAGTGCCAGGGCCTCCAGCTCTAGTACCTCCAGCTCCAGCTCCCGCAGCTCCAGCGCCTGCAGCTCTAGTGCCTCCGGCTCCAGCACCTCCAGCGCCAGCGCCTCTAGCGCCAACGCCTCCAGTACGAGCACCTCCAACTCCAGCGCCTCCAATGCCAGGGCCTCCAGCTCCAGCTCCCGCAGCTCAAGCGTCTGCAACTCCAGTGCCTCCAGCTCCAGCACCTCCAGCGCAAGAGCCTCTAGCTCCAGTGCCTCCAGCTCCAGCGCCTCCAGCGCCAGCACCTCCAGCTCCAGTGCCTCCAGCGCCAGCACCTCCAGCTCCAGCGCCTCCAGCTCCAGTGCCTCCAGCTCCAGCGCCTCCAGTGCCAGCGCCTCCAGCTCCAGCGTCTCCAGCTCCAGTGCCTCCAGCTCCAGTGCCTCCAGCTCCAGCGCCTCCAGCGCCAGTGCCTCCAGCTCCAGCGCCTTCAGCTGCAGCAGCGCGACTCCGAAGGCGGGTGGGCCGAGCGAACCACTCACGCAGCTGCTGCGGGGAGAGAGGCTCCGCAGTGCCTCCAGCACCAGTGCCTCCAGGACTAGCAACCCCAGTGCCCCGAGTTTCAGTAGCGCGACTCCGAAGGCGGGTGCGCCGAGCAAACCACTCGCGCAGCTGCTGGGGCGAGAGAGGCTCTCGCTGGCTAGACCGCTGCGGCGAGGTACCCAAAGGACTACCAGCAGACGCAGCACCCCCAGGCTCAGTACCCCCAGGCTCAGCACCCCCAGACGTAGCACGCACAGGCTCAGCACCCCCAGGCTCCGCACGCTCAGGCTCAGCACCCCTAGGCTCCGCACGCTCAGGCTCAGCACCCCCAGGCTCCGCACGCTCAGGCTCAGCACCCCCAGACGCAGTACCCCGAGCAGCACCACCCCCAGCAGCACCAGAGTCACCAGTGACCTCGACAGGCTCAGCTAAGGGAAGTGGGTCTACCTGAGACACACCTGAAGGAGCAAGACCCTGAGGAGGGAGGGGGTCTACCTGAGGGGGACACGGAGCGAGGAAGAGCGGCGGAGGGGGGAGAGGGGCAGAGCGGTAGGGGAAGAGACGGTAGAAGGGAACCGACTCGTCAAACGTGACGTCCTGAGAGGGCAGGACACGGCGCGAGGTGGGGTGGTAAAACTACCAGCCAGGCGCGTCAGGAGGGAAGCCAAGGAAGACACAGGGAATGGTGCGGGAGGAGAGCTTGTCCGCGGAGGTATCGCGGACAAAGGCACGAGAGCCCCAGACCCGGAACACCGACGCATCGCCAACCTCCCCCGTCCAGAGGTCTCCGGCAAGGAGACACGGGGCCAGAGGTTGAGCTGATGCACAGCGTACCGGACCGCAAACGACCACAGAAAATGGGGAGCAGCCGCATGGATCATGGAGGTACAAGCGACCTCCACGACTAAGCCAATGCGGCGCTCAGCAATCCCATTCTGCTGCGGGGAGGCCGGAAGCGTGAACAACTGGAGGATGCCCTCCCCATGACAAAAGTCCTGCAAGAGGTCAGAGGAGAACCCACCACCTCTGTCAGAGTGCAGACGCAGGACGGGAAGGTCCGTGCGGAACCGCTCGCGGAGCTGGAGACGAACAGCGCGGATCCAAGGGATCAAGACAGCAGGGACCTCACCCTTGGTGCACAAGGGGAAGACCGTGGTGTAACGCGAGTAGTCGTCAACAACCAGCAGAAAGTACCGCTCGCGGCCCTGTCCAGTGACGCGGGCTGGGCCCCACACGTCCATGTGGAGAGTCTGCAGGGGAGCAGTCGTCGGGGGACACGAGGAGGAATGCAAGGAATGCAG